>JAOTRH010000025.1:16755469-16808766 GCA_034768845.1 Heliamphora exappendiculata | reverse complement strand
AATTTGCACAACTCCAGCCACTCCTGCTGAGTTGGCGCTGCTTCATTTGTTTTTTTTTTTTTAAAAAAGCACCGCCAACTCAGCTGGAGTGGCTGGAGTTGTGCAAATTGGTTGTGCCTCTAGCATTATTCTTATCACAGTTATCCAGGAAGATCAATTGCTTGAATAGAAGGTTCATGATGTCAGTCTTGTGTGATCTCAGTATAAATGTTAGACTCAGTTTCCCAAAACAAAACAAAAAAACATGTACTTTTTTTTAAGAATAAAAGATATCACAGAAAAATAATAGCATCTTTCCAAACAAAGGCCACGTTAAGAAGAGAACATTGGTTATTTCGTAAGTTACAAATTTGAGTATTGGGAATATATGGGCAAATTAGCAAAGAAGACAACTCTACAATTGTACCACATTTCTACTGTTGCATCCACATATTCTCTAGTCTCACTAGTTGACCTAAATAACAATTACCTCTATGATTGTACCACAGATAAAACTCTGATTTTTACAACAATTTTTTTTTCTTCATGTTCACGCATTCAACCTCATTGTTCTAATAGCAATATCTCCTTAAGTGATTACACTTACCATGGTGACCTCCCTCAACTCCAGAAAGCCATCACTACCTGTTCTTACATTGACACCAATAAAATCCCATCTACTAAGTGAGAAGTTGACCTCGTTCTTTGGATGTCAACTGGAGGTTAACATAATTCTCCGAAGTTTAATTTCAGTCTTAGCATGGTCAATACTACTCTCTAACTTTATTTCTTTGTATATCTTTTCCTATTTAAACTAACACACAACCCTATCGGAAGTGCCCTAAAAAAAGAAAAAGAGGACACGAGAAGTTGAGATCTAGATCAAAACGCCAAGAACTCTATCAACAAAGAAGGTCGACACCGTTGTGGTAAAAGAGGCCTTTATTATCAACAGAAAAGAATCATTTCAAGTACACAAAATATCAGCAGAATAAAATAAACTGATAAACGTACCAGAGATTTCACTGCAGTTGGAACCCCAGCAGGGGGATCCAAAAGCTCAGGACCTATAATTGGTTTCTCCGAAGGAGCAGCATTTTTCACAAATTCGTGTTCCAAAAGCTGAGCAGCTGTGGGACGATGCAGTGGATTACGTTGCAAACACTGCCTCACAAAATTCTTTCCTTCATCTGAAAGGTGATCAGGAATAGCAGGAAGGTCTTTACTGTTTCCAATCTTAAACATGGCAGCAACCTTCAGGCCAGAACATGCAAAATAGAGCATAATAAAAAGAGAATGAATCCCCATCAGATAATCAGCAAACTTAGAATGTGAGATGTCTGATTAAGATGTAAACTTCAGACGTGCAAGAAAAACTCAACATAGGGGAGCTTTGATAAATAGATATATCAAGAAAAGATCCAAGCCACCCATACTAACCCCTTCATATTGGCTCCATGGAGGTTTTGAGGTAGCCATTTCCAAAACAGTACATCCTAGACTCCATATATCAACAGCAAGGTTGCAACCATTTGAATTCTTTATAACCTGGGTATAACATGCAAAAGGGAGTTGAGAAGTGCAACTGGAAACTATGTCAAAACCAGAAATTAGGGCCACATAAGTACATGCTGACCTCAGGTGCCATCCAGTAAGGGCTTCCCTTGAATGATAATGGACATGATTGCCCAGTGATCTGCAAATATGAAGCACTTAATGAGATTTTCAGGAAAGCTTGATTCAAACAGGTAAACCTCAGGGTTTAAGGCATGGCGCAAGTTTCTAGACACCTGATACAAGATATGGAACAGCAAGGAGTACTTTTAATTCAATAAAACATATGATGGGCTAACAGTACATGCCGTGTCATAGTGTCATACTAAGTCAAATCTTTTTTCTCTCCGCATAAACTCAAAAGAACAATATTATGCTAACAAGCACACGAACTTACAGTTTAGTACTCAACTCAAATAATGATAAAATATTCACCTGGCATGGTCAAGCTTCACAAGAATAAAAATAAATAGCCTACACTTACATGCTTTGCCATTCCGAAATCTGCCAACTTGATACGGCCAATCGGGTCTACGAGGATATTTGCTCCTTTAATATCCCTGCCACACAAGAAATAGCACGACAAAAGCACGATTAACGTTAAGGTTAACAAACAAATACAAATTTGGAAATGTATCAACTGGAAGAATAATACTTTAGATGAGTAAAAATGGTTAACTAGATTCACCTATGGACGGTATTTTTAGCATGCAAATATGCCATCCCCGACAATATTTGTTTAGTATAACTACGGATTGCTAATTCACCAAACTGTCCATACTCTTGAAGAAGCTTATAGATCGAACCACCAGACACGTACTCCAAATATATATAAAGTTTATCATCCACCTGCTCAAGGAACACAAGTCCAGATACAGCATTAGATCAAAAGTTTGTTACATAGTAATTTGCAGTACCATGCCTACAGGCAAGCTAATTAATTAAATAGTGTCCCTAAATGAACAAAAAAATCATGGTTTACAGAAAAGCATAACATCAAAGGATTCCTAGTAGGTATAATGTGAGACCCGGACTCGTCTCTTTTGAGACTTATATATGTTTGATATGTTTTCGCATATATTTTTTACGGTTTATGATTTATTCGTTTTGATGCATGTTTACGTTTAAATAAGCATGCGGGGTTGGTTCCCGAGGTTGTAGAGAGTTGCAGTGCGAATTTCAAAAAAAAAATATTTTCGAGATATTTTGCCTATAAATATCTTCCCTTAGATATTTTGTCCAAAATATCTTTCTCTTCCTCTCTCTAGTTTTGAAACTCACTAAACGCTTTGCCTTCTCTCTAACTTCTCGGGGACCCGAGGCTTGGTTTTTGACAAGCCAACTACTGATCCTTAGTATCGGCATCAAGGGCTACGCAACCATCCGGACGGAATTTCATTCCAACGAAACTCGATTTTGCACGTGGATCGAGGAGTCAAGTTTTCAACTCACCGAGGTAAGATTCTAGACTTTAAAGTTGTTAGAGAGTTACTACATGTAATCTTGTGCATCTTTACCGTTTTATATTCATGAAAAAGTGCTTCATGTTTTGGAAAAGTTGGGTTTTTGGTTTAAAAACATTTTTCCCGTTGTTTCGATTGAATGAAAACGGTGTTGGATGTTGTTTTTGAGGCCTATGGTGATAGTCTTGGGCATGTGTGAATCCATGGGTGTTTGATGGGAGCTTCAAGGCTTCGTTTTGGGTTTGATTGGGCTGATCCGTAGCTCAAAAACAAAATTTGGGGAAGTTCAGTCGACTGGATCATACTTTTGAGAGTTCAATCGACTGGACCAGGGGAGTTAGTCGACTGAAATTGCTTTTGTTTTGAAACTCATTTTCCAGAGAGTTTTTCGGGCTTAGGCCAGTCGACTGGGGTCCTGTGTTGGGGCTTTGATGTTGTTTCAAATGGTTTTGGTTTCCATCGGGTGGTTTTAAAGCGATGAATTCATGTAATCTCGTGTTTCAGAGGTTGGTTTTTGGAGGGATGATTTGAAAAAAGAGTTTTTTACCAAAATTTTGGAAAAACGTGTTTGTTGAAGGTTTGGAGCTAGCCCCTTCGGGTTGAGTCTCAACTTCCAAAACGTCTTGGTGAAAGTATGTTTTTACATGTTTAGTTTGATCTCCATGGTTTATGGATTGGATCTTCTTATATACATGTGCTGTATATCTGTTTGTGAGTTAGTTTTGAAATGCTTATCCATAGATGTACCGTGGCAGTGGGTATGGTTGAGTTAGGCTTCCATTGCTCCTCGGTGCAAGTCCGGAAATGTGCGCAGCTTAGGCGCTATGTACCTTCGGGTTAGTCCCCGTAAATTGAGTGTGTGTGGGTGCTTTATACCCTCGGACTCAGGTCCCATAAATTAAGCAGTAGGTGCTCTGCACCTTCGGGTTTAGGCCCCGTAAATTAAGTGGATCGGTTGCCTCCGTTAATGGCGTCGTTGTCGTGACTCCGTATAGAATTTGTTATTACTAAGCATGCGGGTTTAGGGTAATGGACGAGAGTCCATAATTGTTACCTTTGTCAGTGTGGCAGAGTCGGTACATAGGATTACATTTTATCGTGTCTCCTCGGCTGTATATCCTCGGGTAGAGAATGCTGTGTTTTACTGCTTTTCCTTAACTGTGGCATGATATCTGTCAGGATTATATGCATGGTTTCAAGGATGAAAAATATGAAATTTTTAGGATGAAAAACTTGTGATTTTTAAGAGAAAAACCTGTTTGGCTTTTGTAGTCGAATTAGCTCCCACCATATGATTGCATGACTTATATTACAGCTTTACAGTCTATTTTCTATTGGGCATCGGTTCACGGTGTGAAATTTTTTTTTATTGTAAAACCTTTTTCAGGTGAGCACGCGAAGTTGACCTAGTTGTAGAGGTGATGGAAGACTTGCTGTAATTTTTCCTTTTTGGAGACATGCACCTTTACATGTGATGCGTGTGAAGGTTGGTTTTGTACGCCTTTTGGCGATATACTTGTTCATGTATGAGAATGCATGTTTATCGTTTATGAGAGCTGAACTTGAAAAATCTTTATCCAACTGCTGTATTTTGATTTTTAACTGTAAAAAAAAAAAACCTATTTTTATTAAATGGGTGTTTTGGTGGGTTTTCGCGTGACCCTGATGTTTGGGGCGTGACAACTTGGTATCAAAACTCTGGGTTCGAATACCTATGAGCCATGGAAAAAATGGTACATCACTTTGTGATGATATATGTGTGCTTGATTGCATGTGTTACAGCGTTTTTCTAACAGCAGCATGATAGCTTGTGGTGTATACGTGTGTATGGAGGTTGAACCTTAGGATTGATTAGTCTTGCCTTCGAGCATCCGGATTAACAAACTTGGAAGCCATGCTAGAGACGCGTTTCGCAGACGTGATTTCTAGCAAGGAAACTGAGTAGGTTGTCCAGAGCGACGAGTCTTTCTTGTTAGTTCTCCTCGGTATGTGAGATGTGATGGCATAATCTTAAGTGGCTATGTGTTAGCATACTTATGTGTATTATAGCTTTTACGTTAGTAATAACATGTTGTATGGATGACTTATCTTGTTATGTTGCTTTTGTATAGAGTTATATCCACGCGGGGAGGACGAGGCCGAGGTTGAGGCTGTGGCCGTGGTTTTGGCCGAAGGGACGTCATAGTCCCAGATGTTGGGAATGCTAATGCACCCTAAGGACCTGTTGACGGGGGAAATCTGTTGAATGAGATGGTCGGCTCCATTCGGCAACTGGCTGAGGCCACTAGGGGCAGGGAGAGTAAACCTGAACTGAGGGCGACGGTCGCAATGCGCAAGTTTCTCCGTTTGGACCCTCCTACCTTTTCTTGGGATCCCAACCCCACGGTAGCCACTGAATGGCTAGAGCTGGTCACCAGAATCCTGGACACGCTTCAGATTGAGGAGGACGATCTAAGGGTTACTTTTGCTACCTTCCAGTTGAGGGGGAGTGTGCACGTGTGGTGGAAGTTCACCAGGACTATTGTTACTGGCACTTGGGAAGCATTCACGAAGGTATTTTTAGAGAAATATTTTCAAGCGACACTGAGGGATCGCTACAAAGAGGATTTCATGTTTTTGACTCGGGGGACGATGTCAGTGGTGGAGTATGAGGCTGAGTTCACTAGTTTGTCTCGGTTTGCTCAGGAGATCGTACCTACTGACGAGTTTCGTGCGAAGCGGTTTGAGAGGGGATTGAGGCCCACTATCAGAGATAGGGTGGCGCCATTCCAGATGCAGGTCTTCACAGAGTTGGTACAAATGGCCATGAAGGTGGAAGACACTCTGAATGAGACGTGCAAAGACAGGGACAGTCGGGGCCAGCAAGGAGGGGAACGTGCACAGTCTCAGGGGCGCAGGGAGAACAAGCGCCAACGGACATCTGGTACGAGTTCTCATCTGGTGGGGTCGTATTCGCCGCAGTCTTCTGCACCCGTGCCTCTCACAGTTTCAACGGGAAGGTCGGAGCAGAGGAAGGAGTCTGTCTGTTTTAGATGCCAACGGCCAGGGCATCATGTGGCAGAGTGCCGGGGTTTGATGCCGGTTCAGTCGCAGGCGCATGGAAGAGGGCCAGTGGTGCGTTATGAGTGTAGCCAGTCTGGGCACCTCCGTAGGGATTGCCCCAGACGAGGGAGCACAGCTGGAGCTTCTGTCACTCCATCTGCTCAGGGACGTCAGCCATCTAGATTTGCTGAAGAGGGCGCCTCAGTACAGTCGGGCAAACAGTCTATAGTTCAGGGCCACAGCGGACAGGCTAGAGCTTATGTTCTAGCAGATCCCCGTTTATCCAGAGCACCGGTCGTGCCCGATGCTGCTGCTACCACCTCCATGATAAGAGGTACCTTTCTAGTATATACATAATGGGCCAGTGTTCTTATCGACACCGGAGCATCACATTCGTTTATATCATTTTCTTTTGCATCTGCTTTGGGGCTGAAAATGGACTGGTTTGGTAGTACTTTGAGCGTGGAGACCCCTGTCAGTGGAAGTGTGACGTTGAGTCTTGTTTGTAGATCCTGTGTGTTGGAGGTTGCCGGTCGTTGTTTAGAGTTTGATTTTATTATTTTAGACATGAGCGCATTCGATGTCATCCTAGGGATGGATTGGCTGACCACCTATCGTGCCTTTATCGATTGCGACTGACGGAGGGTGACGATTTGTACACCAACGGGAGATTGTTTTTGCTTTGTGGGTGACCGGGATGAGGGTTTGAGGTCTATGCCCGGTGTTGTGCGGAACCAGAGTAACCTGGGTTCCCTCTTTGCAGCTCTCATGTTGGATGAGGGAGTTGGGACTCGAGGAGAGTTACCTTCAGTGGTTTGCGACTATCCAGATGTCTTCCCTGACGATCTGTATGAGTTGCCACCGAGCCGTGAGGTAGAGTTCTCTATTGAGTTGATTCCAGGGGCGGCTCCCATATCTATGCCGTCTTATCGGTTTGCACCCGTTGAGCTACGTGAGCTTAAGGTACAGTTTCAGGAGTTACTAGATAGGGGGTTTATACGCTCGAGTACTTCACCGTGGGGAGCTCCTGCTCTTTTTGCTAAGAAGAAAGATGGATCCTTATGATTGTGTATCGACTATCGAAAGCTTAATCAGGTGATTGTAAAGAATAAGTATCCTATGCCGATGATAGATGATTTGTTTGATCAGTTGAAGGGGTCGAACTGCTTTTCCAAGATTGACTTGAGATCTGGGTACTACCAGTTGAGGATTAGAGACGAGGACATAGCGAAGACCGCCTTCCGGACTCGCTATGGTCACTATGAGTTTCTAGTCATGCCGTTCGGTCTAACAAACGCTACTGCTACGTTTATGGGTTTGATGAACCAGATTTTTCATCCATACTTAGACAGTTTTGTGGTGGTGTTTGTGGATGACATTATCATCTATTCACCTACTATGGAGACGCACGAGGACCATCTGCGTATTGTTTTACAGACTCTAAGAGAGCATCGCCTGTACGCGAAGTTCGAGAAGTGCGAGTTTTGGATGTCTGAGGTGAGGTTTCTCAAACACGTAGTATCGACGGACGGAGTAGCAGTGGATTCATCGAAGACAAAGGCTGTGATAGGTTGGGAGTGACCGAAGAACGTCTTTGAGATCCACAGTTTTTTGGGTTTAGCAGGTTATTATCGGCAGTTTGTGAAGGACTTTGCGAGACTTGCTGCACCGATGACGCGTCTGACACGGAAAGGAGCTGTGTTTGTTTGGAGTGAGTCCCGTGAGTCAGCATTCCAGGAGCTGAAGACGAGGTTGACTAGCGCGCCAGTGTTGATCATCCCAGAGCGAGGCTTGGAATATACAGTGTATTGTGATGCATCACACGACGGTTTGGGCTGTGTCTAGATGCAGGAAAAGAAGGTTGTAGCCTATGGTTCTCGACAGCTGAAGATCTATAAGAAGAACTATCCGACACACGATCTGGAGTTGGCAACCATGGTCTTTGCCTTGAAGACATGGCGTCATTATCTATATGGTGAGCATTTCGAGATTTTCTCCGATCACAAGAGTTTAAAATACTTGTTTTCGCAGAAAGACTTGAACTTGCGCCAACGAAGATGGATGGAGTTGTTAGAGGATTATGATTTTGATTTGCAGTATCATCCTGGGAAGACCAATGTTGTGGCTAATGCACTAAGCAGGAGACCTCACAGGTCGTTAGCATCTATGGCTATACGTGAATGGGTTATGGTTTGAGAGAATGGGGAGTTTGATTTGTGTCTTGGGGAAATAGCGACGGGGGACACCTTATTTTCAGTAGTTTCACGACCAACATTGATTGCACGAGTGTTAGAGGTCCAGTAGACGGATCAAGAAACTCAGATGATACGAGATCGTGTCGCTAGTGGAGATGATACAACAGGATGGGTTGTGGGTTCAGACCAGAGTCTGAGATTGGCCAGGAGGTTGTTTGTGCCAGAGTTATGCTGAGCTGATCTACTACATGAGTGTCATCACTCACGCCTTGCAATACATCTTGGAGGCACGAAGATGTATCATGATCTACGTCGACAGTTCTATTGGACAGGAATGAAGAAGGATGTGCTTCAGTTTGTTTCTCGGTGCCTTACCTGTCAGCAGGCAAAGACGGAGCACCAAAAATCGGGAGGATTGTTACAGCCGTTACCGATATCTTAATGGAAGTGGGAGAACGTCACGATGGACTTTGTGTCAAGACTTCCTCGCTCACCTAGGGGACACGACGCCGTTTGGGTTGTGGTTGATAGGTTGACGAAATCTACACACTTTCTCCCCATTCGCGTGAAGAATTTAGTGGACCGACTGAGTAGATTGTATGTCAGAGAGATAGTCTGCTTACATGGAGTGCCAGTGTCTATTGTTTCTGACCGAGATCCGCGCTTCACATCGCGCTTTTGACAGAGTCTTCAAGAGGCTTTGGGGACGAACTTGATGTTCAGTACTGTTTTTCACCCCCAGGCGGATGGTCAGTTTGAGAGGGCCATACAGATTCTGGAGGATATGTTGAGAGCATGTGTCATTGATTTCAAAGGTTCTTGGAAGGATCATATACCGTTAGCAGAGTTTGCATACAACAACAGCTATCAGTCCAGTATTAGAATGGCACCGTATGAGGCTCTGTATGGCAGACCGTGTAGGTCACCAGTATGTTGGACAGATGTGGGAGAGACCACAGTCTTGGGACCCGACGTGGTGTGGGAGACGACAGAGAAGATCGCAATGATTCGTCAGCGTCTAGCGACAGAGCAGAGCCGACAGAAGAGTTATGTAGATCAGAGGAGACGACCTTTGGAGTTTGCAGTAGGGGATCATGTGTTTCTGAAGGTCTCACCACGTAGAGGTTTGATGAGATTCGGTTGTAGCGGGAAGCTATCACCACGCTTTATTAGACCTTTTGAGATTCTCGATAGGGTTGGAGAGGTTGCATATCGTTTGGCTCTGCCACCTCAGTTAGCATCTGTGCACAACGTATTCCACGTTTTTATGCTTCGGAGGTACGAGCCTGATCCTTCTCATGTGTTAGATTGGGTCGAGCTGCGGGTTGATGAGGATGCCACTTATGAGGAGCATCTGGTGAAGATTCTTGATACAAATGAGCAAGTGTTGCGAGGCAGAACCATTGTTTATGTCAAGGTCATATGGCTTCATCACAGGGTTGAAGAAGCGACATGGGAGCTAGAGTCGAGAATGCGTGCTAGATACCCGGAGCTTTTTCTTTTGTGACCTTGTAGCGAATTTCGGGAGCGAAATTCCTGAAGGGGGGAGAGTTGTGAGACCCGGACCCGTCTCTTTTGAGACTTATATATATTTGATATGTTTCGTATATACTTTTCTACGGTGTATGATTTATTCGTTTTGATGTATATTTACGTTTAAATAAGCATGCGGGGTTGGTTCGCGGGGTTGTAGGGAGTTGCTGTGCGAATTTCAAAAAAAAATATTTTCGAGATATTTTGCCTATAAATATCTTCCCTTAGATATTTTGTCCAAAATATCTTTCTCTTCCTTTCTCTAGCTTTAAAACTCACCAAACGCTCTTGATGGTTAGTCAACTGGATCATACTTTTGGGAGTTCAATCAACTGGACCAGGGGGGTTAGTCGACTGAAATTGCTTCTGTTTTGAAACTCTTTTTCTAGAGAGTTTTTCAATCGAATGGGAGCTTGGGTCAGTCGACCGGGGTCCTGTGTTGGGGCTTTGGTGTTGTTTCAAATGGTTTTGGTTTCCCTCAAGTGGTTTTAAAGCGATGGATTCATGTAATCTCATGTTTCGAAAGTTGGTTTTTAGAGGCATGGTTTGAAAAATGAGTTTTTACAAAAACTTTGGGAAAACGTGTTTGTTGAAAGTTTGGAGCTACCCTTGGGGTTGAGTCTCAACTTCCAAAACGTTTTGGTGAAAGTATGTTTTTACATGTTTTGTTTGATCTCCATGGTTCATGGATTGTATCTCTTTATATACATGTGTTGTATATCTGTCTGTGGGTTGGTTTTGAAATGCTTATCCATAGATGTACCATGGCAGTGGGTATGGTTGAATTGAGCTTCCATTACTCCTTGGTGCAAGTCCGTAAACGTGCGCAACGTAGGTGTTCTGTACCTTCAGGTTAGTCCCTGTAAATTGAGTGTGCGTGGGTGCTTTGTACCATCGGGCTCAGGTCCCCTAAATTAAGCAGTAGGTGCTCTGTACATTCGGGTTCATGTCCCGTAAATTGAGTGGATCGGTTGCCTCCGTAAATTGAGTGGATCGGTTGCCTCCGTTAATGGCGTCGTTGTCGTGACTCCGCATAGAATTTGTCATTACTAAGCCTGCGAGTCTAGGGTAATGGACGAGAGTCTATAATTGTTACCTTTGTTAGTGTGGCAGAGTCGGTACATAGGATAACATTTTATCGTATCTCCTCGGTTGTGTATCCCCGGGTGGAGAATACTGTGCTTTACTACTTTCCCTTAATCGTGGCATGATATCTGTCAGGATTATATGCATGGTTTCAATGATGAAAAATGTGAAGTTTTCATAATGAAAAACTTGTGGTTTTTGAGAGAAAAACCTGTTTGGATTTTGTGGTCGAGTTAGCTCCCATTATATGATTGCATGACCTGTATTACAGCTTTACAGTCTATTTTCTATTGGGTTTCGGCTCACGGTGTGGAATTTTTTTTTGTTGTAAAATCTTTTTCAGGTGAGCACGCGGAGTTGACCTAGTTGCAGAAGTGATGGAAGACTTGCTGTAGTTTTCCCTTTTTAGAGACATGTACCTTTACATGTGATGCCTGTGAAGGCTGGTTTTGTACGCCTTTTGGCGATATACTTATTCATGTACGAGAATGTATGTTTATCGTTTATGAAAGCTGAACTTGAGAAATCTTTATCTAACTGCTGTATTTTGATTTCCAACTGTAAAAAAAAAAAAATTTAAAAAAAACCTATTTTTATTAAATGGGCATTTTGGTGAGCTTTTGCGTGATCCTGGTGTTTGGGGCGTAACATATAATAACTCAATGATGCTTCTGTATCAGCAATACCAATATGACACCCGGAGATAGTGACAAATATGTCCAAAAATACAAGTCAATACATAACCTTCCAAATAGAGACAAGATCAAGATTACAACATAAAAGGGAGTACCCATTTTTAAACATTACAACACAGAGATGAGCAAGGTTATGCAGAAGCAATTGGCAGGCATAAAACTTACTGTTTCAGACCCATAATACTGCACGATATTTGGATGCCTTAAGCGACTCAATAAAGCGATTTCCTGGCCAAGAAAAAATAAATAATAACAACTTCTTCCATTGCTATAGGTGATACACTAAAAGAAGAAAAACGTATGAAAAGCAATAAATTTTATTCTAAGTGAACCTTTGATAAATTTCAGGCTAAAAAACTTACTTGTCCCAGCTGCTTTGCACTTTCCTTTGACTTTGCATCATCCGAGAATAATGTAACCTCCTTCATTGCACACATTTCGCCGCTTTCACTATAATGTTGAGAATAAGAAGGAAAACATTACAAGAAATACACATGCAACTGTAACCAAACAAACTAGATGCAGGAAGCACATCACATTATGGCAGTGTAATGTTTAGAACGAGAAAGTCCATACACATTATGACTGTGTTTCATTTGAACAAAACTTTTAAACAGATGATGATGCGCTTGCTATTCATGAGGAAAAAAAACATATACAAAGAAAATAAATGAAAGAATCAGAGAATGGATATTTCAGTTCAACCTGTTAAAACCAACATAAACATGCCCAAATGTGCCTCTACCCAACAACTTTCCTTTTTTCCAGCGAGAACCAGGACTTGTTGGATTCTCTGCCCTTCCTGGACTTCGTTGTACAGAAGGAGATGTTGCTGCTGAATTTGAATGAGAGAAAGGTGAAGAGTTTGAAATTATTACAGGAGGAAGAGGCAACCGATGACTTTGTTGTTTCCCCTCATCAGTGGCTGCCCCTCCGGCTCTAGGATGAAGTGGTGTGACAGCGCCACTATGAATTCTTGAGCTGGGGCCAGGGCTAGTCATTCGAGGACTAGGAATTGGTGAATACTCTGGGCTACCCCTGCTGGGCTGCCAAAACAATTGTCCTGACATATCTCCTCCCATTGAATTATGCCCAGAATTGTGCCCTGAGCCTGGGCTAGAGCAGTGACCAGACCCAGGTAAAGGAAGATCTGTGTATGTCTTTCCAGTCCAAAAGGCAGAATTTATAACTTGTTCAGTGCCAAAGGCTCTCAGTGGACTTCTGGAAGGACTTGACATTGAGCTATCTGGAGCACTGCAGAAAGTACCATGGCAAGGGGCCGGCAGATTTGTTACGTGATTACTTAAAGGTCTCCTATTAGGTGATAAAGAAGAGACCTGATTAGATGGTTTTATTGCCTCCCTCAACTGGTCCTTTGCCATCATACTTCAATGGAATTGAGCAACAAGTCAGGGATGAAGTATAAATGAACATATATATTGGAAAAATAAAGAAGCAAAAGAAAAGGAATGACAGGTTACCCCAAATAACTTGGAACACATCCTATAAAATATCCACTTGAGAGAAAAACACAATTGCCAACTGTAAACACCGTGGTTCTCAATGATTTCAGATGCAAACTCACCTTGAAGGACTCCCAGCAGCAGTTCTACTGCCATTTTCATAGTCAGATGCTAGAGGGCTACGCTGACGTGAGTCAGCTGGATCTTCACTGTCAATGGAGTACTCACTAGAAAAAGAAGCGGCAATGGCATCTCCTTCTAAATCTGTAGGATCTGTCCTGCTTCGGACGCATCCAGATCTGGGCAGAGGCAGAAACAATGAGGGCTTGGAGCCTTTCCCAGACTTCGGTTTTGATGGTGCACTGATTCCAGAATCTGTACGACCCATGCCAGATGGGTGCAGACCTGGAAGGGGAAGCGGCTGAGCATGAGGCCTTTCAACAAAACTTTGACATCTTGACACTTTTTTAGAAGGTGATGATGACCTTGAGTCTGCTACCGAATGAGACCCCTTTTCTGAAACAGTGTCATTGCTACGTCTTCGAGACCCTCCTGATTTACTGGGTGGTTTACTTTCAGATGGGATCTTAAATTTTCGATGTAGTGAATCAATGAAACTCTCCTTGCTTGTTTTCTTCTTTGCTTCTTTAGATGAAGACTTCCCCCACCATGAAGGCATATTTTTTATAGAGTATAAAATTGATGGCAATATACACTCACCAACAACAATCTAATGGAAAACTTTACAGAGGTAACTAATTCATTCGCCCATACTACAGCTCATGACATGCTGCTTGTTCTTTAATCAAATGACGACTCTCCCCACAATGTGCTTCGGAATGTCTACAACTAAAATTCTGAAACATCAGGCATAAATCAGGTGCTGATCAGAATAAATTGCATGCCAACTACAAGGTACAAACCATTACAAGAGAAACCAAAAAAGAGAAAAATACTTTTATTTATACATGTCCAAACTTGAAATACCATGGTATAACCAGAAATGGTAAACACTATAAACTATACTCACTTTAGACAGTTCATAAAGCTTATACAACCCATGTGGCAACAGTTGAAATAAAAAGTTCTCAAGGCTTGCTATGATCACAAATATTATCACACTCTGAATGTTTTTAACAGCCTAAAAAAGTATAAATTGAACTATTCAAGTTAAACTTGACAAACAGTATGACTTAAAACTAGACTTCTTTTAATAAAAACTACCAACAAGAAAAATAATATTGCATAACCAAAGGTGGTTGTTCATGTAAAACACTAAAAGGTGCATGTGCAGATCAAAAGGGACAATATCCAAGTCACTGAAACTTTGGGGTACACATGAGCCTACTCCCTGTCCCACCAACTCCAACCTTACAAAAGTTCAGGCTTAGCCATTTCATTCTTAGTGGCATTTCATGGAACATGCAACTCGTCTACCTCTTCAGGAAGCCAACTTTGGATCTTCTAGTCTTTTCTCATATTGTCCATAAGAAGGTAAATATCTCATGGATTATCTTTTTTGCATGTTGGGGAGATGGACCCAAATTTAACAAATACACATAAAAAAATGTACATATATTCAGTTTTGTGCGACAAACATATATATTGTACTATTTTGGGGGAAATCGACCCAATTTCACAAATCATAAAATTTTAAATGCAGTTTGATTTCGCTATCTAGATATTAAATTTGAGAACCGACTAAGGTTGGTTTGGCCCACTAAACAAGAAATCTTGGCATCGCCTTGACTACCCCACCCTCCCAACCAGCACCAGCACCAGCACCAGCACCACAACACACACACACACACACACACACAAAGAACTAAATAAATTAAATGCAGCAAAATCATGCATATAACATTGCGATAGAAATCTGACTTGAGCAAATAAGGAAATAACAGATATCCATTCCTTGGGTGAAAGCCAACAATCATTGACAAAGCATATTAAAAGTGGTTCGCAAGTGTTCATGGTCCATGACAACCAAGACTTGCAAGATAAGGAAGATAAGAAAAACTGTCTTCCTACAAAAGCCATATTTGCTAAGAACAACCATCTCCTTCAGCTAGCGAGACCCAACTTTAATTCTCGTGAAAATAGTTTATTGATTTGACGGAAAAAATCTAAATGTTATAAGCGACCACATCCTATCATTAAAAGACTAAAATTTGATCTTCTTGAACCCTGTATTGTTGTCATCCAGGAATTCTGTAGAAAATAGGTGAAACTATCTACCTTACACATCCTCATAATTACCCTAATTTTCATTTCAATAAAGACTAAGACAAAGAAATTAGAATATTTTGAAAATGAACACATAAGAGAATGAAATCAAAGCATTTCTCTTTCTACCCCCTTGGAATAGGATAAAAACAAAAAATACAAAACCTCGAGGTCTCAAACTTCTAGTTTTGCAAGATCATATCTTTTTCTTGTCAAATAGAAATCAACTTCATTGTTCTATTCTTTTAAATACATCACCAGCTTTCATTAAATGTTCTGCTTTGTGCATTTTGTTACAAATGATCATTCCAAGTTATTTATAGATAAACAGACAAAACACAAAACAGATTTTTCATTGTCATAATGTAGCTTTTATATACTTCATTAAGCTCCATAAATAAGCATGCTCCATTTGGTAGAAATACTCTAAGGCCCACACACTCTGGATTTGTGAACTTTTTTTGAACAGAAATCTTTTCCAAAAATGGATATCACGTAATCTCTGCATTAGTATCATTTTAATGTTCTGCGAAACATATTTTTCCAATTTTCTGAAAAATAAAAGAAAATCTTCACGATTCCCCCTCCCCTCCCCCCCTCCCAAAAAAATAAATAAATAAATAAATAACGTTTCCAAATGTGCGTTTCATAGTGACTTAGTATCATTTTCAATTCACCCATTTGATTGCATCCCTTATTGAATCTATCATTCGTGGAAATTCGCTAGGATTAGCATTAGCAATAAGCATTGGTATAAATAAATTACGTTTCCCCCCCTTTTTTGGGAAAAAAAGGACCATTAAAAGGTAAGGATCAAAATTCAACGTCCTTTTTATTTTCTTTCGCTCAGTTTATCAACAAATCAACAAAAAACTAATGCAGCTCATCAATTCATTCTAGCAAGTTTCTCAGTGTTTAGGTCAGCAATCCGCTTGATCTCGACCATTACAACAAAACACTGCCTTTCAACACAGATCTCACCACCGAACCAGAAAACAAACAGACAACTATTTAACTGTCAATGACTATGCTAAACTGAGTTAAAATTAACAAAACTCACCTCAATTTCTCAGCGTCACATCGCTCGAGAACAAGAGCTAAGCTCTGATATGGAGTACGAATCGAGCCGGGAAGTGCAAAAGCAAAACCCTAAAAATTTGATAGACAGCGAGAAAGCTTGAGAAGAGACATTGGAGAACTTCGAATTATAGGGCTTTTAAGAGATCGCGTGGAGAGAGGCGCTGGGAAACACACACAGAGATTGAAGAAATGTAGAGAGAGAGAGAGAGAGAGAGAGAGAGAGAGAGAGAGATTGTTTGCAGTATGTGTGAGTACAGAAATCTTGTCTGAGTGATGAATTTAATGTATGAATATATTAGTGCTGCATTAGTAAATAAACAGCTTTTTCCTATCGCTTATATTTTTATTCATCCGATTTGAATTTTTAATAATAAATACACACATATTTGTTCATATTATTATAATAAAAAATAGAATTTTGCTTTCTATTCATCGATAATAAATTTGGGCACACTATTTTTTATATGAGATAAATCCTACATCATTATAAAATTTATTTCACATAAGAAAAGAATGACTACATTCCTATCTAAATCTGTGCACTTAATATTTTTTTTAAAATATAATTAGCCCAGATGAATTTTAGGCCTTACTTCACATCCCTCCCAACATTTTTTTCTTTTTTGGCAAATGGACTTGTTTGTTAGGGGATACCTTAAGCTTATGGTCTTTTAAGGCCATGTTTGATAAATATTATAAGGGTTGGAATTAGATTACTAATATACAATGGGTTGTGTTTGAAGTGTTCAATTAGAGTAGCATGAATTAAATATTTAAAAATTAATAGTATTATGATAATAAATTTTTTTAATTATATATTTCAAATTTAGTCTAACATTTTGTTTGTTTATTTTATGGGATAATTACTTATCATATGTAATTTAATTTAATTATTTATTTATTTTTATAAAAATTATATATGATAAATAATTTGATGACAAAAATATCTATGAATAATTTGGTATTCATTTTTTTGTAAAAATTTCTTGATTTTATTTTTAGCCTAGGCGGTGAAAATAACATCATCATTTTCTATTTATTAAGGCCTAATTTCATATAATAATTATTTTTTATTTTATTAATTTACTTATTTATGTTTTTAATAAAAATTATATATATATCCAATTACAAGTTATTTTTTCATGTATAGATATTAATTATGATTTGTGCTTAAACACAGTCAATTATTTAATTTTAGTAATTAGTATTTTTTTTCCTTTTTTGATTGAAAAGAGGTATTAGACCTTAATATATATTCTTTTATCAATAATAAAACGAAACAAAAAAAATACATCGATAAAAATAAAATAGCTCAAAAAATAAGTAAAAAATCCTCACAAAATTAAGAGTTTATATTCACAAAGAAAATACATCAAGCATCTACGCAAGATAAACATTAACACCTACAAGAAAATGACTCAACATTAAATATATATAAAAAAAAGTCACCCAACCCAACGTCATAAAATATTAAAATGAATAAATGACTTCATATTATAGTTTACGAACAAATCTAAAATCAAATCTGAGCAGAGTGTGACTCAAAACATTTGCACTTTTGCATCAAAAGCACAGAGATTTGTCACCAAAAAATAGATATTTTCTAAATCAAAATAGCTCTGTCGCTGATAAACTGTAGTCGCTCAATTTTACAAAATATCCTTCAATACAATACACTTTTTACAAAAATCAAGGGAAATGTGAAACATTTATTGTGCTATTTTTACTATTATTAAAAAAAATTATTGCACTTGGTGTTTAAAAATTAATGGTGTCTTATTTTTGTATTCCAAATTTATTCCCAAAAGAAACTCATATTTTACAATAAATTCATTTTTGTATTAATTAATTCTAAGGTTAAAATTATAGAATAATTTTACAAGTCATTCTAGTTTTCACATTGCACCAAGGCTACCTAATACATGAACTTATTTATTTTTTGCATTTTTCACTTTTTAAAAGACAACAAACAAAAAGGCACAAAAAACTTCTTAACAAACCTGAATTCACATGATAACTTCTTCTCGGATTTGATTTTATTTTTCTTAATTTTCATCCATGAAAATTTATAAAAAAATCCTATATTAAAAATCTATCTAGATAGGACTTCTAAAAATTTAGAACTAGCGTGAGCAACAACTTTTATTACACACACACACACATATATATATATATATATATCGGAGTAAAAAATCCACATAGTTACTAAACCGAACAAAACACCCTAATTAGTCATTATATGCTAGGAGGGTGACAAGACAATACAAAAAAATTTAATCTAACACTCTATCTAGCCATCATGAGTTAGGGAGTGATAGAACTATATAAGTCAATTCTCTTATCTATATATAAGCTCTCTAACTCAAACAAAAGTATGAACATTTTTTCTATCTCTTTACATAATTTTTCTCTCAAAGATTTAATTAACTTGAGCATTGGAGAGCCTTCCATCGACTATCGGTTAAATGACTTATTTTGCAGATATTCAGCATTTAACATGGGAGCACGTGGAAGCTCCATCGTCGTATCCTTGCCCAGTTCTTCTTCATCACTCTGGGAATAATTATATTTTAAATTTTCTTATATATATTTATATTTATATATGTGTGTACGGACATATATTTTGCTATATTTATCCAAAGACTTCTACAAATTGCTTCAATTTGTGGTATGATTTATAAAAAATTATTTTATACACTTTATCTTCTAGATTATTACTTATCAAAAGGCTGTGGACAACTTCTAGCATATGTCTACATATATATATATATATACATTTATTTATGTTACAGTAACCATCTGATAAGAATGCCATTAGGCAGAATGGTGGGTGAGATGGTTCCTGCAAGTTGTTCTTAGCCTCATCCTCTACTTGTGAAAAAAAATAGAGGGGGACCCTTTTTGTGTACTTTGTTGACTTGATGCACTATGATTTGAGTAATTGAAGCCATCAAAGTTTAATTAACTAAGAATAATTGCAATAAATTTAATTAAGTTTATTAATCCACAATTTTTTATGGTTTATGTTTAGGTTTTGCATTAAGTAGCGCCTATTCCCGCGTGCAATGAAACGTCAAAAATTAAAAATTTTGACCATATAAAAAAAATCTTACAATTACGTTGTTAGGAAAAACAAAATTGGCGGTTGTTAGAAGAAACAAAGTTAGAGTTAGAAAAAGTTTCCACTAGTGAATCGTAATGTTAATTTTAAGTTAAAAAATAATTAAGTCTAAAAATGTGACCAAAAATGACTTTAAGCCAAAAGAATTTTAAGTAAAAAACAAAATTATTATAATTTTTAAAATTTATTTTTGTATAATTTTATATTAAATATGGATCTTATTTGATATATTTTGACTAATAAATTTTAAATATATATATATATATATATATATATTATAAAAAATAGATATGTATAATAAAAGTAAAGATATTTTTTAAAAAATATATAGAATTATTTTATATAAAAAAAGCTAAAAGCTAAAAGTCTTTGGATTTCTAAACGAGATTTTTTGATTTTTTTAGCTTTAGGCCAAAAAATAAAAAACCAAGTTTTTAGCCTTTTCCCAAACAAAGCCTAAGTGTCTGTACTTTCCTGTAATTATGTTGTTAGAAGAAACAAAGTTGGTGTTTATCATAACTTTTTTCAAACAGTTTTTTTTTTTTGGTTTTTGTAAATATTTTTCAACTTTAGTCTTATTTTTTTAAATACTTTTTAATTTTTTCTTGTAACAAGAGAAATTTGAAAAGAAAAAATCTTAAATTAAAAAATTTATTTAAAAAAACAAAAATTACTTTCAACCAAATACAATTTTTTTTTAATTTTTAGTAAAATAAAAGAGTTCACGTTGTGAGCATCATTGCACATGTAGCTACCTGAAATGCAATAATAATAAGCACGGCACACTTCAGCAATATTAAAGAGACACTTGTTTGTGTCTTTCTATGTATGGAGGTGCCGAGCTAGAATTCCAGTATTGAGGGGCGAAATTGATTTGGAGGGCTAATTAAGAGCCTGATTGGTAATTAACATAAAATTAATTATTTTTTAAAAATATTTTTAGTTAAAAATTTAAATTGAATTTAAAGTTGATTGTTTAATAATTTTATTTTTAAACTAATTTTTTTAAAATTAGTTGTTTAGATTAAAAAATTAATTTTTTTATTTCTTATTCAAAGTGAACAATTTTATCTATTTATATATTAGATATTAACAATTATATAAAATTGGCAATAGTAGTAAATATGTTATGAATAAGAGGTATTATTGTATTTTAAAAAAAGTATGAGTTTAAATAGAATATTCTAAAAGTTTGTATTTTAATTTGACTTTTTAGTTTTTTTATTTTTCAGCAAATGGGTGCCTTCACTTTTAGGCTTAAAATTTTAATATAAAACAAATTAATAAAATATAAATTTTAATAAAATAAAATATAATAATAAAATGAAAAATTATTAAGAATTTTAAAAAAATTGGAGGGTGTAGATGTCCTGGTCCCCTCTTCCTCCCCTGTATGGATGTGTCATGTGTGTGTATACATATATGAACGAAATGTAGAGCTTTGGAGGAAAAAGATGGGCAAATTAAATGTGCAGAGGGGATGAATTTGGGTGATGAGGAAGAAGGAAGAACATGCATGTGGGGTAAGGGTTAGCCAACTTAACCCCACCACCAAAATGGCCCCCACAGGTGCCTAACCGTGGGCCTGTACCCTCTTTTTGGCATTTTTTTATATCACTGTGTTAGGAGCAATTCACTCTAACCTCGAATATATTTTGGGACCAATTTCAGTGTTTATTAATGAAATTCAATTAAAGCCAAAACAAATTTCGTATAAGCTAATTCCACCAGAATTAATAGCATCTAAAAAGTTTTGAACCTAAAACCGTAGAGAGAACAAATTCTCAAATCATAACCCGTTTCTGGACAACTTGAGGTCAGTATACTTTTCACCAAGTGTAATAATTTTGGAATTGGTTTCTCCGTTAGTTGTGATGCCAACATCCCCTTCTTGTTGATTAATCTAATAATCTCTCCCACATAGTCTAAAAAATAGATTAATTTAATAATTGTATCCCTATAATTTCATCGAATTGTCTTTTAAAAAAAATTCGATGGTTTATTTTTAAAAAACGTACAACTTTTGAATTCAAAATGTGATGAAATTGTGTGGTCATGATTTCCGGATCAATATAGTTTATCAATATAATTATTTTCATGCATAATTTACACACTTAAATCTATAAAATATATAATTTGGATCATCATAGTAAAACCTGACATGAACCCCAAACATCACAACAACAGGCAGGGTGCCATTGAAATAACCAAAAGCAGATAATCAACCCATAATTTAGGACCGACATTATTGGCTACCCATTTAGCTTGTTAAGTTAATGCGAAGCCTGATAAGTATTGTAAACCAAGCAATGTGTTCGTGGATCCAACTGTGTTAAAGGTATTTTTCGTATGTTCTCGCATACCTGTAATCCTAGTTATATATAGTGTAGTGTAGGATGATTCTGTTGTAACTTTTGATTCTTCATCATAGTGGAGCAACCGCAGCGGTTGTATGCGTAACTCCTAATTGGGTGAACTGTTTAAGTTTTGTATTTTATGCGTAGGTTGTATGCGTTCTAGACTCTATGCGTTTGATCATTGACCTTATGTAAGATCAATGATAGACGAATGTAGAAGGTTACATAACGAAAAATATAACAAACAAGTGGATTTAGAGAGGAATAGGAGGTCTTGACATGAAATAAGGTTTTGAATTTATGACTTTAAATTCAAAACATTTCATATATTGGATTGAATTTCAAAATTACCTTTCCTTCATAGATTCATTTTCCAGGAAATGGTCAATGAACTTCCTTTCTGGGAAACTCTGGTGCATGTTCATCTTCTACGAAATAATCCGGTGTTTCATCTCATACTTGTATAAAAAAATATAGACCAAAAGACAAGCAACAATGTCGATAAACTCTCTGCTGGAATTTCTTGATAATTTCAGACAGGGCTAAGTCCAGAGAAATGAGTGACAATGGAGAAGCAAGAGGATCATTGTCAAACCAATTATATGGCTGGAGAATATAAAGGAAACCAATTAAGGGTTACAATATTCAATCCAACAATGCTTCGGTATTGAATGAATGATGACTTAATATAACGTGGGAAACTCTCCACCTAATAACTTAAAAGTTTTTAAGTTGGATACAAAATTTCTACGTGGTATACGGAGCTCATTCCATCCACTTCAAAAAAAAAAAAAAAAAAGAAAACAAAAATCGTGTAGCCTACAATATAACTTTGTTATGGAATATTCAATCCTATATTACTTTGTTATGGAATGAGTGATCACTTAATATAATGTTGGGGCTCTCCACCTAAGTTTGAGTTTTTAGGTTGGATGCAAAATTTTTACATTAAGTTGAACCATCTAAATGATATCTAACAGCAGTTCGACGAGAACAGAGTTGAGCAATCTGAGAAGCATAGGAAGATGAAGAAGATGTTAAGCACTTGTGCTTTTATAAACCGAGAAAGCTGCTGTTTGAGCCAAGGTCATATTTACATGGCATTACTTAAAGATAAATGAGCAGGTATCTCATTATCGTAAAGATAATGGACTGTCCAGCCAATGGAACTGAAAATTCAGACACGTTGTCATCAGCTTAAGAATGAAGGTACCATCATTTTATTTTCAAGCCAACAGCAGTGACTAAGAGTTGAGGGAGCTCCAGCTTTAAATTGTTCTAGAAAGATGAATCTATAACCGTTTGTGCAAAATCTTTACACGAGATGTCCTCAGCTGAAGAACGTTGGTATCATCATTTTATCAGTGTCAAGCCAACAGCGGTGACTATAAGAGTTGAGGGAACTCCAAATTTAATATGGTTCCAGAAAGATAGATTGTACCCCAAGTGCGGAGCTCGACGAGCCTGCTCGCACACTATCAAGTTGGCTGCAGATCCCAATAGAGAGAGGTTCCCAGCTACTGTGCTGACCCAAGCTAATATAAGCCATGCTTTCTTCTCATATGCTGGAGATATTGCAGCTGCAGATGCTGCCACCCGTGCTCCAAGCAATAAAACTGAGACATTATAAACATATTACTCTAGAAGCTAACAAATAAATTTTTGCACATACATGGACTCACAATTAATCTACAAGTGAGAAGCGTTATGAGACATATGTTGGGTGTATGTTTTGTATTCTTTATGACTCATATGAGTATGATTTTATTTACATGTGTTTGGGTTAGAACGGAGTCGTGAATACACTAGGAATCTAGAAATCAATGAACCATCACAATGCCGATCCTTGAGACTCCCAGATAATTTTATGGCAACAAGGGTATTGGTCCACTTTGTCCGGGTTATAATAAGTGTTGGATTGATTTTGGCTCTTCATAATCTTTTCTAAACTTCGATGTATTATTTGGTTATTTATATTACTAATGGATTGTCGCCGACCTTCTTGGTTCATTTCTCCGTCTCTTATACAGTTGCCTAATTTTTTATTGAGACAATAATCATATATTTTTTACTTGACCTAAAACAAAATGCATCGTTGAGTTTTGCTTAAGTCAAGTGTCAAGTTATGGTAGCACATTAAGGAGGGGAAAAATCCATGGAGGCTAGAACTGCAATTATCGCATCAGCTGGAGCGGCATTAGGCATTGGAAAGGTGTTTAGTTCCGAGAGCTATTTTAGGCTTTTAGAGCAGGAGAGAGAAAGCAAAATGATTAATCATTATAAAATTTAGCACCAGGGATATCTTGAATTATGCAGTATCAAACTTTACGAAGAAGGTGAAAACGAAGAGGTAATATGATCGTTTATTCAGTAACCATAAATTTAAAATTGTGTTTTGATTGGTGAAATTATATGTTGTTCTTATTTTTGATTGGTAAGCAAGTTATTATATGGTGACTGAGATTTCTAAGGTTGGCCTATAAATAAAAACTTTAGGTGTTCTAGTAGGTATGTAAAGAATAAATTAAGGGGATAGAGATGTAAAGAGAGACAGAAAAATACCGGGGGCACTGAAGTGACCATTGAATGGGAAAATATGATTTGTTTCAAGGCAAGGTTTTGGGTATCAGGTTTTTTGAGTGTTTTTTTGATCTCATGTTTATGATTTTACTTTTATAATGGATTATCTCTCTTGTTTGTGGAGTAGACCGGTGTGGATCGAATCATGTAAATTTTTGTGATTTTGTTTTTAATGTGTGCACTGCTATACTTTCATTGTGTTCGAGAATGGTAAAAATGCCAACAGGATACCAGTAGGTTCCCATTGTACTACAAACTTGTGCAAATATTAGAAGTTTATCAAACGAAGTGATAAGCTATTGAAAAGCTGTAAAAGGAAGAAAACTTATGACTACCCTTGCAACATCTAGATAAAATGTCGGACAAAAAAAAAAAAAAAAACAGCAGTGCAAAAATAATAAGTAAACCCTACATTTATAAACATCAACCAAAGTAGATTAATTTATGCAGCGACAAAATTGAGGGTTTTTAGCCCAGTTCATATTCTTTAGCATCTTTAAAACTGAGATTATTAACATTTTTCCTAAAAATGCCAGTTTATCTTCTGTAGGGATACAAATTGACACCATTAATTTTCTTGACATCACAATTCTTTTTTTTTTTCCTTGTTACTCAACAACTGAATATCATCTAATCAATGTTGACTTACAATATTATTGCTTTACCATTCATGAATACAGACATGAACTGGGAAAGGCTAATAGAGGCCTTCTTCCATGAAGTGGTGTCAAATCAAGAAGACCTTCAAGCTAGATTTCCTATTGAGAAAACACAACTTGGGTGGTGTTCATTCAATGACTTTAAAAGAAAGATGGAATAAATTGTGAGGGCCACAAATAGCTGTGGTGGAGTTGTTATGATTAGTTTTTGTGTCATGCTATTATAGAAAGACCCCTAAAAATTTTGCATTACTTATAGATCTTTAAGCTGTAGGCGTTCTTCTTAGAGATCATTTGTTTGCTGTGAGTTCCCACTTCTAAAAGTTTTATTTTTGAATAACTTCCCAATCAATAATAATTGGACAGTGTCGAGGTATTGAGCTATTTGCATTTCCGAAAAAGTTGCTTTTGTTTCACCCCGGTGTAAAGTTTTCATCTTGATAGTATTCAGCCATGAGTTTTCAAATATTCTCACAGGAATGCCCTTAAAAAAGGTTCCATCGTGTGTAATTTAGTTACAATTGTCTATTAGTTCAAGTTACCCTGCAAGCTTAACTCGAGCTTCGACCATACATTTGTAAAAAGACAGACAAAAGTTCATGAACATATATGCACATTACTGTCGAACCAGGTCAATGTGCACAAAAAACCAAAAAGAAATAAATAAAGTGCATCCAGTAAACTCCAGAACAGTTTTTTTTTTCTTAAAAAGTAACTAATAGTAGAATTGAGCAAAATTATTGTCTTACGATCAAGATCATCTTAAAATATAATTGAAGGGAAAACAAGAAAACCATCATACCAGTGGGTACATTTGAAGCCAAGTTTGAGAGAACAAGTATGACAAGAGCAAGAACAGCTAACCCTCCAATGTGATTAATTTGTGCATAAGGCTCCACAAATTCCCATAGAGCGGTAGGAATTCCTGTTTTGTTAAATCCGTCCACTGTGATAAACATTCCGCAAAAGAAGATCAAGAGCGAATAAGATACCTGAATAAAGAAAGAATAAAGTAAATTGTTCCATGGCCAACAAGCAAAATCAATTTGCACATATTGTTAGAATTGTAAAAAACTGTAAATAGGATCTATGAGAATCGAATGTAGAAAGATAAAAGAACCGAGCAAGACCAAGAGAATTAAGTGGTTCCCTCAACTAGGGCTACATCCACGGCTCTGCGGTTGTTTCTGATAGAAAAGAGAAGACACCAAAAAAATTATTGTTCTAATAATCAAAAGGCTTAATAGAAGAGAGTTACAAAATATATATAGAATAAAACCTAAAATCATAATTAGTCTTAATGACTAACCAACCCTTTAACTAACAGACAAATAACAAAATAACTAACAATTAGACTTTCACCCCCTCTTCAAACTTATGATGTAAGCCCAATAAACAATGAGAGTTTGTTAGGTAAGAAGCAAAAACGAGCCAAAGTATTAGTCTTTGTGAAGAAATTGGCAAGCTACAAAGACGAGGAGATGAAAAGTAGATCAATAGTACTAAGCTGAAGATGTTGGCAGATAAAGTGACAATCAATCTTCATATGCTTCGTACACTCATGGAAAGCATAGTTGTGAGGAATCTATATGGCACTCTTATTATCAAAGTAGATAGTAGGAGAGGAGAGAGAAACACCTAAGCCAGAGAGTAGCCGTATGAGTCACACAATCTCAGCTGCAGCATGAGCCATGGCACGATATTCAACTTCAGCTGCAGAATGAGCAATGACATTATTTCTTGCCATTCCAAGAAATGAGAGAGTCACCAAGAAATAAACAAGAACTAGTAGACTTGCGATCAAACACATCGCCAACCCAATCAGTATCAATATAAGCCCGAAGAGTCAGAAAGATAGTACCACGAACATAACGTAAAATTCGGAGCAATGCAATCCAATGAGTGGAGCAAGGAGCGAAGACAAATTAATTAACGAAGGAACTGCAATGCAATATCATGATGAGCCACAGTAAGATAGACCAAACACCTAACTAGCTCTCGATAGACATTAGGATCTTTAAGGATAATGCCATCAGAAGGAGAGAACTTGACATATAACTCAATGGGAGTGTCAACAACCTTTATCACCAATAAGGCGAGCACGATAAATTACCTCATTAGCATATTTAGACTCAGATAAGAGATAGCGCTTAGGTGAGGAAGCAACCTCTATACCAAGAAAATATAAAAGAGAACCAAAATCTTTCATCTCAAACTCACGAAATAGATGTTATTTTACTTGAAAGATAGCAGTAGAATCAAAATCGGTGATACTCATATCATCTACAAATAATAGTAAAATAACAACCCCAGGAGTAGTGCGGCCGAAGAAAAGAGCAGAATCACAAGAACTAAGATTAAAGCCACTCTGAGTAACAGTAGACTGAAAGCGCTCATTTCAGGCACAAGAACATTACTTCAAATCATAAATAGCACGACAAAGACGATATACAGAACCAGTAGGATGAGGGGGACCCGGAGGAGGGTGCATATTGACTTTTTTATTAAGATGTCCATTGAAGAAAGAATTCTTGAAATCCAGTTGGAAGAGAGGCCACTAGCGGTAACATAAATCAAAGTGCGAACTGTTGTCATTTTAGCTCCAAGGGCAACTGTTTTCTCGTAATAAATCACATACTCTTGAGCAAAACCTTTTACAACTAATTGAGCTTTATAGCGCTCTACACAACCGTCAGAATAAGTTTTAACTTTATAAACTCACTTACTGACAATGAGATTTCTATCAACAAGCAATGGAACTAACTCCCACATATAAGTCTTCTAAAGAGCAGTCAATTCAACTTGCATTGCATTGATCCAATTAGGATCAGTGCAAGCCGCTTTATAAGATTGAGGCTCAAAATAAGCTTGAATGCTTGACAAGGAGAGACGAAAAACAGGTATTAGAAAAACTGTCTTATCGGCGGAGTCCCAGAACGCAAAGGGTAGCATCGTTCAGGAGGATCAAGGTCCACAGAGGCAGATAAAATTGTGTCAGAGATGGTTGATACAAGCTGGGGAGGAGCCTGTTTACGAGAATAGACTAATGGAAGAGATATTACAACCGAAGAACTGAAGAGGAGCCAACCTACAAGAATAGACTCACGGAAGAGATAGAACAACAGAAGAATGAGACGTAAGAGGAAGATCAAAAGCATCAAGGCTACAAGTAAACTCTACAAATGACACATGATCTGAAAAAATGTCAATATGAATCAAATCTTCCTTGAAAATATGGGCATATTTGGGGGGAAAAGGGTAAAGCATGAGAGTCGCTCAAGAAAGACAACATGGCGGGAGACATAGAGTCGTTTAGATATAAGATCATAACACCAATATCTTTTTTGGTTAATGTCATATCCTACGAAGACACAAAGAGCGAACTGAGCACAGAGTTTATTGCGCTCCCTTTTGGGAAGAAGAACATAAGAAGCTGAACCAAAAACTGATAACAACGAGTAATTAGGAGCATAATCAAACGGTTTTTCATAAGGGGGAGATCTTAGAAAGAAGAGGAGTAGGATTAAGGAATGAGAAAAGAACGAGCTCTGTTAAGGATGTGCTGACATTTTCTTTCAGCTCTACCATTTGTGTTGGGGTGTCGGAACATGAAGACTAATAAATACTGTCAGATGCAGTTAAGAAATTAGTGAATTTTGTCAAGAAGTACTCCCCACCCCAATCAGAACGAATAGTTTTTATGGCGGTAGAAAACCGAGTCTGAACCATAGAATGAAATCTGTGATAAATACAAAAAAAATCAAATTTGTGAGACATGAGATATACTCAACAAAAATGGTGACAATCATCAATAAAAGAAATATAGTACACAAATTCACCCTTTGTTGCAATGGAAGAAGATCCCCACACATCATTGTGAATAATAGAGAAGGAGATGTAGAGAATGAAATGCTTTTAAGAAAAGGTAAAGCTAACATTTTAGCAAGTTTACAACCGTTTCACTCGGAGTCATCATTAGCAGGTCCTTTACTCCAATGACCAGATTGAACTAAAATTTTTAAACGCTCACTAAACAGATGACTAAACCGACAATGCCAAAGATAAAAAGAAGACGAATTCTTATCTACACAAAAAGAAGACATAGCAACAGAAAAATTATCAACGGGAATGTATAGGCTCTCCAAAATATATAGATCGCCAATTCTACGCCTAATCCCAATCTGCTTCTGGAACGTCCAATCCTGAACAACATAACCAGAAGAAGAAAATAAAATATCAAAACTAGAATCAAAAAATTGACTAATAGACAGTAAACTAATAGACAACTATGGCACATAGAAGACATTAGAAACAAACAACGAAAAAGATGAGGAAGGAATAACAGAGCCAATACAAACAACTTGCATAGAAACACCATTTGCAATAGAAATAGTGATAGGATAAATGGGAGAAACGCAATGATTGAGACTAAGACAAATTAGATATCATATGATAAGAAGACTCGGAATAAAAAAAATTCAAGTTTTTGGTGAAATATGTGTGAAATAAGAATCATGCAAACCTGAAGGAAAAGTGGGCACATCAGATGCATAGGGTTTGAGCCTAGATGAATCTTGCACAATTTGAAATTGTTCAAACAAGGATTGTACTAAGGAAGATTGGGCACCATTGGAAGTCGAAGAGAAAATTCTCATACCGAACCTTGTGCAAAATAAAATATCAATACTTATTCCACTAAAATTCTCATGTCAAAATCTCGTGCCAAATAAAATCCAAAGTCACAATGAATGCTAATAGCTTGTACTTTCTCTTTAGATGTGTCAAAAAGCTTAAAACAAATCTCAAAAAGAACTAAGAAGATCTCAAGCACTCACAAATATTGATCATCGTGCAAAACCCTAGATCAAAGACAATGCCCTAATATGTCCCCAAAAGTAACACTGAATGAACACAAGCTAGCGAGCAGAAAACCAAGGCACAATTCAGGAAAAGCTGAAGAACAAAACCAAAAGTGGAGGCTCTGGCTAGGTCACTAGGTTAGGCAACGCTCTGATGCAAGTTGTCAGAATCCAGAGAGAGGCTGACGTGGTCGTCGATAGAACTTAGGGTTCCTATGAAGACTAATGGCGCGAGAAGATGTCGTGTCAGATTATCATGAGTTGTGTCAAACCCTAGATTTGTTTATTGAGATGGCGACATTGGTTGTCCATGCTCGAGGAGTGATGGGCAATATTGAAATTAGTTGGTGATGATTAGGATTTGCGATAGCTAGGGTCTGCGATGATTAAGGTGCAACATTTCCTTTCTCTCTTGTTCATACAGATGTATGGGGTCATTTCCCCATTGCAACTAAAGAAGGATCAATGTATTATGTTTCCTTTATTGATGATTATAGTCGTTTTTGTTAGGTGTATCTCATGTATCACAAATCTAATTTTTTTTGTATTTATCGCATATTTCATTTTATGGTTCACACTCAATTTCCCACCACTATAAAGATACTTCATTCTGATTTGCGTGGTGAGTACTTCCTAACTGAATTCATAGATTTTTTAACTGCATCTGGAACTATTCATCAATCTTCTTGTTCTAATACTCCTGAACAAAATGGTAGAGTTTAAAGAAAACATTGGCATATCCTCGACACAACTCGCTCCCTTCTTCTGTCTTCCTCTGTCTCTATTAGTTTTTTGGAGAGAAGCAGTACTTACCACAATGTATCTTCTTAATCGCATGCCCACATCTCTTCTTTTTGGGATCTCCCCTTATGAAAAGTTGTTTGGACATACTCCTAACTATTCGTTGTTACGTGTCTCTCGTTATGTTATATTTCTTGAACGACTTTCCTACTTTACTCTTCCCTCCAAGGTTACCCTAGTCCCCAAAGAGGATTTCATATATATTGATCATTTTCCACAAGATGTGCCTTCCGAGGAATTTACTCAAACTCTTGATGTCTCTAAACTTCCTTCTACATACCGTCCTCCAACTACATCTCTCATGTTAGTTTATTCTTGCAGTCGTACGCATCCTTCTCCTTCTCAACACGTATCCACCAGCTTTGACTCAGCTCCCTTTGTTTTCGTAGACCATGTTCCCCCTGAACGGCGCTATCCTTTGCGTGAGCATACCTCGCCGATAAGGCTTGACTTTTCTAACATATGCTTTTCATCTTCTTATTGTGCTTTCTTATCTGCTAATCATACTAATTTTGATCCTCGATCCTATAAAGAAACATGTACTGATTTCCATTTGATCAATGCAATGCAAGAAGAATTAGCTGCTCTTCAAAAAACTTATACTTAGGATTTGGTTCTATTACCTGCGGGTAAAAATCTTATTGAATGTAAATGAGTTTACAAAGTAAAAAATTATTTTGATGGTTCTCTGGAATGCTATAAGGGCAGATTAGTTGCCAAGGGTTTTTCTCAGGAGTATAGGATTGATTATAAGGAAACATTTGCACTTGTAGCCAAAATGACCACAATTCGTACTCTAATTTCTATTGTTGCAATTCGTCAGTGGTCTCTCTTTCAGCTAGAGATGTCAAGAATACTTTTCTCAATGGGCATCTTAATGAGGAAGTTTATATGCGTCCTCTTCCGAGGCTTTCGTATCCTCTTGGTTTTGTCTGTTTTCTTCGTCGTGACCTTTATGATTTGAAGCAGTCCCTTCGTGCCTAGTATGAATGCTTTCAGTCCACTGCTGCCTAGATTGGTCTCACTTCTAATCCTCATGATTCTGTCCTTTTTCTCCGCCACACTACAGCTAGGATGGCTATTTTGTTATTATATATGGATGATATGATTATCACTGGTTTTGATTCTACTGCTATCTCTGAAGTGAAATAGTATTTGTTTCATGCATTTGAGATAAAAAGATTTGCATCTTTTGCGATACTTTCTTGGTATTGAGGTTGCTTTTCCCTCCACAGGTTAATACTTATCTCAATCAAAATATGCAAATGAAGTGATCCACCGTACTCGTCTCACTGATGATAAAGTTGTGGATACTGTCATTGAGTTGCATGCTAACTTTTCTCATTCTGATGGCGTTATTCTTGAGTATCCCACTTTTTATTGAGAGCTGGTTGAGTGTCTGGTCTTTCTTACTGTGACTTGTCCTGATATTGCGTATGTCGTTTATATAGTAAGTCAATTTGTTTCTACTCCTCGGTCCACTCATTGGGCAGCTCGGCTTCGCATTCTGCGTTATGTTTGTGGTACTATTTCTCAAAGCCTCTTCTTGTTTTCGTCTTCAACCTTGAATCTTTAGGCTTATGCTGATGCTGATTAGGCTGGTGATGTATCTGATCGCAAGTCTACTACTGGTTGTTGTGTATTTCTTGGTAACTCTCTCATTTCCAGAAAAAGTAAAAAACAGTCTGTAATTGCTTGTTCTACTGACCGAAGGTGAATACCGTGCCATGGGTCATGCTACTGCTAAGATTGTTTGGCTCCGCTAACTCCTCTCTGATTTGGGCGTCTCACTCCCTTATCCTATTTCTCTCTACTATGATAATAAGAGTACGATCCTATTAACTCATAACTTTGTCTTTTATGAACGTACGAAGCATATAGAGATTGAATATCACTTTATTCGTCAGCATTTTCAGCTTGGTACTATTGATCTGCCATTCGTCTCCTCGTCATTGCAGTTTGCCTATTCTTCACCAAGATTCACACTTCGGCTCCTTTTCTGTTCCTTCTTTCACAAACTCTCACTGCCTACAGGGCTCGCATCATGAGATGGAGGGGGTAAAAGTGTATTTTTTGGTGATTTTATTATTTATTTGTTAGTTAGAATGTAGTTCAGTCATTAAGGCTAATTAAGGTTTTAGTTTTTGTCATATTTATACTTTGTAACTTACACTTATGTTTAAGCTTCTTTTATGATGAATAGAATAATAAATTAGTTTGTTGGCTCTCTTTTCTATCAGTCGCAGCTAAAATTATAACTTTTAATTTATAATTTAGCAAGAAATTTAAAAAATTCAAATAAGTGTGCTTATAACTTTTAATTCTAAATCAATAAACACAAATTCTACTATTTTGAGTTATAAATTTATAACTTTAACAAATATTAACAACTTTTATTTAAAGTTATAATCACATTTTTTTAACTATAATTTCTAAGTTAACAATTTTAGGTACAACAAACACCCCCGTAGCTAGGGTTACAGGGACCAAAAATACCAATAATATGGCTCAGTTTACAATGCCAAAAAATACTGCAAACATGTAGTTCGGTACAAAGTATTTATCAGGCTTCACACAACTCAACACCACTAAGTTAATATAGTGTAGTAGATTGTACCTTTTCCAAGGATGGTCGGGCATCCTTAAAATCAAGAACCACAAGAGCAAGTGCAGCAGTAATTGCAGTCCATGACATATTCAGACCCATGAGCAAGGCAATCAGCATTCCAACAGTAACAAGGTAAACAGAAGCCTTCCATAGTATCTTCTTCCATCTCGCAGTCACTTCTTCCTTTCCATCCAAAGCATGCATAAAGTCCAAAGCTTTCATAGATGAAAACCTCTTTGCAAAAGCAGGCTCTTCCCTTCTTTGAGACAACTCATCATTTGTGACCTGCTTAGATGCATTTGAATCCCTTGCAGACTCAAACTCCCCACTAGAGACCTCGTGGATTTCATTCTCGGTAGAACTTATTCGGTTTCGAAGAGCCTCAGTGTGACCTGTATTGCCATTAATAGCGGGAGAGGTCTGGACATTCATGGATTCAAACGTAGAGTCCCATTCTTGAGAATTTAAGGATGTCAAATGTGACATGGTTGCCGGAGAAAACCGATGAGAAACAACCTCTTCCTCAGGAACCACTTCCATAGCTGCATCTTCCTCATCCTTCTGAATAGACAACAACTTCCAATACATGCACAGAAGGATTAAAGCATTCAAAGAGACTCCCACCAGCATTGCAAGGAGAATCCCGAACAAGAAGTTTCCAAAAGAAATCTTACTCTCAACAGCAATTACAAGGTTTTGAGGATTGCCAATTGGAGTTGCCGAAGACCCAATATTTGCACTTGAGGCAAGTGCTAAAAGGAAGGGATGAGGTGGGAGATTATGCTGCCTCGCGATTTTCAAAACAAACTCGGTCAAAACAACGCAAGTGGTATCGTTAGTGAAAAAGGCACTGGAAATGGCAGAAATCAGGCAGATTCGACAAAGCAAGTCTTTCGCTCCCATGCTCTTCCACGCAAGCAATTTACCCAAGTATTTAAACATGTCTGCTCTTTCAAGATGAACACTAACCACCATTGTTCCAAATAGAAGACCAAGAATTGGGAGATCAATGGCATCATATGCTACCTCTGGTGTTATGACTTGAAAAATTACCATGAGCATAGCTCCTAAGAGGGATCCTGCAGTCCTACCAATGGGCAGGAAAGGGACAGCTGGGAAAACTGCCAATACCCAGAAGATTGCAAAAGCAATTGAACCAAGTACCACTTTAACAGTTGAAGCCATGGCCATCTTGCAACTTAGCAAATCAAAAACCCTGAAGGGTTAGGTTATTGAATTTGCTTTCCAACGATCACCCCTTTAAGTTATCAAAGGACTGAAGGCTTGTCCAATTGTTAAATTCATAACCTTAAAATTAATTAAGATCCACTTAAGTTGGTCAGACATCCAATTATTAAAAAACAAAAACAAACAAACAAAAAACCCTTTTTTTTTCCAAAAATTGAAACTTAACTTATCATCATATTAATCGTTGAGAATCATAGCTAGTAAGAAAGACCTGAAATAGAAAATTGGACCCAAATCAAACTATGAAAAGATTTTCTATCTTTGAGGTAGTCGCGCACGGTTAATCTACCAGGCCAGAGAGTGTAATGATTGGATAAGTGATCGAACACGTGGCGTGTCCAAAGCCAGTCAATAACCCACCAGAAATATTAAATGGTCCCGGTAAATGAAGGTTTCCCTTAAATTGGCCTGAACAGAGAATAAAAAAGAAAAGGCTTCAGAAGATAACAAGAAGCAAACTTCAATTAAATGCTGATGTGAAAAAGAAAAATGGGAAAGAAAGAATATCACCAAAATTTATTATAGAATGACTCAGATTTACAATAAAACTACAGCCGACAAAGAAATACCTTAATGGGAAAAATAATTTGAGAAAAATATAGATTTACCCGGTCCTTTCCCTCGGGGTAAAGCTTCTTTCAACACCTCTGACCTTCAAAACCCATCTTAGTTTGAGAAAAATAACAACTTATTTCGCAAGTCATGTGACTTTTGTCTTTAAAAAGAAAAAACGAAAAAAAAAATGTTAACAACAGCCGGCGGTGAATAAGAGTAACTCCTGGCAAGAAGAATTTCTTGTTTTGGCCTCTAAATGATACTATGCGGATGTCGTAACTTTGACAATGGTCTTAAAATGAAAACTATTACAGGTAGAAGTATCAATTTATTCACCGCGAACGGTGGTTAGTCGAATTCAAAAAATTATTTATAAAAATCTAATTTAGACCGACATTAAAAAATATGTGAACAAATTGCATTTTGTGTTCACAATTAGAAAATTTAAACTTAAACACTAAAATTGCCCATTTTGTAAAACAAAATACATTTTATTTATGTATCTATTGATATTCAATTAAATTAAATTCTTAGCCTATATAATAAACCGTTGAATTTAACATTACAAACTCACTCTAATCCCACAAAATGAATCTTCCACGGTTTGAGAGTGAATGGTATGAACAACTTCACCCTTCCCTCCTAGCAGTGAAAGAAAAAATAACTCATTTTAAAGAGGTTTTTATCCTTTTAAAATTGGAAGAAAATGAGGAAAAAATGAAAGGATGAATATAATTAATTTTATAATGTTAATGATAGCCTATTTATATTTATATTGAAAGTAATAATTTAAGTTAAATGAAAATGTTATAAAAGTAAATACGTATTAAAGGCCTCTCTTCTTTTTATTAATTATTATCAAACAAATTAGAAAAAAAAAATATTTTTATTTTTTTGTTGAATAACTAAATAAGAGAATGAATAGTTCTGACACTTTTCCATCTCTTCTCTTACACTCTCTCTAATTTCAATCCAAACGAAAACTTCATGAAAATCTTAACTTTGAACCTCATCTCCAATCTTTCTCCAACAACCCAGAAGAACCAGATGCAGAAAATTCTTTATGCAATCAAAGACAAGTTAAAGCAGAGTAGATTGAAAAGCAAAGGCGTGACCTAACCTCGTCCACCTATCCAGCGAAACTTGTTCCTGCAAGTGAAAAGTTGGGATAAAAACAAAAAAAACCGTTACTAGAGGAGCAAAAGAGGGCAAGTTTTCTCATGGATTGCTCATGACGATGGATTGGATGGGTTGATTGAGAAACTTTTTGTCAAAAGCCAGAGAAACTTGAGACAAACGACAATTTGAGCTTGACATCAAAGACAAGGCCTGGTGCAGCGGTGCTAACAGCAAAACAAGGGGAGAAAAAAAAATGAAAAAAGCTAGGAGCACACAAATTCAGGCACATTCATACACACTTTTTTTACATGGAATGGGTCCTATAATTCTATATGACGCATTTTGAGAAAGATGTGTCAAAATTTATGTCCCGTATCTATGCATGTAATAATGCTAAAAAGAATAAACTAGAAATGATTTTGTTTTTTTCAGCTTTGTTTGGATAAATAAAAGAACAAAGATTGACATTTCTCTCTTATTTTATTTGCTTAGTGTCAATAAGAGAAAAAAAAAAGTGTTTTACATGATATTACTAAACTAAGTGTATTTTAAAGTAAGAGTATTGAGTAATTTTTTTCTCTCCAAATCTCTCAACTAATATTCAAAAAGGTAATTTTAAGTGATAACTAAATCTCACTATTTTTTTTAATTTCTTTATATTTTTTTCTTTTTAGTTATTAAATAAGTGATTAGAGTGATAACACAATGGTTTCTTTTCTTTTTTTTTCAAATCACTCAATTCAAACATGCTATTAGGATGAGAATTTTGGAATTTGTTCTCTTTAAAATTTTAAGTTTAAAATTTCTCGTCAATTTTAATGGGATCCCCACTAGTAAAGAATGTAATTGATCTTTTAAAAATTAATCATAATATGTAAACTAATTCAAATATTCTTAATTAGCTGCCAATTATTAATATGAATAATGTAGATGTTGCTAAGGGAAGGGCGGCTGCTTCCAATACGGTTTATGGTGAAATGTCCTTGTCAAGTGGTCCTGAGGACCTGAAAATAGCAAAAACCAACCCCAACCCCCCCACGAATTGACTATTCCAATGAATAATTATTGGTTATTTTGTTTTTGTGAGCAAATAATGCTTGTTTATCTCTATTATTTAAATTGCGATATAAGTAGTACACGAGGAAGCACTATTAAATTTATAAAAATATATATAATATTAAATATGTTTCTTTAGAAAGGTTTGGTTCAGTTCATCTGAATCGATTCAGTTGAATTATGTATGATATTTGCATAGATATGTTGAAATAATACAATAAAACTATTTGATTATTATTATTTTTTATCGATCGAAGAATGTATTATGTACACTTTAATACTCACGATTATGGTGTGTTATAATGATCGGCAACACTTTAAATCCACATCACCAAAACCATTGCACACACTAACTATATAAAAAGATGAGATCGAAAAAGAAAAAGTATGTATTTATTTTGTATACATTATATCTCTTTAACTAATTCATGGGATATATTTATACAGGCCTCCTACACTTTTGGCGTGCCGTAAATTTATTTGCTGCTGTGTTACTCAATTGTCCAATAGAGATATCAATTTTCACATGAGTATGGTAATTCATTTCTAATACTTTAAAATGAATAATTTTTTAAATTTCTAGTACATAATGATTAATACAAGAATCAACATGAGATAACGTCAAAGTGTTTAGAGTGAATTTATGTTAGTATACGACTTTTCTCCTTCTAATGATGAAAATCTTGACTTATCAAAAAGGCAATTTTCAAAACATACTTTAAATATACCACCAAATAGAGGTTCTAAATACCTAATGATAGACAGAGAATCAAAACTCAAATGAATTCTAAGTCGACTCATTTAGTACATTGAAGAGATGTAATAAGAATATAAACAATGCAACCAAAAATTCTTATGTTACTAATATTTTGTTTCTGACCAAGTAAACGCTTAAATGGTGAGTACATATGATATGTTGTTGGCCTAATGCGAATTAGAAAGAGTGCAAGTAGTATAGCATGTTCTTAAGTTGAAACAGAAAATTTAGCTCTCAAACTAATCTGAAAACATAAAACTAATATGTAACAACACTGGTGCCAATAGCATATAAAACAGTATCAGAAAAAGTATCATTATTGGTGCCAAAATACTCTCACTCAAAGAAAAATTTATCACCATTTAATAAAGGGAAAAATATCAAAAATATTGGCAATACAGTTCCAACTAATAAAAAATACATGATAGAAAAAATGAGAACAAATAAATAAAAGCATTGATATTTATAGGATTGCTTCTAACGCCATTGAACAGTAACCCAACGGTAAGTAAATATTAATCTAATTGCTAATGAACAATATTTTAACAGCTCAATGGCTAATGAACACTTATTATTTATAATTTGTAATTTATTATTTTAAATAGGATAATTTTGGTTGCAGTCCTAATTTATATAGTTATAAGATAATTAGTTACATCTAATAAATTTTACTAAATTTAGTCATAATTCAATATATTATTCTCAAAATGCCCATAACATTGTCCAAACACAATTTTTTTCCAGCCATGTCATCACTACTTCTCCTCAGGTGTCGGCACTGACCATTTCTTTGGCGCTGACTCTGACAATTCCTTCTTCTCCGACGATTTCTTTTTTACTCCGGCGCCATTCTCCTCCGACGAAATTTATTAGTTTAACATTCAAAAAATTTCTCAGTTTAACATTCTAAAGATTTATCAATTTCTCCAACAAAATTTATCAGTTTAACTCAAGAATTTATTACTTTAACAGAATTCCTAATAGCATTTATCAGTTTAACTAAGAAATTCATCATTTTAACAGAAATTTATCAGTTTAACTTATGATAAATTTATTACTTTAACAGAATTTTTCGTAGCATTTCTCAGTTTAACTGAGAAATTTATCACTTTAACTTTTGATAATTTTATCACTTTAACAGATTGCTGGTGGTGGTGGCGAGATCTGAAGTTAGTGGTCCAGATCTGGTGGTCGGCGGTGGCGATGAGGAAGAGGAGCGACGATGGAGGCGGCAAGGAGGAAAAATTAAGATGAAACACGTTGGTAGTATGGTGTGATTTGGAATAGATCTGATGAGGGGAGGAGCGATGGAGGATGAGGTGGAGCAATAGCGACGTCCATTAAAGCAGATTGAAAGAGGAGCGCCGACGGTGTTGGTTGTTCAAATTTGGATGGAGAAGAAGGGGGCGGCGGCGCTGAGGAGCAGGAGGAGGATAAGTGGCGAAGGAGGGGTGGCGACTAGGAGGACGAGAAGAAGGCAGCGAGAATGACAGTACCTCGTCTATGTACGAATAGATCTGCAGGTGGTGGTGTCGATGGTGGTGGTCGGTGGTATCGGAGGTGGTGGCCAGTGGCATCGGTGACGAGGAAGAGGAGGAATGCCGACGAAGCCAAGGAATAGTAGGCGACAACTAGGATTTGTTGCAAACAATTGAGGAAAGAAGAATTGTTGAAGAGAAAATGTAAAGAGGGGCATATTTGTCCTATTGTAAACAAAATTTTAAAAAATGAGATTAAAACTTAAAAAAATTTAGTAGTAGACTAATTATTCTACCACTCTTAAAAATAGAACTAATTATTAATTAACTCTTTTAATATTTGTATTTCGTCACTAAAGAATATAGTGACAAAATAGTTAAGATTTGTCTAGCACCTAACAGAGCACCTAGCATCATGACATATGTACAGAAAATTGGTACAACGACAAAAGATTATCAATAAAACCACGATATGTCTTTTAATTTGTAAAATAAATGTATATCAAATATATAAAAATATTATCTTATTATTAAAAAAACATATCTTCTCGCAATTGGCTAGAATTTTATGCGAATAACATATTGTGAAAGTAATAATAATAAATTCTAAAAATTTACAATAAATAAATAAAATGCTTAATTTAAAGATGTAAAATAACTAGTTTATTCTTCAGGAACAATTATAATCACTTATCTTTATAACCGTGGGTGCAGAGTGGACTATTCTTTTTTTTATTTTTTTGCTAATTTTAGAATTTCTATGTGAATTAAAATCGAGAAAAGAAAATTTTTCAATCACTTTTACAAATTTATTGTCGAATCCTACTCAACAGAATATGGATGTATTTATGACAGAACAGGTTAATCTGGTCTTTCACGATAAGGTGATAGACTGAATTGCCGTGAAACGACTTATTAATTTATTAATAAATTACTTCAAAATGATGTATACATCACACATCTTGGAATATACCTACTAACTCTTAGAATGAGAAAGAGATCCTTGTTTTTGCCAGCAAGAGTTCCAATTGTTACCATTATTTTCTTCTTCTTTTAACAATTTTTTTCCCTCTTCTTACAAAACGATAAATCGAAACATTAAATAAGCATCTTGATTTATACATCTTCAAACATTAAATATGTACGTAAATTTTACTATTGAACCTACCATTTCAACTCCTAACAAATTTTCTTATCAGTTCATGAATGTGGTTATTAACATGTTCTTCACATGGTTAAATGTGTCTTGAGAGAGCCTATCCCATTATCCTATTGCTAAGTCAAACATGTTATTGGACTCAGATTGGCCGACCAACTCAACAAACAATTCTCGTTACAAAAAAAAAAATATTTGATGTAATTGAAATTATAAATTTATATATTTTAGCTAAAAAGGTATAATGATTATTTTAAACAAAAGTAAATATATATGTATTATGACTGTTAACCTATAGTTTCAAACAATATACTTTGTATTTATTGATTTAAAATTAGACATTACAAGCAAAAAATTATAAACATGCTTACTTGAATTATTTTGACATAAATACTACTTACTATGAAAACAAATCCAAATACTTACCCAAAATTTAAAATGAGTAGTCGAAATTTATTTGTGTACTTTGGCCTACATTCCAAGTGAATTTGGATTATTTTTTTGAATTTTGATAAACTCTTTATATTTGTTCTTTTGGATTTGTAAAATTACTCTTATTTTAAATTCTTACCATACCATAAACTAAAAGCTAAAAAATAATTTATAACAAATGGCCCCAAACTACCAGTCCAAGAAACAATCAGAGGTTATTGCATATCTCTTTTCCAAACAGTAAGAATTGCCATGGAATTCTTTACAATGACCATTTTGAGATACCATGATCAAATGATGGATGGACCAGATCAAATGAGAATTGGGTGATTTATAGAGCATGTATCACTAGTGACATTGGGGAAAACATGGGGGTGGGGGTCCAAGGGACACCCAGATGACAGGTTGGCTCCAACTTTAATTGATTGCAACTTCAATTTATAGGATAATTTTGAGGGGTTTTTTTTTTTGGATTATAAGTGAACTCAATTACTTAAGTGAGATCTCCATATAGATTTATAGATAAACTTGACAAGACAAAATTAATTTAAAAAATAAATTATTATAAGAATTTTAGAACATAAATCTCTAGAAATTTGGCATGGTAGTAAACCTAAAATTTGAGAGTTTGTTCTCTTTAAAGTTTTAGATTTAAATTTTTTAAAGTGTTATTAATTTTTGTGAGATTAATTTATACGAGGTTTTGTCTTAACTGTAATTAGCTCTTTACTAGTTGACGGTATAATTGATCCCTAGGTGCTTATAAATTGATGCGGATACCTTGAGATATCCAAAAGGAAAAAGAATTTTAGAAGATAAATTCTCAATTAACATTATACATTTTTAGCTAAAAAAATTATTTAGGTTTTTTTTTTGTATATCTTTTTAAAATGCTAACATGGCTAGATTTACTAAAGTTAGGACCAAAGATAAGATTTAACCAATTTCTACTTTAAATAATATTTTTTTTCTAAAAAATATTGTAATTAGTATATAGAACAATATATATATTTTATTTTTGGACTTAGTTTAAAGACTATTATTATGGGCCTGATTGATAAGAAATTTTTTTTTGACTTTTAGACTTAAAACGCAAAAAAAAATAACACAGTTTGTTTGAAAAAAAAATAAAAAAACTAAAAAATCAAAGTTAAAACACTAATGCTAAGAATATTTTATTCAAACTCTCATTTTATTAATTCTAATATTTTCTTTTTTTCCAGATAAAATTCTTCCATAAATTCTTAGTCCAAACACAGTATTGGTATAATACCCAAATGTTCCATTTACTTCCAAGATTGTAAACACTTGGACTAAGTTCTCGTAGTTGGTACACCTTTTTGCTACATTCATAATTTAGATTTGTCAAAAGAAAAAAAAAAAAAAAGGTCTCACACAAACTTTTTTTCTATGGATAACCGATCAAAAAATGTTTTTTTTTTTTTTCGTACTCATCTTTTTATTTTCTTCTCGTTTTCCACACAAGCACACCCAAAAAGGAAAAAAAAAAGATAAGAAAATAAAAAAAAGCTTCTTTCAGTCCACTTTTTCAATCATAATTTCCCCTTATCCATTTTCTTTCTCTTCAGTCTAGTATCCAATTATAGAGTTCTATGTTCTGAACTGAAATTCCCACATACCTTTTCCCTTGTAATCATTTTCTCTTCATGATTAATTGGTCATCATAGTCCAAATTTGTACTGTCTTAACATATATATTCCTCTTCCATGGTCCATCCACTTGCTGCATCTGTACCCTCTTGTTGCATCTTCATATAACATGAAACAACCAAGTACAAAACATCTGATTTTTTGTTCTTAAAACACACAAAAACAATGACTTCACATTCATATTACATCTATAAATGAAGCATACTGTATACATCTTGACAGGAAAATTACATGCAATAAATAAATAAATAAATAAGTAAACAAGAAAATAGAACTCGCAGAAACACTTCAGTACGAATATTTCCCCTCTGCATGGCGAGGGAATCATAAATCATAGAGCTTTGTTTCAAGCTAAGGTATTGTAATCTAATTCATACACATCTCCAAAACTGCCAATCTTTCAGCTTTCGTGTGATTGTCGGGCACTTGCAAATTCAGCAAATCCACTTTGCTGTAGCCCACGCGTCGATACAAATTCAGCCCTGACAAGCTTAAATCGGCGATCAGCTGACTCCTGGCTGCAACATTGGGAAGAAAGTCCAATTGTCGTGAGACCCCAACTCCTCTCCGACAACCTTTTCATTGGCCCACCACTCGGATATGACTGTGGGCTTGTCCAAGCCCTCTCCCTTTGTGTTGTTAAAATTGAACTCTTTGATTGAGCCCAGTGAGATCGAACGATTCTTTTGAGGACACTGCTCTTCCTCCCCTTCTCCATGAGCCTTGTTAGGCAATTCATTCAAGGCTTCCCCAACACAATATTCACTACTATATGCTGTCTTCTCCCAAATTGCCTCTCCCCTGTTACTGCCTTCGCCTGCTATAGGTTGTAAAGAGTCTGACTTATTGTTAAATGCTGAGAGGAGATCCTTTTCTGGACAATGTTTAGCATCTTCACCGGTCAACTCAAATGAAACCCTTCGATCGATTACAACATCCTCGTTTTGAGACCCACTCTCGGAGTTGGCAAGTGACTCCACCTCCGATATTTGGTTCTCTAGAAGGTAACTGTCCCGAGAGATTGGTTCTACGCCATCTGGCGTCAATGATCCAGAGCCTAGTCTTGAACCCCACTTGCGAGTGGAGAAGTGTTCGAAGCCTAGAAGCTTGGGCACTTTGTCAATGCAGAAAATAATATGGGGTTTATCAGGAAAAGGAGAAGAGGTACCAGAATTTGAAACTGCTGAACCGGGAGATACGAGGTGGCTAACTGGGCTTCCTTGGTACAGCACATAAGGCTGGAACTCGTACTGGGATAAGGAGCACTTCTGATTGATCCTGCTGTTCCTTCGAGCTCGGCCGAGTGATGCTGTCAAAAGTTTAGCAAATGGCACTTCTGGCGACGAAGGGGTTGTCAACTGTACAGGTTCAGGAGGGGGAGTGAAAGAAGCAGTAGATGGTTCGGTTGTGAAGGTCGAAAATACAGGTGGTGAAACAAGCTGGGTTTCATGAGCGTAAGGACCAACAGCGAAAATGGAGGCAGTACCAGATGGGGAATATGCATTGACAGAAAGCGAAGCGAGGGACAGCATACCGGCTGGTGATTGGGTGGCCGATGGAGGATCTGATTGAAGAAAAGACACTGGAGAAGAGGGAGGAGCAATGAAGGGAAGTAATATGGCGCTTGAGCGAGTTGAGCTATCAGTGGCAGGGGCTGCAGCTCCAGTTACCATTGGTTCAGGAACGAGGACAGCATGTCCAATTCTTTTGCTCTGTTTGTAAGATCCAAAACACCAATATAGACTCCAGCAGCTTCCCCATCTTTTCTTCTGAAGTCAGATACAACAAAAGCATGATAAATAAATTGGAAAACTAGTGCTTCTTGGTCTAGCTAACAGACCCTAAATCAGTTGATGTTAAACATGGAATATCAAGTGCATTTATATATTGATTCAAAACCTAAACCCAATAAAGAGGCAAATCTAAAGTTCAAATCCATCTAAGACAAAGAAAACCATTTCACTCAATGGTGTTCTTAATCCAAGATAAGAAGCTCGCAAATAACTTGACTTCCAAGTGCAAATCATATGACTGAGAGGCCAATCAGGACAAACATTTCTCATGTTAGTGACTATGTAAATGCATGAACAACATTAATAAAACACATGAAAATCAGGTTTGCAAGGAAATTATTATGCTAAAGGAAAATGCCGAACTCCTCCACTAACATTTTATGCCATTGAGAACAGAAATGCATTGAACAAAAGACGTGCATTTCCACCATCTATAGCCACAATAAGGAGCAAAATAGGAGAAGTCTGTTATCCAAATCCGGATTTGATGTTCTGTTCTAGACTACCCCCGCTCTCCTTCTTCCCCCCCTTTGGAATAATATAGGTCAATTTTATTATTTTGTCAATGAATTCCCACTCCCCCTATATGTCGGGGTTGGAAATGTTATATCGCCACTTATTCCACTTCTACAAGTTTAACCTCTTAGGAAATGGGCTAATAAGTGTATATTAAGATTTCCAACACCCTTCTCCTCATAGGCGAGTTGCAATCCCGTCATACATATGGAAATGAAAACATGCAAACATAGAGAGAATCAAAATGAAACAGGGAAGAAATGCAAATAAATAGACTTGGAAGTTGATAGAGCGTCCCAGATATATCACAAGAAATTCATGAGCAGTAAGCTCAATTGATTTTCCTTTTTCCTTTCAGGTTCCACTTTTACTTTCTTTTTTTTTCTTTTTTTCCAATTTTTTGTCATAAGGTTTGGGGATTAGCACACTGAAAAGCGAACTCAAGATCACCCAACCACCCAAATGTCTTCACTGCAGTGCTATGACAGCAATTGCTCAGATCCACTCAGCTCAATGCAGCTTGTTTGTTGACTTAACATATCCAAGCAGAACTTTAGCAAACAAATGCATACAACATATCCTCTTCCACCAATATTACAAACCAATTTGCAAAAGTAGAACACAAAGATGTGGCAGAAAGCGGTGTAAACTGGTAAATATTACTCATCTACATGTTGGCCCAGTCCGTTTGCATTCGGGATTGATTAAATCCCAACACTACAGACAGGGAGTTCATACTGATGTATCCCGATCGAGACCCAAATAACATGAATTGATTCATAATTGTGATTTCTGAATATAAACCATAGGTTCTGTCACGGCATTGTCAACAGCAACATAGTCTACTATAGATCAACTGCATTACAAACTAAAATGAAGGCACTAAAAACTGGTTAGGCGCCCTGATTAATTCTTGACTAGGTAGACAAAGAATGAACTCAGTAGATCTTTTTTCTTTTTCAAAGAGGTTCCTTAGATAGGCACACCTTTTTCTTTTTCTTATACATGATCTTATTTTTTGAAGTTTTTTGTTTATATTTTAAACTCTGAACCTTATCTCTGAAAACATGAAACAACTCAGACGTAATAAATCAAACCGCCATCTCTGAGCCACAATATACCTCCAAGGCTCAAAAGGCAACTTAGGCCTCGTTTGTCAATCTGGTTTTATGCTAAGTTTTTTATTTTATTTTTAAAGTTAATTTAATTCAAAAAAAATTAAAACTTCGTTTGGAAAATATAGGAGAATATAGGAGGTAATTTTAAACCAAAGGTTAAAAGGGCTCTAACCCAAAAATCAAAAAACTTTCTTTAAAGTTATAATATTTTAAAATTTATTTTTAAATAAATTTATATTTAATATAAATTTTATTTAATAGATTTTAAAAATATATTTTTAATAAAATATATTTTAAAAATATATTTTTTTATAAAAAATAAATATATATAATAAAAGTTATAATATTTTAAAAAAATATTTAAAAAATTATGTATAAAACAAAAGGATTAAAAACTTTTGATTTAAAAGACGAGACTTTTTACTTCATGAGCTTTAAACAAAAACATAAAAAGCCTGACTGTAATCTTGGACACTTGACAAACGAGACCTTAATCTTGAATTTCAAAAATAAAATGCCCGACAACCATGAAAAATTGCATAAAATTATCATAAACAAAGCAGAAAAGCGCATGTATTCATAATCCACGAGAAACTTAATTTAAAATTCTATCATTCGACCTTAACAGCAAAAAGTTCTCAAGTAGAAGCTCCATGAATTAATTGCTTCACAAAGAATCGATGAAGCAAAACAAAATCAACACGCATACATACATGATGAACTTCTGTGGGCTGAACTCGACTCTCCGCAGTAACAATCGCAGTCGCCGCGGCGTTTATAGTCTCCACGCTGTTGTGTCCGGCGCTCATTCTGATCAATCTCGATCTTTCGCCGGCGATACGTGGTTGGAATTTACCGGAAACCGATGGTTTTCCCGTGGAATTCGCCGGAATTCGGTCGCAACAAACGGTGAAGATTCAGAAGAAGAAAGAACCTCTGCCCGAACAAGACATAGGAACCAGTTCACCGAACTCCAACTTTCGCCGGTGATACGTGGTCGGGATTCACCGGAACCGATGATTTTCCGGTGGAACTCGCCGGGATTCGGTCGCAACAAACGGTGAAGATTCAGAAGAAGAAGAAGAACCTCTTCCCGAAAAAGAGACAGCACCAGTTCACCAAATTCCAACTTCCGCCAGCGATACGTGGTCGGACATCACCCGAAACCGATGGTTTTCCCGATGGAATTCGCCGGAATTCGGTCGCAAAAACGGTGAAGATTCAGAAGAAGAAAGCAACGAACAGTTTGCGTTATAAATGAAGCGAAAAAATCAATTTCTCTCCTCTCTCTCTCTCTCTCTCTCTCTCTCTCTCTCTCTCTCTAGCTGTTATTTTGTAATTATGTAGGTCGTGGGGTCGAGAGGGGTGAGATTTGTAAATAATGAAGAACGTAAGGGTGTGTTTAGTGGATAATGCTTGTGAGTAAGTGTCCGAGTGAATTGACGAAGCTGCCCTCCGATTGTCTTACAATTGAAAATCTGTGCCATTCTGACAACGGCGCATGATAGACGATTTCGTCTTTCAGAAGTAGAACTGTTCCAGATGGAGTAGGTACAGCCCCGTTTTTAATGTTTGTCATTTGTTCCGTGGGTGCACACTGTACACTTTCACTCCTATCACGTGACTTTCTTGATTGGGTACTTGTCTCGCCAACTCGGTTGATGGGATCTACTGCGAGGATGGGAAAAAAATGAAAACAGAACTCCATAGGCCCTGATTGGCAGGTGAACTAAGTTTTTTTTTTTTTTAAAACTAAAAATGCAAAACAATTATGTCCTGTTTGGGTTAATTTTATTAAATTTTATTAAATTTATTTTTTTCTTAAATTTTTTGATTAAAATTTTTTCTTTTTTGAATCACTAGATGAACCAAAAAAGTGAAAAAAAAAATTATTAAAAGATGAAAAAATTTTACAAAAGAAGAAAATAAGAAACACAAAATTTAGCTTATTGGCTTATTTTGGCCTATTTATGTCTTTTTTGACTTTTTAAAAATATTTTGATTATTTTTTAATTTTTAACTTTTTTTAATGAAAAAAATTAAAAAGTATAATAATTTCGCTAAATAAATTTTTTTTTTGTTAGGTTCTATTTTTATAAGTATAGTATACTTAAATTCCCAAACAATTTTAATGTCCAACCCAGTCCTATTCGATCTTTACATCCCAAAAATACCATTAATTACCAATTTCTTCTCATTCACGCAACGTCTCACCACCACCAGACCCATCGCGCATGCCCCCTCAACATAAGATCCGTTGCTGCTCTAAGCTCGGCCCCCTCTCACAGATATCTCCCTCGCTTTGGCAGCATCACTACCACCAAATTCGTCGCCGTCGTCCTTCGTCACCGCCCGTCGCTGCTCTCGCCTCGCTGTCGCCATCGCCCCTATGGTCGCATCGCAGTTGATCCTCGCAACTCTCCAAATTTGGTCGAAATGCCCATTGTTGCCATCGCCCCCACCGCCTCACCACCACCAGACCCGCCGCGCTCACCCCCTCAACACCAGATCCGCCGTCGCTCTCAGCTCAACCCTTTCTCACAGACTCTTTCTCTCTCACTTTGGTAGCCTCACTACCACCAAATCCATCGTCGTCGCCGCCCGTCGCCGCTCTCGCCTCGCTGTCGCTATCGCTCCCACGGTCGCCTCGCCGTCGCTCCTCACAGCTCTTCAGATCTGATCGAAATGCCCACTGTAGCCATCGCCCACACCGCCTCACCACCACCAGATCCACCGCACTTGCCCCCTCAACACTAGATCCGTCGTAGTTCGTCGAGTGCGAGAGGCGAGAGGCGAGAGGCGCATATTCTCATTTTGCGACCATTGTGAATATTCTCATTCTGCGACGACGGCGACGACGACTACGGCAAGTGCGAGAGATGAGTGCGAATATTCTCATTCTCATTCTTATTCTACGACGACGGCGAATGTGAATATTCTATTCTGCGACGACGACGACGGCGAGGGTGGCGGGTTGATGCTTCTGTTTGTCTTATATCAGATTTGATTTTTTTGATGTTAAAACAATGGTAATGTGGACCACAAAAAATATAAATTTAAAAAAATTTTGAAAGAAATGTGAACTTATGAATGTGATCTAACTCAAAAATATTTCTGAAAGTAGAACTTGATTCCAATTAACTCAAATTTTTTTTTACTAAAAGTAAAGTAAATAAAATAAAATAAAATGAGCAAATAAGTAATAATGCCAAACCGTGCCATAGTTCATTTGCTAAAAAAGTTAAAAGGTTAAAAATTAAAAAATAAAATTAAACCATTAATTCTTAAAATATTATTTTCAAACTTTTACTATATTTTAAAATATAATAATACTTTTATTTGATAACTTATTCACTGCTAATGTTAACTATATATAATCATTATAATTAACTAGATAGAATGATAATATTGTCCAATTTAAAACCAAAAAGCACACTAATGTTTACCCAATCAATCTATTTCAAAAAAATCATCTTAAAAATTAATTTACTAAACAATTTACTTTATATTTAATTTAGTTTCTAACTAAAAATGCAAAAAAAAAAAAGAAAGGAAGAGAGAAAAACTAGCTTATAACTTGTTACTAGTTCGCCCTAAGAGTTCGGTTGGCAAAGTTGATTTTTTTTTTTTTTTGACATTTTTAATTAAAATGTTAAATTATGTTTAAAGTAGTTTTTTTGGGGATAAATTGAAGTTAATTTTTTATACTTTTTATTCAATTTGAGCAATATTATCTTTTTATATAATTAATTATAACTATTATATATAGTTAACTATAAGAATTATTCAATAACTACGTGTAGTTAACATTGGTAGTAATAATATATTAACCAGATGTATTATTGCGTTTTAATATGTGACTAGCATTTGAATAGAGTGCTTTGGGAATTATTGTCTTCATTTGATTTTTTTAAATTTTTAGTTTTTTATTTTTATTTTTTAAAAATAAAGTATTTATTTATTTTTGTTTTTTTAGCTAAAAAATTAAAAAATTAGGTTGCTAATTATTCCCTAAAAGCATGTAATTTTTGAATCACTTTGGAATGTATAAAAACTACATTTCTGTTTTCTGAATAATTTCTGGGACATTTGTTGGAACATATATTAGAAAAGAAAATCTATCAAAAATGCCCAATTTATGTTTTTTTTTTGTTTTGTTTTTTAAGATTCTTGGTTCAGTTTTTCAATATAATTTAAGTGTATGCATGATTGAGCAGATTATATATTAAATTAGATTATATATTTGATGAGATTATATTTTTTTTGTTTGAATTTAATAAATGGTGAGAAGATTATATATCAATTGGATTACTAATCTCACAAAATATGGAATATATAATACTTAAGAGAATATAGTATTACTAAACTATTTATTATTAGGGCTCGATTGATAACTAACTTAAAAGTTAATTTTTTTTATATTTTTAGTCAAAAAGTTAACTTAAAAGTAAGTTATTTGGTAACTTAGCTTTTAAACTAATGTTTTTTAAATTGGTTGTTTGGATAAAAAGTTAAATTTTTTTTGTTCAAAGTTGAAATTTTTATCCTTTTATATATTTAATATTAACAATTAGGGTAAATTACACTGATCTCTTTTGAGGTTTACGAAATCATCAACTACATTTTCTGTGATTCTTGAAATATCACTAACTTCTCTTCTAGTTTAGTTTTTGCATCAAATTAATCTAGCCATCAAATTTTCGTTACTACTTAACGAAAAACTATTTTTTAATATATATTTTTTATTAGAAAATAATATATTAAAATGATTTTTCATCAAAAACTATTTTTATTATTATATAAAATAATAATATATTATTTTCTAATAAAAAAATATACATTGAAAAATAGTTTTTCGTTAAATAGTAATAGAAATTTGACGATTGAGCTAATTTGATGCAAAAATTAAATCAGATGTGAGATTAGTGACATTTTAAAAACTACAAAGGAGATGGTTGATATTTTCGTGAATCTCAGGAGATGTCAGTGTAATTTATCCTAATAATTATGCATAGTTGGTAGTGGTAGTAAATAAGTTACGAATATGAGATATTATTATGTTTTAAAAGTCGTAGAAGTTTGATTTGAATATTCTGAGAGTTCGTATTTTAAATTGACTTTTTATCTTTTTAGTTTTTTTTTTTACTTTTTTACTAAATGAATAAGATTATTATTTTTACATTTTTAGCTAAAAAATAAAATTACCAATCAAAGCCTTAATCTAATAAAATTACTTATCAAGTAAAATTATATATTCTTCTATTATTAATCAATCAATCAAATATAACTTAAAAAAATTAATATTCCTTCACCTTTGTACAAATGGATTTTAAAATTTGTCTTTAGTATCTAAAATTACATATGACACTTTTGGCTAAACATCTAAATTTACATACGACACACTTTTTGCTAAACACTGTAATACAAATTCTAGAATGCATTTACAACAAAGAAGAGTTGGAATATTATTTTTCTATTTTAAAAATTCTTATTTTAAATTTAATGTACTTAATTTGGTATATATGACTACATTATTTGTTATAAAATTGTGAGTTAAAAATTTAAACTAAATAATTATTTAAAATAATTTTGTTCAAAAAACTCACTGAAAATAATTTTTGTTACCATAGATATACCATAGAATAATGCTACACCTTCATTTTTTTTCTTCTTCTTGCAATTGGATGTGGCACACAATTATTAAATATTAACAAAATTTATACAAAACTCATGGTTATACGAAAAGGTGTGAACCTCCACAATTATTTAATAAATAAAAATAAATAATGAGTGTAGCAGTATTATGACGATAAATAAGGCTTTGTTTGATAAATTGGTTTAAAGCCATGCTTACTGATTTCATTTAAAAAAAAATTAAGTCAAATAAATAAATTATTGGGTTCAAATCTTTTTTAAATAATTTTAAGAGAAAAATAAAAAATTAAATTTAAACCTGAATCAAATGAAACTTAATTACCTATTCTTTTTAATCCAGCTTCTCTCCGATCCCATTAAGGGTTTGACCGATTTAATCGAACTTTTTTTAAATTCAAAATAAGTCTACTTAGTTAATCAGAGTGTCGTCTATTTTACTATTTTTAATATATGTATTATCTTAACAAAGAATTAAGTGAATATTATTAAGTATCTTAATAAAATTATATTTGTATTAATAAAAATAAATGAGAAATAGATGTTACAATTTATTTTTTATTATAATTATGGGTTATTAAGTGATTTAACAATATTTAATTCATTTACTTTTTTTAGTAATAATACATTAACTGAGAATAATAAAATGAACTATTTAAATTATTAAAATTCTTCCATTTTAAATTTAAAAAGGTCCGAATTGAGTTACATCAATTCCCATGAGACTGGAGAAAAACCTCTTCATTTCTTATTGGCTAACTTTTGAACTTATTTTCCCTTATCTAGGCTCCATTTAATTTAGTTTTTTTAGTCACTTTTTTGCGGCTTTTTTTTGTTTTTTTATGATTTTTTTTTAATTTTTAGACTAAATTTGTTGCTTTCACTATTCATCATGACAAAGAATTCTAAAAGTCTATTTTTGAAAAAAAATTTAAAATTTTTATTAAAGATGAAAAATATATACATATATTTACTGAAGATGAAAAAATTGTACATAAAGGCCTTGAAATAACTTTTTACGTTTTATACGAATTTATTTTAATTTTTTAATTAAATTTTTTTATTTTTTTATTTTATTATAACGAGAGAAATCTAATATATTATCACTTAAAGATGAAAAAGGCAATTTAAAAACGTTATACCACACGCACGCCTAAGGGCTAAGTGGCTGTTTGTAATATCTAAAAAATTTGAATTTTAAAAGATATAATAAATTTTTAGAAAAAAAAAAAAAAAAGTGAGATTGTTTGAAATATTTTTTATAGTAATTTTTTTATTTTTTATTTTTAAATTATAATATTTGAAATATTGACATAATTTTTTTATTTTTTAAAAAGAATTATTATTTTTAATTAAAAATATTATAATCATTTGACTTTAAAAAAATTTATTATATTTAAGATGTATATAATTTTTTTAAAAAAAAATGAATAAACGGTTAATTTT
>JAOTRH010000025.1:16734506-16755369 GCA_034768845.1 Heliamphora exappendiculata | reverse complement strand
AAATTTATTTATGTCTTTTCAAATTATGTATAAAAAATATAAATAAATTTATCTATTTGTATTTTATATGCTGATATGTAATAGATAAATTTATCCGTCTACTTATTTATGAAAACAGATAAATTTATCTATTTGTTATGCAAAATAGATAAATTTATCTATTTATAAGATATTTTTGAAAAAATCACGCAATTGAACCGCGTTAAAATTTTGGTTGATGGACATTTGTAAAATTCTTTTTTTTTATTTAACTAAATTTTCTATTATATGTTTAAATTATTTTATTGAGACCGATTAAAGAGATATTTTTTCACTTATTTTTTTTTCTTTTGATTTTGTTTTATTTTTTATAAAAAAAATTAACCTTTGCAGTTACTTGTATGGTTAGAAAAGTAAATTATTTTAATTAAATAATTTAAAAATTAAGAAAAAAAATTAGCGCAGGTAGACCTTAGAAAAATGTAAGAGTGTAATTAAATTTATGAAAAAATTATATGATATAGAACGAGTGACAAATGATTTTTTAGTTAATTGAATCGGTAAATATCAATGAAGAAATTGAGTTGCTGATAATATTTTGATTACAAAATAATTAACTTTTATAAATTATTTTTTAGGAATTGTTTTTTGGTTTGTTGAAATGATGCTAATTCTTTTGTTTCTTTTTATTATTATCCTTAATTTGTAGGTAATTGGCCTAGGTTAAAATTTGTTGGCCAAGTGTCTTATATTTTGTCAGATACATAATTATTATATTATTTTGATCTATATGTAATTCGATTGGAGTAAAATTAAGAGTCCATTAAAATTATATATAGGGTTATAATAATATGGGTTCGTGGATTTTAAAATTTTTACGTGTGTATATGCCTATAAATAAGATACTAGTAGAATCTTATAGTTGATGTGAGAGCAGATAGAAAATCTATGAGATGGGTACTGTATTTTTTTACATTTAACGTTAATAAAATATTTTCCTTCTCGCTCGTGAACGTAGACTAGTATGGGTCGAATCACGTAAATTCTCGGCGTTTATTATTTTTTACTTTTTGTATGTGAATTTTTTTCTGTTCGCGTTCGGAGATTTGTGTCAAATCCCAACAAATGGTATCAGAGTTGACGTTGGACGATTCAAAAGCGTGGTGGTTGATTGAAACAATATATGATTTTTTGATTTCGTATCAAAGAATCAGAAAATTATTTATATTTGCACAAAAAAAAGGGTTGAAAAATCTAGAATTTGAGAAGCGGTGGCGCTATTAACAAGTTTCGGCTTAGCTAAATTTGTTCACGTTGATTTCGTAAACACTGGAATAAGAATTTTTATGCATTGAGAGGCGGCGACGTTGTCTTGGATAAAGCAAGGGTTTTGTTTTTCCGTTGATCAACGTAACAATGTTTGGGATTTGTTGTTATTTCAATTGAATCCCGATGACTGCCTGGGGTTGGGAATTGATCAAATCTAACTTGGGTTTGGGATTTGGATTGATCTTGAAGGGATGTTGTCTTGTGTGGCAACAAGAGTTTTGAAATCGACAACAGTTTACAATTATTTTATTGTATCGGATCGTATATATTACAAAATAATTAAAGGAGAAGGTGTTTTTTAAGGTTTTTCAATGTTGTGGATTCACAGGTACGGTTAAATTTTTCGATTTATGTGCTGTTTAATTGGATTGAACAAATCGACATAGATTGTGATTGATCAGGTGTGCTCGGGTACAATCAAAATTTATTTGGACTGCGTGGAATAAAGATTACGCATTTTTGGTATTGCGACGAGTTTAGATTATGGGAATTGTCAGACACAAATCAAATGATATTAAAAAGTTTAAATTTTGTGATTGAACCTTTTAACTGTCACATCGACTTCACCTTATGGCAACAAATGGTGAATAATATTTTGATGCTCGAATGACTAATTAAGGCTCTTAGGAAGAAGTCAGAAAAATCAAAAACAATAAAGGATGTAGAGTGGGAAGAGATGCAGAACTTGGCGAACAGTTGAATTCAGTTGTATCTCAGTAATAGCACTCTTCGGGAAGTCATCAACGAAAGCGATCTGACGAAATTTTGGATTAAGTTGGAGAGCAGGTACAAGTCCAAGATATTGACGACTCGATTATCTTTAAAGAAATAGTAATATGCACTTCAGATGACAAAAGAAGCGACCTTTATGGAGCACTTGGACGTGTTCAATAGGATACTGACAGAATTGAATTCTATTAGTGCAAAAATTGAGGACGAGGATAAAATAATTTTTCTGTTGATTTTCTTACCTTCATCATACGAGCATCTGAGGACTACACTGATGCTTGAAAAAGATACTCTTGGTTTAGATGAGATTGTTGCTGCTCTCATATCTCATGAAATGTTGAACAAGAGAAAAAGTGGCAGATCACAGGAAAAAGGCATCATGATTGCATTAGGCAGTAGGAAAGTCAAAGACAGGGTGACAGCGAAACAGAAGGTATCCAAGAAGAAAGATCGTATCAAGTCGAGAGATTACAAAAAATAGCTGCTATTATTGTGACAAGGAAGGTCATCTAAAGAGTAATTGTCTAAAACACAAGGCGGATAAAGGGAAAAAACAATCATTAGAGACAGTGATTATAGAGGGCTCTGATTATAAAGAATCAGAAGTGCTCACAGTTACTTCAAGTACAAAAAAATTAGATTGGATATTAGAATCTGGATGTTTGTTCCACATGTGTACGGTTATAGAGTATTTTGATACATATCATGTGATGGGAGTACTGTCAGATGGCAAACAATGTAGCGAGCAGAGTTGTCGGTAAAGGGACAATGTGATTTTGCAAGCTTGATGGAATCGTTTTAATCTTGACTGTGGTTGGACATGTGTATAATCTAAAGAAGCAATAATGTATTTGGTTTGGGAAATGTACAAGCCATCACTTGAGAATGTTGTCTCAAGTCCTAAAAAATCTGATAGAGATCTAAGATTAATGAGCTCAAATTCATCACAAAGAGTGGCAATTAAGTTTGAGAGCAAAGAAGGCATGTTCCCAGTTAAGATAATGTCATCAACATAGAGCATTAAGATCATAATATCTGAAGAACTTTTGAACATAAATATAGATGGGTGAGGACGACACTGAATAAATTCAAACTAGAGTAGAAAGCTGTTTAAGTGTTGAAATCGAGATCGGAGAGCCTATTTTAGATCATAGATAGCCTTTTGAAGATGACAACATGAATGGATCGAGTAGGATCTGCAAAATTGAGAGGTTTGCTCACGAATACTGTCACATTGAAAAGATCATAAAAAATGCATTTTTCACATCTTGCTTCCTTAAAAACCATCCACATGAAATCACAAGACTCAATATTGTATGACCATTAGTAGGTTTAACCACATGGATAAAAGTCTCATCAAAATTAATGCATGGTTATTTACAGAAGCCTCTAGTAACAAGACGATCCTTATACTTTTCAATAGAATCATCTGAATTGCGTTTGTGTTTGAAATCTTACTTGAACCAACCATGTGTTGTTTAGGATCACGAGGAACTAAGGTTCGCGTGCTATTTTTCAATAACGCATTAACGTAGAAGCCATGGCTTGACGCCATTTAAGAATTTGAACTGCCTGTGAATAACATGTTTGTTTCTCAAGAGAGGAGACCTATGCAATGAGAGCACGATGAAGAGGATATCTAACTATGCCATTAGTCCAAACTTAAGGACGATGAGTACTAGCTTGATGACGAATAACCATATGTTGTTTAGCAAATATAAGGTGGGAATAAGATCTAAGGAGTAACCATCAACTTGAGAGGAAACTACTATAGGATGATTAAGGACAATAATATTAGAAGAATAGGGAAGAGCATATGGCTTCTGAAAAATTATATGTGGACCCCTAAGGAAAGCGGGATCAAGAGTGAAAGAGATTAGAAGAACAAATGCCCATTAAGAAGGGCACTGCTTGACTGTGACTCAATGAAGTGGCAAACGAAAAGATTTGCTCATCAAAACGAACATGTATAGAAATATAAACTCTACCATTTGTGCGGTTAAGACACTTGTATTTTTTATATTGTAAGTTGAATATTAAAAATCACCTTCTGTAGTGTTTGATGAAAGCTTGTTAGTCATATAAGTTCCTAAATGAGAATAAAAGACACTCAAAGACACGTAACTCAGAGTAGGAATAAGATTTTGCATAGAGATGAGAAAAGGAGGGGAACCGGGACAAGAAAAGGAAGCCAATTGATGAGATGGACAGTAGTTTAGACAACTTCAACCCAATGTCACAAGAGAACATAGCTAGTAAGGAAAAGGTTATGGGTCATGCTAGCTACATGGCGATACTTACGCTCAGTGAAACTATTTTATTTAGGGGTGCGAGGATAGAAAATACAAGAATGAATCCCAAGAGAGGTACAGAGTTCCTTGAAAAGACCACAATCGTATTCACTGCCTCTATCACTTTGGAATTATTAGAAAATGTAAGAAAATTGAGTTTTAGTATAAACCAAGAAATTCTTGAAATGGTCAAGAATCTCATATTTTCTTCGCATAAAATATAACCAAGTAAAGTGAGTATAGTCAGCAGTAAAGAGTATACAATATTTATAACTAGAAATAGAAGTATAAAGAGATTGCCATACATCAGAATGATCACGGTTAGAAAAAGAAATAACATTAATTCCATACGACATTTAAAAGGAAAGGTGTGTGAATATACCTAAGCCACATTCCTTACAAAAAGATTTCTTAAAAGTAGATTTTGATAATAATAATTTATTAGAACTAAAAAATGACAACCTTACTTGAAGATGTCCTAATCATTGTGCCATAAATGCGACAAGTCAAAAGATACAGAAATGACGAGAGCGAGAGGCACACAAAACGTGATAATCTTGGCAAAATTGAACAATAGACAACAAGTTTTTACGCATGAAAGGCATAACATAGATATTATCAAGACGAAATAATGAAGAACCAATTGGGAGTGCCATGTTACTTGTATAGAAGATAAGAAGTTGGTCACCATTACCAAGAAGAACAGAATCTGGTCAAGTGTACAATGAGCACTGCTGAATAAGAGCTGAATTTCTAGTCATGTGAGTAGACGCACCAGTGTTGGGATGCAAAGTAGAGTCATAAGGTGTTTGTGATGAGTATCTAGGAGAAGTACCATAATGATAAGTTTGTAGATATAGAGTTGGGATAATTTGAAATCCAGCAAATGCGGAGTACAAAGAACTTGGTACATGAAGGCGTACAAATGAAGACAAATGTGGACAAGAACATACATTATGTTTAAAACCAAAACAAAGCTAAAAAGGGTTCATAGAAAGAGAAGCTTTTAATGTTGGAGAGGTGCCAAGAATACCGATTTTGGTCGTACGCAGTTGGTTGTGATGACTATTATACATTTTCACTCTATTTTTAATATTATTTTGAGAATCAAAGTGATGAAATGAAGGTGTTGGTGTTTGATAGGCCAAAAGGCAGAAGTACACTGAGCCAATGTCATGTAACATGCCTCAAAGTTGAGTAGGTGAAAGCGTAGATTAGAATTTTGGGACAAGGTGTCAAAACTTTCAATAACAATAACAATAACTAACATGTCAAATTCAAAACTAAGGCTGCTTGAAATAGCATTAACTAGTTCCTTGCTAAAAACAGATTCATCAATGGAAGCGAGGGCATTGACAATAGTTTTAGCTTCTTGAAGATAATCAGAGACAAAATGGGTATCAAATGATAGGCCAGTGAGACATTTGCGATAAAGTGAAGAGTTAGCAACAGACTTCTAGGAAATGTGCTCGTGAATGAGAGTTCAGATGTCAACAGAGGTCTTACAACCAATTACCAAGGTCAGTATAGGCTCAGAAAGCATCGCGAAAATAATATTAACAAGAGTTTTGTGAGTTCAAAATCAAAGAGAATAGTTGGGATCAACAACGGGACAAGGAAGAGAGTCGTCAATAAATCACCGTAGGCTTTGGCCATACAAAAATGCTTCGATCTCATGAGACCACAGAATGAAGTTATCATCTCTAAGCTTGATGGTAACTAGATTTGTAATTGTGACAATAGAGAAGATAGCAGAAGTGGTGGGAAAAAGAGTTGTATATTCGTAAGAATGGTTGATATGGTGGGAACGAAAGAAACAAACAAGAGATCAAATCTTGTACAAAAAGAACAACAAAAGAGGACAAGAGAAAGTGAAAGGATCGTAAGTTAGGTTGATACCATGTAAAACAAATATTTCTTGTGTTTTTTTTCTTAATTGGAGGCTATTTCTAAACATACAAAAAAAGATAAACTTAGAAAAAATAGAATTTAAGCCTGAAAATAAGAATATATACAATAAAAACTAAATAAAATCAAAATTATTTTGTATATACAAAATAAGCCTAGTGAATTTGTCTTTTTAAAACATTTTATTTTGTAGTTCAAATTCTTTACCTTTTAAGCTCCTTGTAAATTTAAAAAATATGCCCATTATGTCTAAAGGTTTTAAAAAGTTTATTAAATACAAAAAAAATTATTAAAAAATTCTTTAATTGGTTTTATTCATCTTATATAATTTTCTTATTTTTTGCTTATTTTTTTTGTACATTTGTGATTACTCATGACAAAAAAAAACTACAAAGTATATTAATTTGTGCTAATATTAGAAAAAACACTAAAGACCAAAAAAAAAAGTTGTATAAAAAAGTAGACCAAAGCACACTTATGCTAATGATTTAAATTTGTTGTTTATGTTTTTTTCAAAAGAATATTGAAAAGCTATATTGCTTTACAATATTCTTGGTGTTTAACATTACTCACTCAATTCAAGGCTTTTGTTAACCACCTTGTCCCTTTGAGGGGTCTTTAATTAAGATCACAGCTAATCTCTTCCAACATGACCATATATCTTGGGTGTTTAACGTTACCAAAATTAATAATTTATAAATTATAGCTAATAGTAAAATTTATAAGTGTTTGGTAGTATGTTAGTATGTAGTTGAAATAAAAAAAATAAATAATTATAATTTGTAGTAGAAATTATGAATGAATGAAAAAAAATTAGAACTTATAATTAGCAGCAAAAAACTAAAAGCTAACTCAAGAAGTTTTGCCAATCACCCTAATCTCATTCTACAAATCCATAGCAGCATATATATGTTATCTTTCCGCATCAATATATACAAGGCATCTTTTGAAAAATGAAAGGAAAAGAAAAAAATAACTGTTTTGTTTTCACGTGTCAATGTTATGTTATTGCAGAAAAATGTGAGACTCGCGATCATAGTTTTTCTACATAAAATACTTTCTTATTAAACAAATCCTATAAAAAGTTCAACATTATGCATTACCGGAAAATTTGAAAACTATCCCCTAAAATCTTTGAAAATTTCCAATAAAAGGCTAATTAGATAAATTATATTAGAAACTTGGTAATTTTGTCAGAAACTTGGTAATTTTGTCTCCCACGAGTCAAGAAAAATGAATTTTAGAGAAAAAGAATACTAATATAAAAAGTGTATACTTATGTTAATTGATGTTCATATGTGTTGATATTTGTATGAAAAGGCCCAATTTTAAAATCTGCTTTTGGCTGCTTATAAGTGTTGGGCCGTCCCTAAGGTCCAAATTGAGATGGACCAGATTAATAACATGGTTGTAATAAATATATGGTTGGACCAAAATAGCTATACTTTTATATTTGCAACCAGCCTTTCCCTTATATGTTTCCACCTTCGCACCACCTTAGCTCACCAAGCTTACCTTTTGTCTCACGAAGATCTAACTAGAGCAAGTAATTTATTAACGAGTTTTGAATAAATAGATGACAGGACTGGGCTCATATTCTATTCTATAATCGATTTCCAAATTACGCAACCTAGTTAAATAAAAGAGGATATACCGCTAGTGGAACTAGATATCAATACAACGGGTTTAGACTTGAGCAAAGTAAAACTTTTAGACCTCGTTTGATGTCTATTATAGAACTTGAAATTGAATTATCAATTGGATAAACCCACCAATCTTTTGTTTGGTTACTATAAAATGGACCGAATTAATAATATGGTTGGACTACCAATCCCATCAAAGTGGTGAATTAAGTAATACTCATCAAAGCTGAATTCCATTATTACCTTTGCCTAATTTTGTTATTATCAAATTCCATTATTACCCCTTGGATTAAAGTGGCTTTTTTGTTTTTTGTGAACTTTTTTTAATTTTAATCAAAATGGCTATACTTTTATATTTGTTTTATGACGATGAATTTAAAAAGTAAAAAGTACAAAATTTAGAACCAAAAATAAAAAAAATTCAAAAAAGACAAAAGAAAAGGCACAAAAAGCCTTAAAAAAGCTATTCCAAATAATGGCTAAAACTTTTCCTCTTATATGTGTTTAGGATTATGGGTGTAAAAATGGCCCAGGGCCTCTGGACGGTCCGAGACCCGTTATTATGCGGTCCTGGTCCGGCTCACCAAAAGCCCAAGCCCGCTTGAGCTCGCATATGTATTTTTCGGGCTTGGGCATAATCGCTGAGCCTGTGGACCGACCCAGCCCGAGGCCCGATTCGTTTGGCCTACCTATTTGGCCCGAGTCACTTATTATATTTAATTATTTATGTATTATATATTATAATAAACATAATGTATTTATTGTAGCATAACTTAACATAATTTATAAACTAATATTATAAACTATAATTTAACATAATAGTAAACCTATAATAAATTAATAAACTTATAATAATAAATACTTATCAACTAATAAAGTATAAACTTATAATAAAATAATAAACTAATAAACTAATAATAAACTATAAACTTATAAACTAACAACTAATAAAGTATAAATTTATAAAAAAAACTAATAACTAATAATAAATTATAAACTTATAAACTAAGTAACTAAAAAACTAACAAAATTATAAATTTATAATAAACTATAAATTTATAATAAAATAATCAACTAATAAATAAATTTATAATAAATTATAAAGTATAAATTTAATAATTTATAGTCTTATACAACAAGTCAATAACTCAAAAAAAATAAAAAAAATAAAAAATAAAGCCCGTAAAATGCTTGACCCGTGACCTGAGCCCGAACGCTAAGCCCGAGCCTTATACCCCTTGGGCCTGGGCTGACTCTTCCCAAAAAAAAATCCCGACCCAGCTCAAACTTTTAGTAGGAGCCTGTCCGACCGAAATTACACCCCTTTTTAGGACGAATGAGGAACTACTATTGAATAATTGCATCTTCCCTGAGGTAGTGGACGCTACGATGGACAATTACAAACATTTTGGCTTTATCAGCCTATGTTTGGACTAGCTTTTAAGGAGTTTTTTTTACTTAAAAGCCTCCAGAAAAGCCTACTTATTTGGCCTCGGTTGATTTTTTCTACATATTTTCATATTTATTTTTTTTTATAAAAAAAGTCAAAAAATCAAAAAGCCAAAAAAAAGCTAGTCCAAAACATAGGCTCAATTTCTTCTTGTTTTATTAATTATTTAATATAGAGGTAAATCTAGAAAGTAATAAATTTAATCCAATTCTATTTGTGCAAATAAAACAAGTCATGATTTAATCCATTAACTATTTTAATGCAAACCAAACATGACATATTTAATTCTATCTCATCGTTAATTCCACTTCATTCATAAATTTTTACTAATTCTATCTCATTATTAATCCTAATCAAATTACACCAATTATCAAACGAAACTTTATAGATCACTCTGTTTAGTAGTCTTTCTCTACTCATTTTTTCTTATCGTTTATATCTATATCCCAATTATACGTATACATATATGTATATGCATAATACAATCAAAACTCTTGATGCACAGAAATGTAGAGTAGGTATATTCAGCACCTTTGATCGAGAAGACAATTTTGGCGAGGAATTGGCAATGGTGAGTGGCAAAGAGGTTGGAAATCCTCTATTATTTATATTTTTTTATTGTAAAAGATGGGCAACTAGAGATGACAATTATTTTTGATCCGTCAGTTTTTGCACATCTTTACTTTATTTTGTGCGTTTTTGAACATCTTTACTTTATTTTGTACGAGATTTTTTCACCTCCAATAATAAACGAGGTGAAAACGCTATTCACTTTTTTTACCTTATTTTTTTCTATTTCGGTTCTGATTAGATAAAATAAATATTTTGTAAATATTAATACATATATAAAATATATATTTTTATAAATATACTAAGTCTAAAATATTAAAATATTATATTTATCTCTAATTTTTTTTCTATTTTTTACATTTTGTATTTTTTAGTTATATTGATTCATTAACTATTATTATTTATTTATTATATTATTTATAACTTTTATTAATATCATTTTTTTTAAATTTTAAAAACTATTATCGAAATATCCATGTTCCCGTCTCGTTTCTTGCTACTTTTCCTATGTTTTTCTCCATCACCGCGCCGATCATATAGAGAACGGAAATGGGAGAGTCTTACCCTGCCCATTGTCATCCTTGGGGGCCACGTCGTTCGTTAAAGAAGGAAAGATGATATTTGTGGTGGTTGTGGGTGGGGGGGGGGAAAGAGAAAATTTAATTTTACCCTTAGATTTCGTTTAGTATATTGAATGGAATTAGATAGGAAATTAGAGATAAATAATATTATGAGTTTCACATGTCCTGTTTTAATACAAAGGATTATGGGATGAATTATATATACAGTGAAAAATTTAATTTATATTTAGTTGGGGTAGAATAAAAAATAAGATAAGAGTTATTATTTTTTATCGTTAGATAATGAAGACAGATAATCTGGGATCTGATACAAATAATATCAAGGGGAGTATCGTATTATTAATACCACGAATGAAATATTACTAATTCAGAATTTGTCATATTATTAGTCCCAATCACTCGATACAAAGGCAAAATTAGTTATCCTATGAGACAAAATCTAATTTTATAGGCACTTTATGTTTTTTAATTCTATCCGAACCCGCTCAAATTCGACGATCCAAACAAACATGCTCTAATTTTCCAAATTTTGCACTTGTTAGCAATATGTTCAAGTTTTGTTGGATGCTCGTAAAACCTTTTTTTATTATTCATTCGTGTGTAATCCATTCTCCATTTAAATATGGGATTGTTTATATCTGTAAAAGGTTAAAGATTAGGATCTACAGGTCCCGTCCACGTTGGTTTGTCAATCCAAAATGTCATCTACGTGTGCCAACACAAGAAAAGGATAAGATGTCCCACTGATGACTTTACCGGTAAGCCCTCTAACGATTAGATTAGAGCTAATCTTAGAGAGAAAGTTGAAAAACTATTTTGGCAGAATTTTTGCTATTAGAATGAGAGTTCATGCCTTTACTTGGTAATTACATTTTATAGAAAAAAATATACCTGACCCGTTTTGAGGGTCTGACCCAACCGGAGCAGGGCGGGTTGTCTTTTCTTTGCTTGGGTTACAGCTGTTAACCTAATAATGTTTTGTTACTACTATCATACAATCATGTCTCTCTGCATGGTCATTTTATCATGTTAGACTGTACCCTTGGCCCCAGACTTTGTTTGGGTAAGGTTAGCCTTTCCTAACACTTTGATTCTGTGGGTGATTTAATTGTCACTGACACCTCTGCTGAGGTGTCACCGCTAAATAAGCATATCATGGGCCCAAATAACCATATTCCTGACAGTGAGCTCGACTAAAGAGGCACTCAGACACGTATTGCTTAGGATATATCGCCAAGTTACCTGTCCCAAGCTCTGGCTTCACCTTTCTTGAGCTCGATTAACAAACACTAAGCTTGGGCATGCGTGACTAAGGTGGAAAACTAATGTGCAGCTAAAAAATTGATGACGCTGCACTATGCTCTACATGGATGCCATCTAACCTCAATCAATATCTGACCTCCCTCAATATCAAAATCAAATTTATAACAATATTAGTTAAGTGACATGTTTTGCTTTGAAATTAGGTTTTTTGTTATCATATTGTGTTATTTCCAATTATAAAATGAACATCAAGCCCTCATTTGGCAATCAGCTTATACTTTAAAACCCCACAAAACTAAAAAGTTTCGTTTTTCACTCAAAAAATTTTAGCTTTTTTTTGTTTTTTACATAATTTTTAAATTTTTTTTAAATATCATAATTTGTATTATACACGTCTATTTTTTTTTAATAAAAACTATATTTTTAAAATCTACTAATCAAAATCTATCAAATAAGATCTATATTAAATATAAAATTATATAAAAATTTTTTTTAAAAATTATAATAACTTTAAGCAATTTTTTTTACCTTTTGACTTAAATTCACTTTAAACCTTTAACTTAAAAAGCCACATATATCCAATCAAATGAACCTTTGAATTTTTGGCTTAAAATGCTTAAAGCCAAAAAATTAGCTTAAAATTAAAAAAACGATTTAAAACCAAAAAACTAGTTGCCAAACGAACTCCGTATTATACTTATTTTAAAGTATGCAATATTACTGTGATATATCTATTATAAATGAAAAAAGGGTTGGTTTTAACATTTATCATATGCGGTTGGTTCTCTCTCTCTCTCTCTCTCTCGATACTTTGAAAATAAAAATAACAATAACAAGTTAGTCAACAAAATACATGGTGTCTATGGTATCATCCTAAATTAGTTGAGTGACCAAGGAAGGAGAATTCACAAATAACAAGATTCTCCTCCTGGTCATGTGATTCGCACTTTGATTCACACCTCTAAAAACATGCTTGATAGTTAAAGAAGAACCGTGCATAAGTAATTGTAAAGCCTCTGTAAATTACCCATAACTTGACCTTAATGCTAGAGCTAGCACTTATCTTACCATAGAACCCAAGCACCCATCTACTTTTGCTATCTCGAAACACTCTTTCATATCCTATTCCACATGTGCTAATTCTCTAGCAACCATGTATTGATCTTGATCTTATTTGTTTGGAGACATAGCCATTAAGTTAAAAGATGATTTAGGGACAAAATCAGATAAAGTAGAATTGAAAGCCCAAAAAATTTCTAACATGTAGTTGTTGATGTTTAGGATACTCATTTTAAAATTTGCTTCCTTATTCTCAAAACTCATAAAGTTTATGTTCTTCCATATATGCTATAAGATCACCCCGAACAAAAAGCCGCACCTAGAGTCATTATCTTTACTTACTCCTATTTCCTAAATTTTCTTTAAACCATATAAGGAAATAGGCTCTCTAGACCTCTAGAGTGCCAATCTATACCTTTAAAGTAAAATCATAAATCATTGGCTTTGGAGCAACCTCTCAACAAGTGATCAACATTTTCGAGAAGTGTATTACATTTGGGGCAGCAACAGTCGCTATTTAAGCCTTTAGACATCCTTAGGAGATTAATAGAGAACCTATCATGAAAAATGAGCCGAAAGAAGTCTTTCAATTTTTAGAGAAGGTTTAATTTTCAAACCCAATTCCAGCCTTTAACGTTATTGTTTTGATTTTGGATGAAACTATAAGCAGCGACAGTACAAAAATTACAATTTAGAGATCCCACCGAATGAGGACGGTAAGTGATGCTCTCTTCAATATTATTAACTCTCTCATCTCTCTTCATTTCAATTATTTTTTTCTTCTCTTCTCCGACCCTATCTCTCTCTCTCTCTCTCAAACCTAATTCTTCTATGTATCTCTAATTAAAAATATGTTATAATATAGTTGATTTTGTACATTTCATTGATTTATATATACTTTTTTTGTCATCTTATTTAAATTAAGATCGAGCTTAATGATAATATCTAAATATATCTCTTAATAATTAAACAATATTATTTATTGTTTAAATATAATTTTATAATAAAATTATATTTAAAGTATTTTTAGACAAGAATAATTATTAATTTGTTTGTTAAAATATAATCAAGGACTGCATATTCGTGATGGGTGTTTGTCAAAATATTACTCATGGACTGGAGATTGGTGATGGGGTAAGTTTTATTTTCTGAATAAAAAAAGATAAGGTAATTTTCTTATTTTACATGCTATAACAAGAAAAGTAAAGAAATTAATTACCATATTTAAACAATTTAATTTTGTTCAAAGGTGTGAGACTGCAGGTGGTGTTTGGTATTACCAAATTTAATAATTTATAGATTGTAACTGAAATTACTTATTTATAAAAAAAATATATAATTATAATTTGTAACAAAAATTATGAGTACTTAAAAAAAATTATAAATTATTACTAAAATTAATAGTAAAAAACTAAAATTTATCTACAAAAGCTTAGCCAAACTCCCTCGTAATATTACTCGAACTAAACTTTAAGGATAAATAATTCTCAAATTAATAATCTTAAAAATACTAAGCCCTTGTTTAAAATATCTAAAAAATTTAGTTTTTTAAAAAGTTTTTTTAAAAGAAAAAAATTAGAGTGTTTGCAATAATTTATTTAGAATATTGTTTCTTTTTACTTTTTGCTAAAATGCAAATAGTCTAAAACTTTTTTTTTAAAAATTGTAGTATTACAATATTGTCACAGTTTTTTGATTGCTGAGAGTTGAATTGAATTTTTAGTTGAGATATTATAATTATTTTACTAAAAAAAATATTGGTGTGTTTAAAATATGTATATGCCTTTTTTTTTTAAAAAATAACATTTTTTAAAAAAATATCATAAACTATAACTTAAAAACTGATTGTTTTTGGCCTTCTTTGGATATGTTTTGGGACTTTTGCTCATTTTTGTCATTTAAATTTTTTTTTTATCTTTTAACTAAAATATTTTATTTTTTTGAATCGTTTCGATAAAATAAATCAAAAAAATAAAAAAATTAAATCAAAATATAAAAAAAATTAATAAAGATGAAAAATAAGTAACATAAATTTAAGTTATTTTTGTCTTTAGAATTTTTTTAATTATTTGATTAATTTTTTAATTTTTTTGGCTCATCTTGATAAGAAAAAATAAAAAAATAATTATTGAACTAAATAATAATTTTTTATTAAAAATAAAAATAAATAAAAATAATAAACAAATAATAAAAAAATAATTATTGAACTAAATAATAATAATTTATTAAAAATAAAAATAATAAACAAACAAATAATTATCCCAACGGATTTGTGTGGAAAAAAAGCCCAAACCCTAAGAAACCCTTCAGAGAAACTAGCGCAGAAGTTTAAGAACCCTTCAGAGATGAGACCCCTTCAGCCTAAACCCTAATTTGATCAGCCCTATAAAAACCCCTTCAGCCTCTCTCGCCATCTTTACAACTCGCGCCGCAGTTTTTTTGTTCTGTTGCTCTGTGCTTCACTCTCACACATTTCGCAGAGATGAGACCCCCAAGAGGTATTGATTCTTCAGATCTCAATTATCGCAGTTGATTGTTAATGGAAAAAGTGTTTGTATTCTTTAAGGAAAGTAGCTGAACTTCGGATTTTGAATTAGTCAATAGATGCGTGAAACTAGTTGATTTTGCAGGCCGTGGTGCACCAAGGGGCGGCCGAGATGGAGGGGGAGGGAGAAGCGGAGGCGGAGGTAGGGGTGGTTTCGGCGGAGGTCGGGGTGGTTTCGGCGGAGGAAGAAGCGATAGAGGCGGCGGGATGAGAGGCCGTGGCGGTGGTGGACGCGGCCGTGACGGTGGAAGGGGCAGAGGCCGCGGTGGTGGACGCGGAGGCATGAAGGGAGGGAGCAGGGTGGTGGTTGAGCCGCATAGACATGAAGGCGTGTTCATCGCTAAGGGCAAAGAGGATGCCCTGTCTACGAAGAACATGGTCCCTGGCGAAGCCGTGTACAATGAGAAGAGGATCTCTGTTCAGGTAATTGGATACTGAATTGTTCGATTAAAATTTAACTTCTTTTGGTTGACAATTGACTTTAGGAACTGAAACAGATGTTTTTGTGCCTTGGTTTAGTGTTACAAGGTCTAATCTTTTTGTTGTGTTTGTATGTTGGGAGTGTATCGCTGATGAAGTTCTTATAATGGTATAGATTGTTAGGCTGTGATGGAACCACCAGTGAAAAGGTGTTAAGGAGATTATAGGGTTCACAGATCTTTTAGTCACATGCTATACTTGTTTTTGAGACTGACCAAGATATAATAACTCTGGTAGGAGTAAGCGATAATCACAGCATATATATATGGACTGCATCTTAGGTGGTAACTGACCTGGAGAACTGTGCAATGGTCCTTATTCCCTGCAAACTTCCTCCTGCTCATACAGAAGGTGAGAACTTCTTGAGCAAGGTGCTCTGCCAGAGCATTCCAACGATCAAGTCAGTGATGGCTTTTGCAGAGAGGAAGAAGATGCACAGTAGTGGGATTAGTTTTAAATGTGTAGGGTGTCAAACTCTTTATAGGTGATTTGGTGCCATCAATATGGCCAAGGCGCGCCTTAAGTGTCTTTTTTGGGCTGCCAGAGGGTTATTCTCATGAAACCTGACCTGCTCACTCTTGGGTCAGAGCTAGTGTTATGTGATTGTCAACTTGACCCGGCGATCTCCTGCCTGGATGTGTGGGCTGCTTAGCTTGGAAATAGTGCGCTTGCATGCTGTCCTTGGGGCAACAAGAGGCTATCATGTCTGCTGTTTGGCCAGCCTCCCTCTATGACTTTTTAGTTGTATTGAGTCATAATGTTTGCTAGTGGTACATGTATTTTGGTGTTCTTAGTCATTTCCCTTCTACATTCAGAACGAAGATGGAACCAAAATTGAATACAGGGTATGGAATCCTTTCCGGTCCAAATTGGCAGCTGCTATTCTTGGTGGGGTTGATGATATATGGATTGTGAGTTTGATTCATTCTCTCTTCCTTTTTTTTCTCCCCAAATCCCAATTTGTAAGTTTTCAGGTTTGCAGTCCATCCGAGTTTTAACTTATTTTGTTGATGAGAGCTGTTTTCTATTCTTTTTCATTTATATGTAATCAAGAAACCAGGTGCTCGGGTCCTATATCTTGGAGCTGCTTCAGGAACCACTGTTTCTCATGTCTCGGATATTGTTGGCCCTGTAAGTAGTAGTGAAAACAAAGGGTCTGTTCTGCATTACGTACTGGAACTGTTCTTATTTGATGTTCTTTCTCTTATCACTCTCTCTCTCTAGAATGGAGTGGTCTATGCAGTGGAATTCTCTCACAGAAGTGGAAGGGATTTGGTCAACATGGCAAAGAAGCGAACAAATGTTATACCTATCATTGAAGATGCTAGACATCCAGCCAAGTACCGTATGCTTGTTGGAATGGTTGATGTGATATTTTCAGATGTTGCTCAGCCTGATCAGGTTTGCTTTATTTCTCTCATTGAACTCTATCCTATTTAGAGTCCAGTGTTCTTTGACTGTAATATATGATGGGTTAAATGATTGGTTAAACTGGTCATGAAGGTTTATCTGTTGCATGCAGTAGGTTCTTTATTAGAAATTGGAAAATGCTATATGAAATAACAACTTGTGAACTTTTTTGGTCGTAGGTGTGTTTGTAGTACTGAAACTTGGTATAGGAAACAAAACTCACCAGAATAATATGATAGGGACAAATCTTGTGAGTAAGTAAATGTTTGTAAATTTTGTTGGTTTGTATAACATTACTCGTTGACATTTTATTCCTTGTAAATGGATTCTTTAGTTTATATTTTTTCCCATTTGACATATAATTGGATGTAGTATGTTGCTATACAATTTACCTGTATCATTATTTGATTTTCCAAGGAAATGTAATTTCTTTGAAGATATTTGCTTATGCAGATGTCAATTAACATTTAAGCGGCTTCCCTGCTGTGACATATAATTGGATGTAGTATGTTGCTATACAATTTACCTGTATCATTATTTGATTTTCCAAGGAAATGTGAAGATATTTGCTTATGCAGATGTCAATTAACATTTAAGCGGCTTCCCTGCTGCAGGAGTGTGTTAGATAAGTAATTGCTAGCTTGCTGCTGGTGTAACAGTAGTAGTTGTAATGATTGAAATTCTTAGTCATAATATCATTTTTCTCATGGATTTCTGGTCGTAATATGTAATTTTCTTTAGCTGTGTAGCTATTATTTTTAGTTTGATTGCCAACACTTGTGAATCAGTGTTCTTAGAATCCAACTTTTAGATTATGTTTTGGTCCTTTTTCTGCATGATATGATTGTTTTCCCCTCCTTTTGGCCCTGCATACTTCTTTGGGGTCTTGGTGATAATTTTTGGTACTTGGACTATGATTTCTGAAGTTTGAAAGATCCCATTATGTTTTATTCTACTTTCCTTATATTTATATAGGAGAAATTTGTTTAATTTGCAAGCATATGATGAGTTACTCGGATTCCCCTTCAAGACATCATGGGTGATGCAAAACCGAGTTTCTGATGCACTTGTGACCTAATTTGACAGCGTAATATTAGCTTCTTGATTCTTGAATATTTATTTGATTTACCAGTTTGTGCACTTTTTCCCCCAACCTTTCATTTTGAATGGTTCTTAACAAATCTTTTGTTTGACTTACTGATTAAACTGTAAAGTATTTCCACTTGAAAGTTTCCACATGCTGTTTATTTTTTATTTCACTTATTTTATGGAGTTCCTGCTTTACTGTGCACGCGAGGGGAAATAAGTAGACCCAAGAGAATGCTACATAAAAAGAGAAAATTAAGTGGCAAAAGAACCAAGTTGCAGTTTATGAGGTTACCTGTCTATAAATAAATATGCAGTGGATCTACATTTAGCCTAGCAATCACGGAGAAAATATGTGAAATTTTCCTTGCAGTTATTCCAAGTAAGCCATGCATTTTGTGCTGTGGATTCTATCATGTACGTGAGTTTGAGTTTCATTTCAATTTGATCTTTATATTAGTCCATTTTTAGCTTATTTTGGAAGACTTATGTAATAGTAATTGAGTTACCATACATTTTTTTATGATTGTCAATGGATAGTTGATTGTTGGCTGCTAACTTTGCCATTCAATACATGGCTAGTGCAGGTCAAAATTTTAAAGTTGGAGGTTTGTTTCTTTACATCTAGCCATCTAGGTAATGATGAGCTACATAAATCGAAACTTGTACATGATGTATTATCCCAATATGTTGTGTGGATGATCTTATTTGGGTGATGCAACATGGGTTTTAGAACTTATAGCTGAGACATGTTTAGAGGCTCTTCCTGCCTGGTTATAGCAAATTCCTGAATTTGTAGGTTATGGAATTAATTTTTTTCCCTGATGTCGTACTTTATCTTGAGCGCGCCTTGTTTGCATTACTCTTTCCCTTAACTTGTTCAGTTGTGCAAAAAATCTTTGGGCTTTGCCAATATTTGGGTGACATTGGAATTTTCTTGTGAATCCTCATCCAGAGATGTGGCTACTCGCTGTATTGGAAGCAATTGTTTTCCACGGCAGTAAATCAATCTGTGCATCCTTGTGACGGTAGCCCCTCCTTTTGTCTGCGTTCGTGTATACTAAGTTTTCTCTGCCTTTATTACTTTCTTTCCAGGCAAGGATATTGGCCTTGAATGCATCTTACTTCCTGAAAGCCGGAGGCCATTTTGTCATATCAATCAAGGTTTGTCTTTCGACTTCCTTTGGCTGACTGTTTCTTTTTTGGTGGGTGTGGTTTTTCCCCATTTGGGGTTGGTCGGTGCATAGTTGTGATTACTGTTTTGTAACGGCTTGTACATATCATTTTAGATCAAATTCGGTATACTAACTACTTAATTTTGTACCATTAAAAATTGTGGTCGGTATCGGACATACCTGACAGTATTGGAAACTAGTGAATATGCAGGTTCATTATTTTTTTCCTCATTTTCTCTTCTCTTTCTTTTTTATTTATTTTTATTATAATTCAAGCTTCAAACATAGCATAGAGGGAGAGTTATAAAAAAACTAGTCAATATTAATTCATTATAAAAAATATTAAACATTAAATTTATTTTTCTTTCAAGTTAACTTAATCATCATAAATATTGAAATTGAAAATTAATTTTTTTCCCTCATTTTCTCTCTCCTTTTTTATTTTTTAAAACTATAATTCAAGCTTCAAACATAGCATAGATTGGGAGAGTTATAAAACTAGTCAATATTAATTCATTATAAAAAATATTAAACATTAAATTTATTTTACTTTCAAGTTAACTATCTCATCATAAATATTGAAATTGAAAATAAATTTAAACTAATTAATTGAAAGATTGTGTTATACAAATGTAATGTTATACAGAACTTTTTGTTGTTAGATGATATTTTAAAAAAGTGAATTTATGTTATTTTGTAAAAATAAATCTAAACAGTACTTGGCATTTTACCAGCACTGTAATATACTTTACCAATGAGAAAATTGATACTCTATTTGGTATGGTATTAAAAGAAACTACGGTTGAAATTTTGTGTATGTATGATAATGTGGTTTCCCTCAAACATTTTAGGCCAACTGCATAGATTCAACCGTTCCGGCAGAGGCAGTATTCGCCCAGGAAGTCAAGAAGCTGCAAGCCGATCAGTTCAAGCCCATCGAGCAGGTCACCCTTGAACCCTTTGAACGCGACCATGCTTGTGTGGTTGGTGCTTACCGCGTGCCTAAGAAACAGAAAGCTGCTGCGCCTGCCTCCTAAACATTTTGGTCTTTCTGTGTGTCGCTTGTGATAAGCCAGCGCAGTTCATATGGGAAAAGGTGCTCTTTTGGCTGTCTTTTTACTAATTTGCTAGCCTTCTTGTTCTTGCATTTTGATAGACTTGAATGTTTTTTGATACAATTTTCTTTAATGTATTATTGATGCACCTTTATCGGGAACCCAAATGGATTATTTATGGATGTAAATCTCGTTTGGATGTGTTTTGCCCTGTTTTAATTTCCCCATCATAGGCTGAAAAGAAGCTCAAACTCGGAAATAGCATCTTTAGGAGGGTTTGTGCTCCTATCTTGATTTGGTTTAAGATCTG
>JAOTRH010000025.1:16704633-16734406 GCA_034768845.1 Heliamphora exappendiculata | reverse complement strand
AATAACTGTATATTTTCTGTGTATTGAAACTGTACAATATATGGTCTATTTATAGGCGAATAGGGATAAACAATAAAGGAAATCAAATTAGAATAAAATCAATCTAATCAATCTAATATTCCAACAAGGATAAATAAAAAGGGTAAATTACACACTACTTGTCATGAGACTTTTGTTAAATACAATTAATTTTACACGTTTAAACAAATTATATTATTATTTTTATTATTTAAAATTTCATTATATATTGTTTATCAAAAAGTAACATTTTCCATCGAGATCAACATTGACATCGACATGTTAAAAATGCGATGGAGCGGATGTTCAATGCTTGGTTTCAGAACTTTATTGAAATTTAAAATAGCCGAACAAATCAAGAAATTTTGATAAGAAAATAAAGGAACGAAGATTACAAGAAAAAAATACTGTCACTCGCCTACGGTTGCTCGGCAAATGTTGAGTATCCTCCCTTGAAAATCCTCGAAAAACAAGAACCATCTACATTACCCTACTCCTAATGCATAAATGAAAAAGAAAAAAAAAAAAAAAAAGAAAAAATCCGTTGTTGGATTGTTGAAGTTGGTTTCTCTTATAATGCATACAATACAACTATTTATAAAATTTCATAAATAACTTTTAATGACTCTTATACAAGACTCTCTCTTTCGATGCTAAGTGTCCAATTTTAAACTTCTTTTAACCGTCACTTTTTTTAGGTTGCCACTTGTCATCTTTTAAACTATTAACATGGGCATTTAAATATATATTATTTTCTATTAAGCATTTATAAAAAATAATAGGCTATTTAAAATAAAAAATATTATCTTCAATAAAAAAATATTAATTATAGTATAAACACATACTTATCCAACTCGTTAGGGTTCGGTAATGCTGCCATCAATACCTTTACCAAATTGCCCCTATAGCAGTGCACTTAGGCCTGTCAAGAGTGTTATCCAAAGTAGGGGTGGGCATGGGTCGGTCTGGATCAGGTTGAACTGTAACCCAGAACCGAACCGAACAAGGTCGGTTCTTAAAAAATAGACCCAAAATCGAACCATTCGCATTTTAGAATCAACCCAACCCAACCCATTTCTTGTACTATTTGATCACGTAGAGAGAAAGTGTAGGGAAGTAGGGGTTTTCATGATCAAAAAGTAAATAGAGGCTTAGAGGCCAGTGTCTTGACTCCCTCCTTAAAAAAATTAACATAAATTTAATTTTTACATCTAAATATATATAATTATATTATTATATATAATATACCTTTGGGTTTCGGGTTGGGTTGGGTTGAGAGCTCATCAACCCGAGAACCAATCTGAGTATACCGGTTTTGATTATTTTGGACCCAGAATCAACTCATCACCCAAGTAAAATCGAACCAACCCAACTCATAGAGGTCGGGTTGGGTTGGGTTGGTTCACAGGTTATTCGGGCCTCTTGGACACCCCTAATCCAAAGTACTGTAAATTTCATTTTTAATTTTACCGCTCTCTAAGTTGCTGAAGTTATATTCTTGGTGGATTTTTTTTAAAGTTGAAACATAAGAGGAGAAGTAGTGATCAAACTTGGTTAAAGGTTAGGGGTAAATATTTAATACTCTTTGAGCAAGCTTAGGTGGTGCTCAAACTTTACAATTATTGGTGTGTTTAATGTGATATATCATTTTTTGTTATTATTTTATTTAACATGAGAAGATGTGTCATTCAATGATTTGAATGGAGTATTATTCCAAGAGCATTGAATAATTATTCAAAAGTTAGAGATGTTTATGCATTATTTTAAATTTTTTATTAATTTTAATTTCTTACAATATGAAATTTAATTTAATTTATAATTTATTAGAGTGTTAAATTAAAATGGTTAGTTAGTCTAAAAAGTACAAGTTCACAAGAAGGTTAATTTATTGGAAGGCATTAGTGAAAATTTAAGAGTCAACAAAAAATCTAAAAAAGCAATAAATAAGTTATCAAATAAATTATATAATTAATTATAACGATTATATACATTTTGAATTGTTTGTAAATAGGTTATCAAATAGGTGTATTATTATCTTTTAAATCGGAGTGAGAATTTAAAAAAAAATTATTTTAAAAATTAGTATTTTAATTTTAATATTTTTTATTTTTTGTCAAGCAACTTATATTAGGCTTTTAACTTTTTGACTATAAAAATCAAAAAAATATGTAAGCCAATCACGTTTTAGTTATAAAGGTTCATTAAATAATAATTAATATATAAATAGAAAATCATTATATTATATACTTTAAAAATATTCTAATAGATTATTAATATAATCTTTTATCTATTAATTAGTGTCTGCACTGATAATATATATATATTTATTTTATCTAAGTAAAAAAAATACAAAACAAATAAAATAATTAACATTAGAGTAAATAAACCTTAAGCACCAAACCCAATCTCAGCGAACACCAATGACGATTTTTGGGGGTTGGGGTATGGGAAAGGGAGGTTTTCTGGGGAAGAGGAGGATGGGAGGATTTTTGGGGTTGGAGTACGGGAAGCGAGGTTTTTATTGTTGGATTTATTTTAAAATTTTTAAAAAAAATAATTAAAAAAAAATTTAGCTAAAAAATATTTTTAAGCTTCTGTACAGAGAGAGAAAAAAATTACTTTATGATTATTGATTTAAAAAAAAATTTAAATAACATAAAAAATTTTAAAAATAAAGAAGATGACAATCAAAAGTATCTTAAGTTGATTAACAAATAAAGCTAATTGTCAAGCCATCCTTTTTTGTTAAGTTAAAATAGTGTAAGGTTTTTTTGTGAAAAAAAAAAAAGATTTGAATAAAAAAAATTATGTATAACAAAAATATTTAAAATTATAAAAATTTTTTACCTTTCAAAAAGATTTCACATCGATTTAAAAAGGCCAAAAAATAATTTAGTTTTTATTTCATGTCACGTTATAAAAAGAATAGATGTAATTTTTTCAAATAAATTATATTATAAGGGGGATAGATGTAAAATTTTTAAATAAATGATATTAAGACTCAAATTAAATTAGTATAATTTGCTTTAAAAAAAATTATGTTGCTGAAAAGAAAAAGAACAGTTTTAAGCCCACTTTAAACGATGATCTAAACGAAGCCTTGCAAAGGGAGTAATCAATATACAAAACCCTAAACCCTAATTTCAGTAGCCAATGCAAAAAACCCTAAACCCTAATTTCAGCCGTATAAAAACCCTCGGGTCCCCTCTGCCCTCTATCTCTATCCTCGTTCGAGTCGCTGATTGATTGATCTCTGCACGGTTCTCTCATGCTATTACTACTAGTTAAACACGCTTCTCAGAGATGAGCCCCATAGAGGCATTGATTCTTCAATTCCTAATAATATTTTATCATAATTTATCATCCGTTTCTTACCTTAAATGCATTCCCGGAAACTTCTTTCTCACAGCTTTTATAGATTCCACATCTGACTTCTGTAACATTTTTTTTGTCGGTGAATTGTTTTCTTTCGAGAAAAGCACAAATTTTGGAACTTGAATGATTTCAAAAGCTTAAGGTTTATAAATCTTGTTGATTTTTTCAGGCCGTGGCGGAGCTAGGGATCGAGGCAATGGAGGGGGAAGGAGAGGCAGACGATGCTTTGGCGGAGGAAGAGATGATAATGGCGGTGCAATGAGAGGTCCCAGCGGCGGTGGCAGTGTCCGCCGCAGCGGCGGCGGTGTCCGCCGAGGTGGCGGAGGAGCAAGGGGGAGAAGTCGTGACGGTGGACGTGGAGGAATGAATGGAGGGAGCATGGTCGTGGTTGTGCCACATAGACATGAAGGAGTGTTCGTTGCTAAGGGCAAAGAGGATGCGCTTTGCACGAAGAACACGGTTCCTGGCGAAGCCGTGTACAACGAGAAGAGGATCTCTGTTCAGGTACTTTGATATTAATTTGTTTGATTATAGTAGTAGTTTGTTTGGTTGTCAATTGATAGTGAAAGTGATGCTTCTGTGAACTGTTTGTATTATGTGGAACAAGATTTGATTTTTATATTGTTTTTGTGAAGTTAAAAAATATAATCGAAGAAGCTTTGTATTTATTATATCGTTTGTTAGGCTTTCCGAAACTGTTAATAAATAATCAACGAAATGTCTAGCAGTGACTGAACACTACTGCAAACGTGTTAATGGAACAATGGTAAACTAAGATGGAATTATTTTCTGGGGCCGGCTGTTTAGGTCCCATGCCCTCCTTTGATTTTCCGATAAGTCATGATTGTATTGCATTTGTTTTTTTAGTGCAATTCAATACGCTGTTTGTTTACCTGACTGAAAAGAGGGAGTCGGGGCCTCATATATTTTATTAGTATGTTGTTTGTTTCGTCTACTAGATTCTCCTTATTAGACCCTTCTGTAAGTAATGCAATATGTAAAGTATTAAATAAATGAATAGCTAATACCATAGAAAATATGGTAATATTATTGTCGGGGATTAGAATTTTTAGTCTATTTTCTTATTTATACTTTATCTCTTACTATTTAATCATTTATCTCATGCTAATTAAAAATACCGTAATAATGCTACGTTACTAAATCTTATTATATGCAATATATATTCAATTTTTTATACTAATACATTCTAATCTCATCTATTATTCCAAAATTTTTCCTATCTTTTTATTCCATCACATAACTAATACATTCTATTCAATTCTATAATCCTAGTATCTATCTTATCCATTAATCATTCAAATCTATAATCCCAGTATTTTTCTTATCTATTTGTCCTGCCTTATAACTAATAATACTATCCAATCCTATCTATAATTCGTATCTAATCCCTTAAAAAATCTTGAAAACAAATGAGGCCCGTGTGTGCAATTTAGTTATTAGTGTAGGCTGTACTTTATATTTGTGTCCTTAAATTCACATAAACCATCACTTCCATCTTATGATGAAGATCGAGCTATCTTTCTTTCATGCGATGTTTTTATTTTGGTGCTATTAGAATTCACATAAAGTCATCATGCTCTTCGATCACTTTATTCATTAAGTGGTTTAATGAATTAAATTTTCTTTTATGGTTACTTATTTGGTTTTGGCCTAGTGGTTTGGCTCTTGCATGCTAAGAAATGAATTGGTTTGTGTTGCAAGTTTTTTGCCTGTCAATGATGTGCCACTGAATATGGTGTTTTGCAATGTTCTAGCTATTAATTTCCGCTGGACTTCCGTTTACCTTTAGATGCGGTGTTTCTCGGTTTCTATATTTGTTCCCATGAGATCTTTAATAGTTCTTTGTGTGATTGCTTTCTATGTGTTCTCGTTATACTCTTCAATAGCCTCTTGGGTTTGTAATCTTTAGCAAATTAGCTATATTTGTTATGAATTGGCCAAAATAATGCCTTACTGAGTATAGAACCATCATGTCTATTGACATGCATAATCCTTGTTTCCTCTCAGAATGAAGGTGGAACTAAGGTTGAGTATAGGGTGTGGAACCCTTTTCGTTCTAAGTTGGCAGCTGCCATTCTTGGTGGAGTTGATGCTATCTGGATGGTAAGCTTCTGTCTTGTGTTCTTTTTATTACTTATAATGGAGAACAGTTTCTGTCTCATGCTTTTCCTTTTTTCTTATGGAATCTACGTCTGTTAGGCATTTTGTTTGAGTTTTCACTTTTTAGTTATCTATTTATGGGAGCAATTTTCTACTGTCTTCGTTTTGATATGATCATTACACCTTGTGCTTGGGTCCTATATCTTGGAGCTGCTTCAGGAACCACTGTCTGTCACGTATCTGACATTGGGGGCCCTATAAGTTGTCATGAATGTTAAGGGTTCCTTTCACCGTTTCATACTGGCTGCAGGCACTTACTGATCACTCTCTCTCTCTCTCTCTATATATATATATATATATATATATATATATGTAGAATGGAGTGGTCTATGCGGTGGAGTTTTCTCATAGAAGTGGTAGGGATTTGGTCAACATGGCAAAGAAATGAACAAACATTATACCCATCATTGAAGATGCTAGACATCCAGCCCCGGATGCTAGTTGGCTCCGTGGATGTAATATTTTCGGATGCTGCTCAGCCTGATCAGGTTTGTTTTCTAGTTTTTGTGTGGCATTGTCTCCTCTTAAGGATTTAGAAAGTTAATATGTGATGGGTTAATGATTGGTTGAATTGGTTATAAGGGGTTACAATCACGCAGGTTCTTGGCTAATGGTTAGAATTTTCTCCTCCATTTGAAAAATGGCGATATAACCATTCCCTTTTATTTTTTGTTTTCCTGTTTGATGTATAATTGGATTTAACACGTTGCTCTATCAACGTATTTTCTCTTTGATCTTTATAGCAAACATAGTTTCTAATCTTATTTAATTTTCATGGGATTATTTAACCTTTTTGAGAAATTTGCATACACCTACTTTCTAAGAAGCACAGACACTTCTACGAAAGAAGCGTGTCGCGTCGGACACTCGTGTTGGACATGACACTTTTTGGACATTTTTCGGACACTCTTAAATTCATAACCACTACTTGTTAAATGCGTCTTAATTAAAAAATTATATTTATAATGTCGTACACTTTTTCGACACTTGAGGACGTTTCACTAGCACTTCTTGAACTCTCCAAACGCATTTTATGTGTTGAATTTTTTCATAGTAACAATATTTTCTATTATTCGATACGTAAATTATGCACACTAAATATGTTTTAGAACATTTATAAGATAAAATATAGGATTCTTTTAAGTTTATTAGTAATATATTGTATATTTTTAATTATTACAAAATAAATTATTTACATATTTAACATATAATTAATATATAAAATTGTAAAATTTTAATGGGTTTTAGATGTGTCGTGTTCTGCGTTTTTGGAAAATTGACGTGTTGCTGTATTCGTTTCGTATCCGTATCGTGTCTTGTTTTCGTGTCCATGCTATTTAGCCTACTTTGATCCTCATCTTCTCATTGAAGGTATGATATTTTTTTAAATGATCCCATTGTGGGGGTGTTTGTTATAGGGTGTAGTTTAGTATTTCTTATATTATTAGGGTTTGATGTTGGCTCTAATACCATGTTAACAAAGGAAGGAAAATTATAGTATTATTGCTTATTGACCAAAGGCTTACAGTTGGTGATGGATTACATGATATGTGTATAAAGAAACCAAAAAACTGAAATTATAAATTTATAGATTATAGTTGAAAAATCTAATTTTGACTTTAAGCAGAAGTTGCACATGTTTGCTGAAGTTATGAACTTATAGTTTAAAATAACATAATTTGTGTTTGTTGATTTAGAATCAGAAGTTATAGATAAAAAAGTTATAAGCACATTTCTTTGATTTTTCTTTTAAAACTTTTTGACTGAACTACAAGCTAAAACTAAAACTATAAGCACCCCTTGTATTGTATATTGCTTTTCTTTTAACATATTTAGCCCAAAGAATTTGTGTTAACATACAGCATATGATGAGTTTCTCGGATTCCCCTTCAAGACATTATGGGTGATGCCAAACCGAGTTTCTGATGCACTTTTGATGTGGTTTGAAAATATGATGTTAATTGTGCGAGCTGAGATACTTCCACATGAAAATTTTCCAATAAAATATGTTTATTTTGTCATCCACGGGCTTGGGGAACATAAGGAGCCTTTAGACCCTGCCACATATTAAGTCAAAGCAAAACCAAGCTTTGGTCCCAATCAGCCTGCCATCAAAATAGAGGCAAAAGAATCACGTAGTAATTTCTTAGGAATGCCTGTCTATAGCTCGCAATTATTCTACATCTTTGCTTGTTCATGCCGAGGTAGCCTAATCCCTCTTTTTTTGCTCAATTCTTTCTGATGAAAGTCATGACTAAAACATTGGTAGTTTTTTTTTTTGGAGTACCGAAGGAAGGACTTCCAAAATGAATTGAAAGAATATCAATGAAAGGCCGAGATGTAGCCTGTGCGGCCAATCTCCTGGGAACCCACACCTTCAGTACTCTCTTGTTGAGCCCTAAATGTCAAGCCTTCATTAATTGATTTGATGGGTTGCTCTCCTCCAATTAAAAAGCTCTTTCGGTTTGAAGCTGCGTGGTTGAAGCAAGATGCCCACGAGGAGTAGATGAAGGCAAAGACTAGGATCTGCTTTCATTATATGGGCAGTACCGATCTACTTTAGTAGATCATATGGATGTAGAATAATGAAAATGGCTTACCCAATAGCAGATTACACAGCTGCCACCGTTGGTTTGGTTGTGTAGTTGTTCAAAGTCAGTCATCCATTTACCATTGAGGATTCTCTTATACATGATGAATTTGGGTTTGGTTCCAATTTGGGTTTGCCTTATTCTTGCCTGTTTATTGACTTACTGATTGAATTCATATATTATGATAGTACTGAATATTTATTGGAGATTGTGATTGATTCTTGTGTATTAATGGTTGTTTTCTGTTAGAAGTGCAGATCAAATCGGAAGGGGGAGCTTTTTTGTTTTGTATTCATTGTTATTTATGAAGTTTCAGGCACCTACACTTATAACCTGTGTTTTGAATTCCTAACACATTTTGCACAAAATCAATGATTTGGGTGATGCGACCACGGATGTTGTAGTTGAGACATGCTTAGAGGCTCTTCAATTCTGAGTGTTGACAATTGATGAAGTTGTTTTTTTTTTCTTTTTGCAAATTTCTTTTATATTTTGCTTCTTGACATCGGTCATGTAGAAAATACCTGAGGCTGTAGGTCAGGAAATTAAGTTGTGACTTGGTTGCATTGTATTGATGACTTTATTCATCTATTTAAAATTTCCATCCCTGCAAAGTTTGCCAAACATATTATTGTGCTCTACGAAATTCTTCTGTTCTGAAAATCCTCTACCACGTTCCAGAGGTGTGGCTAATTGGTTTAGTTGTTAAAAAAAATACATGGTACCATATGAGAACTAAGTCTTGTTGTTAAAAAGAAAGCATGTTCATTTATCGTTTCTAGGAAGATTTTATTTTACATCTATTATTTTATAGTTTTGAGGAAGATTTTCTAAAATGATGATGTCAACATTTTTGCCATAATTTTAACTCTCGCCATGTATTTCTTTCCAAATTTAACTACAATTTGAAAATTTAAGTTATTACAGTTTTTTAAAGTAACTCAACATGCATGCGCATTGCGTGTTCCTTGGCCTCTAGTTATTGTTGAAAATGGTACTTCGAAAACCTGTATTCTTCAATGTATTGTGAGTTTTGCTTGCTTTTGCTATTTCCTTCACAGGCAAGAACCTTAGCGTTGAATGCATCATATTTCCTGAAAGCTGGAGGCCATTTTGTTATATCAATTAAGGTTTGTTATTTAGTTACTTTATGGCTTTCTATCCGACAAAAAATGGCACAAATCAAATATTTAGAAAAAGAGACAAATGGAGATGAAGCGTATATATAGCCTTTCTCCCATTTAAACTACTTTATTTATTTATTTCTCTTTTTGTATGCTTTTCAATGTGGTAATGAACTGAACTTGCATATGATTAGTGTGATTTCCACTCAATATTTCAGGCCAATTGTATAGATTCAACAGTTCCTGTTGAGGCAGTGTTTGCCCAGGAAGTGAAGAAGCTGCAGGCAGAGCAGTTCAAGCCCATTGAGCAGGTCACTCTCGAACCATTTGAACGGGACCATGCTTGTGTTGTTGGTGCATACCGTGTGCCTAAGAAACAGAAAGCTGCTGCTGCAGCCTCCTGAAAAGCGTGGTGCTTCCTTACCCAAGCAACATGGGAAATCTAAGCTGATGGGATCCATAAATTTATATGTAGTGTCCATTTTTCTCGCTAGGCTTCTTATTCTAACATTTTGCCACAATATTTATTTGTTTGGTTTTATTTTTATTCTAAAGGAATGTGAAACTCGCCAAGTAATTTTTGCCATTTTATATTGATAATGGATGCTTTATGCCATGCATGCTTCTCCACCTTTCATTTCGACTCTCATTGACCATGGTGGCACTTCACATCACAGCCTTAGTGACCCGATGTGCCTAATTCGAGTGACGAATTTCTTATACTTTGCCAATTCACGAATTTAGGATTAAAACTGGTCAAGTAACTGACTTTCTTTAGTGATGAGTTGAACATTTTACTATGGTAAGTTGCCACGCCTATTGTCAAGCCAACAATTAGCTTGACTGGGCCGCGTAGGTACTGGGAAAGACTGGGCAGCTATGGGGAAGTTATCAATCCATTCTATTAACTGAAGGATGAAGTGTTACAAGACTTGGCACATGGTCGCATGCTTCATAATAATCAGTTTGGCTCGTCCTCGATTCTGGTAACTGGATGCAGTCTGAGCACTGAAACTCTGGTGTGTCAGCATTTTATAGCAAAACAAAGGCTTCGATTTGTCTGACCCGCTTATCATTATGATAATCTTTCTGATTAGATTAAATCTTTATTCTGCTGGGACTAGGAGGTGGTGGAAGCAATCAGCAATTTTCGGAGTGGGTTGAGGTCAATAGTCTGGGTGATGAAGCTCTGTTCTTAGGTGATAATCTTTCTCCAACTGTGTCGGTTATTAAATTTCATTGGTTCCAGCCATGCTGCAACGGAGATGCTGGTGTTGGCTCGATAAATAGGGTGCTTCCTTAGGAAGCGTGAAGCTTGAATTCAAATTTCAAATGAGGGTTGGGTTGGTTTATGATCAGTTAGTTTATGGCTGCTCTTATTTTGCTGGTGTCACGTTTTGAATATCCGTCATAGCTCCGTAAGTGAATGCAGGGGTAGATTTTGGAATAAAAGAAACAGAAACTATTTCCAATCTTGAAAATATGATTGGAGACTCAAGAATAAGGATAGAGATCCTATGGGAATGTGCAGGTACAACACCACTTATACGTAATAATTCATTTATATGTTCATAATTAATATGCTTTGTTCTTCAGTACAAATTATTGATTAGTGAATTTCTATTGTAACAACTGAAGGTACAGAAACTTAAAATTTCCTTCCAGCTTGAGAACAGTCTTTGTGTTTCTGTGCTTGCATTGTGGGAGCTGCCCTTCATTTTTGTTACTAATAGTTTTGGTTCAGCATCTTGATCGTTTGTGGCACTTCAAAGCTCCAGAATTCCGTGTCAATGCCCTCACAGTCCTCGCATCAGCTACCCAGAATGCTTGTTCATGGTTATAGTGCGGCTCTACACCACTGTCATTTTCACCGGTCTGCTTGAAGCAAGCTCCATTTTCGAAAACATCCTTCACAGATTTGAATTTCCATTCCGACATTCCCTCATGGTAATTCTTCTTCCAAGTTACCTGTAGATTATTTCACAAGTAAAAGATGCAATGCATTTTCAAATGCCATTTCTGTACTGTAACGTGTGTGTGTGTGTGTTTTGGGTTTTTCCTCCAGTTTTCTTTCACCTATGTAGAAAGAATTGGTAAAAAATAGAATTTTTCTTACCTCTTTTTTCCCTGATTTTGGTGCAACAAAAAGATTTGCTTGACTCTTGACGCTTGGATTCATGCTTCCCCCAATTGCATACAGCCCCCATCCTTGGTAAAGATTGTTGGCAACATGTGCATATCCATAGCGAACCCTGAGAAGTTTTCCATCCGATAATGAGATCTGTGAATCGTGATTCAGGTATGAAAAAATTATTCTTCTAGAATCGTTACACAAACTGCTCAACCACAACGATGTTTCAATGACCTTTTGGAAATAACACGAGCTCTTTTTGGTTTTGTTTAAAACGAGAGGAGCTAAATCTATCACATCATTCTATAGAGATTTTTCATACTTCTCTTTTAGGATTTTGTTTAGTTTTGCAGTGTGAGAATTGTTACCTGGGCATCCGTTGATGGCAGTCAGGACCAAAAACGTTGAAGGCCACGGTCACCTTCATGTTCCTGTCTCGAAGGTACCCATCATCATGGCCTAAAAGCATGACCTTATTCTGGTTCTTGAACCAGTTGTTCGAGATTGTGACATTGCTTGACCCCCGAGTGACGTCAATGAGACCATCCTGGCACGAGTAGAGTGTGTTGTGGTCTAGCCAAACCTTTGATGATGAGACCAGCCTGATTGCATCCCCATCAATATGGCCCAGGTGCTGTATCTTCCCCTCCGGACCCATCACCTCCCCAGGAGTTTGGGACCGGCAATGGTGGATTCGCAGACCATGGATGATCACATTGTTCACCTGCCAAAAACCATTTTCATTAGCACTCTGGAAAACGGAGTTCATTTTAGTCATTGTCTTCAAAATCTGGCTAAAATTAGCCTAATGGAATAATAATCCATATTGGGGTCAACATATAGCTCTTATTCATCAAGTCTTTTGGGTTCTTCCCACAACCCAATTTGTCTTTGATTTGGCATAAAAACCCCATTAGAGGATAGTTAACAGTCTATTTACTTCTTTATGAGATATTGAAAATTGTTTAAACCAACACAAATGAAGCTTTCAGGCACCTTTTGTACTGTTATGCACGCTCCTCCTGCGATGTGAACATTGGCTCCTCGACCGTCAATGGCAGTGTAGCTGCTAACGAGAAGCGGTTTCTCAAGTTTGATGTTCATGTCCCTCTGGAACGTGATCCACACCTTCCCTTTCATCTGGGTCGCCCCGTACCTCAGTGTTCCTGGCTGGGGACACAGCGGGTCGTCCAAAGGATCGGTAACTTTGTAGTGCGTAACACCTCGGCCTAAATTGTTCGTCATCTTCCCAGCGAAGCCCACTGAGCAGGCAGCAAGGTGATCTCTGTGTCTCGCCCAATGGGGGTCCCGCCGCCAACAAGCGTCAATCGGGTTTAAGGTCCTTAGATAGTTCCTTGACTTCTTAGCAAGAATGGTGGTGGGAAGTAGGAGGACAGCGACGGCAATGGCGAGCGCCAATTGCCTTGGCATGGCTTGGACAGTTGGCAAAACCATAGTCGGAGGAGGACACGGAGAGAGAGAATTAAGAGAGATGGTGAGAGATTAAGAGAAAGAGAGATGAAATGGGTGATTGTGTAAATTTGTGTGGAATGGAGAAATGAGGGTGGAGGGGTATTTATACAAATGGGAAGGGGAAGTGAGGTTTTTGGGTGATGGGTTTGATGGGAGTGGTTTGGCGGGAGTTTTTGATAGAGAAGGAATGAATGGTGGAGGGAGAGAGGGAGTGGGTGTTGCTGATTCATACCCTATCCAAGCTTTGAAACTAATTAGCTGTACTTCTAAATGCGAAGAAAAAGAGAGGTTGAGAGAAGTATAGTTCTGAATGAGCGAAAGAGGAAAGAGAGCTAGCTGTAAATATTAATGTAGGGAGAGAGAGAACTAAAAGACTGCCTCCAAGAGGTAAATTATTAGGTACTCTTAAAGCACAATGTAAGTAATATTATATAATATTTTTAATAAATAAATAATTATTATTTATATAATATGGGTTATTATTTATTTTTTAATTATTCAACAAAAATAATTCATTAAGTTTCTATTGTAAAATTTATCATTATCATATTAAATAAAAATAACACACAAACGTGTCACGTGTTATTATTTTGAGAACACTGAATAATTACTCTGAAAAGAGAACAGTTATAATTAGCGTACACAATCTAAAAATAGTACTGAATAATTACTCAGAAAAGAGAGGGCAGTTATAATTAGCGTACACAATCTAAAAATAGTACTGAATAATTACTCAGAAAAGAGAGAGCAGTTATAATTAACGTAGACTATCTAAAAATAGTACTGGGAAGTTGCCGAAATTTTTATATATCATCTTGTTAAATTTAATGGTTAGGTAGTTTTGTAATCACGCATGCCATTGCTTACGTGCCCAAGTAAATTATCTTTTGCCTCTTACCTAGTTAATAAAAATAAATTAATATTTATTTGTTATTTTTTAATAAATTATTAAATAAAAACATTACATGAAATATCGATTCTTAAATTTTTAAAACTGTTTAAAATATTTTAGTTCAAAATTAAACAGTAAGCACCCGTTAAGATAGTGGCTAATTTAGATTCGAACTGAATCAATAAAAAATGGCTCATTTTCGGTTGAGAGTCTTAGTTAACTAAGGCCTTGATTGGTAACTTTAATTTTTTAATTATTTGGTTAAAAATATTAAAAAAATAAAATTATTCGTTTGGTAAAAAAATAAAAAAATAAAAAATTAAATTAAAATATAAATTCTTAGAATATTTTATTTAAACTCTTATTATTTTTATAATACAATAATATTATTTATTCATAATTTATTTACTATCACTATCAATTATATATAATTATTAATATCAAATATATAAAAAAATAAAATTATTTATTTTAAATAAAAAATAAAAAAAATTAATTTTTTACTCAAGCAACGTGCTAATGTAAAATTGTCACTTATGTTTCATGTCCTCTATATTTTAGGTTGAAACTTCAATAAATGTATATTACATTTTCTCCCCCATAAACTAAAGGGTGATTCCTTGTTTGATCTTTAAAGAATATTTTTCTCAATTTATTATTTAAAATTATTCATCCTTTTAAAATAAAGTACAATTAGGAAAGGACATTAAATTGGAAGAGTGTATTTGATATTTTTAAAACTATTTGGTGCCATGTGATGACTTTAAACCTAAAATTCCATCCAAACTTAAATATAAAAATATATTCAAATTCAAATTCAAATTCAAATTCAAATTCAAATCTAAACCCCTCCTCTCCTTCCCCACCAAACAGCCATTTCCCTTATCCCTCCCCCATCGAACCCACTTCCACCTCCAATCTTCATCGAGTAATTATTTGAAGCTCTTAAAATCTTAAAATATTATGTGATAAATTCACGTAATACTCTTAATTAATATAATAGTGATAAATTTTATAATAATAATATAATAATTTAATTTTGTTAGGTAATTAGAAAATAAAAAATAATTAACATTGTATAAATTATAATTATTTATTTATTGAAAATACCACATAACATTACTTACATAATAATTGGAGCAACAATATTACAAATTTAAAAAATATTTTTAAAAACATATTCAGAATTCAAAATTAATAATTTAAATTTATTTGTAATATAACCCACACAACATATAACTAAATTTAATTCCTTTATTTTAAATTCAAAATAATTTTTTAAATTCTTTTTGTGGAGCTTAGAATTACTGTAATCACAGAGTAATAATTTGCCTCTCCATCCTTACCTCTGCACAAATCAACTTTACCACAAGCACAACCACCCACACTGGTACCACAGCAACCTCCATCGTCATCAACACACCATCACTGCCATTGACAGCACCACCGCCATCGACACACCACCACCACTACAATCACACACACACTGCTGTCATTGTTGAGGTTCGAGCATAGTTGTAAAAGTGGCGCCTAGGCGCGAGGCGCATCGAGGCGCGTCTGATGCGCTTTGGCTAGTGCAAGGCGAGGCGGTTTGGATGAAGCGCGCGACTCGTGCGACTAAGCGAAAGGCGCAGTGCGATTGAGGCGCACGATTCCTTCGTTGAGGCTCAAGGGTTAAATTTTTTTCAAAACCCTAGCAATTATTTACTGTTTACGCTGAAGATAACATACCTAGGTCGCCGTCTCGGTCCTTCGAGCTTCTTCTCCAGACTTTATCATCGCAAAAAAAAGATCGGCGATTTCGAGTTTCTTCTCCGACGACTTCGAGCTTCTTCTCCGGCGACTTCGACCTTGTTCTCTGACGACTTCGAGCTTGTTATCCAGTGAACCAGGTAAGCCTGTCGTCTCCTTCTTCTCTTTCTTTATTTCTTTTCACTTCGAGTTCGGCGCGAGTCGCACGACGTTGGAAGTTCGAACTGTTGAGCTTATTCTTCTCTTGCATTCTTTTTTTCATTAAACAGTTTACACTGTAGTACTATACAATGTACACTTCGAAGCTTAATTTTAGATCCTTTGGTCCCTTGTATTCAACTGTCACAGTGTCACTGTGCTGAGTTTTTTTTTTTCATTACACAGTTTTACACTGTACACTTCGACTGAGTTTTTTTCATCTATCTTTAACTTCTTTTTTTTTTAGTTGATGGCATTTTTTTATCCCTTTTTTTAATCTATTCCTTTATTATGTCAAGCCAAGGTAGTAGAAAAAATCCATCATCATGGAGATATGCACACTTGCTTAGATCCAAAGAACATAAATAAATTTAAGTGTAATTTTTGTAATAAAATAACAAATTGAGGTGTTTATTGGGTAAAGCAACCTCTTGTGGGAGGTTGTAGGAATGTGATGGTTTGTCTTAAATGTCCAGTTGAAATATATAAAAAAAAAAATATTTGTTAAAAAAGAAGACAGATAAAGAGCAAATGCACATCTTATTAGACTTTAATGAGATGAATAATGATTTGAAAGATAAAAACGATATTGTTAAGATTGATCGATGTGGTAAATTTATTGGGAGCATTCAAGACTTTATTTTATTTTCACCAAGGCTTAAAAAATCGAAGAGTAAAGGTCCTATTGATGTGTTTTTTTTTTACCTAATTCTGATGTTGTGGTTTAAAATTAAAAAGCGCAAGAAAAGCAAACTAAAATTGATGACAACCACTCTTATAAAAAAGAACTAAGAGAGCGGGCAGTTATCAGATTCACCAGATGGATGTACGATGCAGATATTTCTTTTAATGGGATGAATTATCAAAGTTTTGGAACAATGATTGAAGCTATTGGGCAATATGATCCTTGTATGAAATCGCCAAGTTACCATGAAGTACAAGTCAATTATCTCAAGAAAAAATTGTCTCATACAAATGATTTGATGAAAGATCACAGAGAGTTTGGTGAAATATGAATGCTCTTTGATGTCTGACAGTTGGACTGATAAAAAAAGGAGGATCTAAATTAATTTTCTAGTAAATTGTTTAAGAGGAATTATGTTTATTGAGTTTATTGATGTTTCAAACTATTCTAAAGGTGCTCAAAAATTGTTTAGCATATTTGACAAGTTTGTAGAGCGTATTGGTGAGGTTAATGTGATTCACATTGTTACAGACAATGCCTCGGCTAATGTTTCGGTAGGCAAAAATCTTTTTTTCAACTTGACTTTAAATTTTAAAATTGCAATGAATAACTTTTTAATTTAGTACTTAAGTAATTAAACTACTAATTTTATACTATAACTATTACCAGGAAAATTCTTAGAAGCAAAGCAACAACATGTTTATTGGACACCATGTGCTCCATTGTATTGACTTGATGTTAGAAGATATTTTCAAGATACCACAACTTAAGATGGTATTGGTATTTGAAAGGGCCATTGCAATGCACGGTTATATTTATAACTGAGGATGGGTGCTTAATATGATGAGACATTTTACGCATCAAAAGGAATTAGTCAAGCATACAAAAACAAGATTTGCAACTGTTTTCCTCACTTTATCAAGGATTCATCAGCGGAAGAACAATTTGAGAAAGATGTTTACTTATGAGGAATGGACAAAAAGCAAATGAAAAAAAGGAGCAACATGGGAAAAGGATAGCACAATACATGTTGATGCCATCTTTTTGGAATGGTGTTGTCTATGCTCTTAAAGTTGCGGGTCTTTTAGTTCGCGTCTTGAGATTAACTGGTACTGAGAAAAAGCCTTCAATGAGATACATCTATGAAGTAATGGATAGGGCGAAAGAGAGTATTGCAGCCTCTTTTGGTGAGAATGAAGAGAAATATAAAGACATTTTTAAGATTATTGATCAAATGTGGGGAATTCAATTGCATCGTTCTTTGCATGCGCAGTTGGGTATTTTTTGAATAAAGAATTTTTTTATTCAAACCCAAACGCCGAGGGAGATAGCGAGGTAATGATCGAGGGTTTATAATAGCATAACAAAGTTAGTTTCAAACATTCAAATTCATGATAAAATCACTTCAGATATGACCATTTACATGAAAGCAAAATGTCTTTTTGGATTGTCATTAGCAATTAGGCAAAGAGCGATAAGAGCACCAGGTAATTTATTATTTTATTTTAAATATTAGATATTCAATTACGTAATCAATTTTATTTTGTGAGATTTTGATTAATTAGTTATATTTCACAGTCGACACGTGGGATGCATATGGTTCTAAAACACCAAATTTGTAACAATTTGCCAAAAAAGTTCTTAGCCTCACATGTAGTTCTTCGAATTGTGAACGAAATTGGAGTGTATTTGAACATGTTAGTATCTTTCTCACATTGGTGAATTTATAATTTTTTAATAATTTTATATAAAAATCTAATAACTTGTTAAATTTTTGCAGATTCATAACAAAAAAAGAAATAGATTGGAGCAAAAACAACTCAATAATTTGGTTTATATAAAATATAATAGGGAATTGGAACGCCGATATGATATGCGTGATACACTTGACCCCATATCTTTATCGAATATTTGATAAAAATAACGAGTATATCTTTATCGAATATTTGATAAAAATAACGAGTGGTTGCATGGAACGATGGATGGAGAATTGGTTGGAGATGACGAACTTGTGTTTAATGATGATAATTTGACGTGGGGTGATGTTGCTAGTGTTTCAGGAGCTAGAGAAAGAAGCAAAAGAACTAGAGCATCAACGTCAAGGACATCATTAAGAGGTTCAACATCAAGTCGTCTTCAATTGATAGATAAAGAAGATGCAGTTTCTGTGGAGACAGAAGAAGAAAATGTGTAGGGATACAAATCAAATGGGGAAGAAGTTGATATTGATTTGTGTTGTTGATGTTGAGGATGATTAATATGTAGCAAGATTGCAAACTAAAATTGAGTTATATATAATTTCAATTAATCTTTTATTTTGTTTGAATTTGAATATTTGTATTTTGTTGAATTAATTAGTTTTTCATTTTGTTTGAGTATTTGTGTTTTGTTAAAATTTAATATTTATTACTTCTTTATAATTCTTGATATTTTTTGTTGACAATGTACGCCTCGCTTTAATAAAGCCCGCGCCTCACCTTGCGCTTTGCGCTTAAGCTCGAAGAGACCTTTAACGCTTGGGTGCGTTTATCGCCTTTAATAACTATGAGTTTGAGTCTTAAATTGCACTCCTCTCTCTCTCTCTCTCTCTCACACACACACACATTTAATAATGCAATAGTGGTGGCAATTTTGATGGTGGTTGGTGTATATGGGTGATGGTGAGAATTGAAGGAGAGAGTTGTGAGAGAGGGGGGTGAGTAAGGGAACAATGGTTGGTATTAGGGCTAGAATGGCGATTTGAATGAGAATGGAAGTGCTGGTGATGGACGTTGGGCGATGGTTATGAGTGTGAAGGTTGTGAGGCAGTGATGGGTGATGGTGTTGCAGACAGGAGATCGAGTGAGTAATGGGCGTGGTGGAACGACGTAGGTGAAGCTGGTGGGACAGAAATGAAGTGGGTGATCGTGGTGCCAGATGGTTAAGGTGGAGTGGTGCTGCTGCTGTGGCGTGCGTGGTTGAGAGGGAGGATTTGTTGGTGGAGACTGGAGACAGGAGACTGGAGGGATAGTGTGGAAGGGATTCGTTGGTGGTTGATGTTTGTGAGTGGCGGCGAGGGAAGAAGTTGAAGGAGAGACAAATGGGTATTTGGGTGGATATTTAGGTTTGGATATTGAGAGGATTTGAAGTTGAATACAAATGATAGCTAACTTCTCACTGCTGATATCACATGCCTCTCGGCATTACAATTTTCATTAGATTCTAGAGGAAAGTTGAGAATATTGAAAAATAATAAGAAAAATTACATAATCTAAAAGATTAAATTTAAAAAAATTAAGGACCAAACAGAGAGAGAAATCATCCCTTATTTTAAGAGTGTAAATATAATTTACCTCTTGAATAAACATGGACGTGGATCCTTTCTTCGTGCATAAGTTAGAATATCGGGAGAACACCTATTTTGGTGCGAATTTAAAATTGAAATTCAATCAATTTTAATTTTACAAAAATTACCCACCAACAAGTAACTTTTATACAAATTTTTTAATGTTAATTTTCCTAAGTGCAAGGGGCAAAAAAAAATAAAGAAAAAAAGAAAAGCCCTCAATTACCTCATTTTCCTATTTTTTCTCATCCCCATTAAAAAAAAAAAAAAAACCTATCCAACAGCAAATGTTACTATCGTTCTCTCTTCTGATTCAATAATTATTTTTAGAAAACTAATAATTACACATGTATACCGTTATTTATGGAAAATATATAAAGCCCAACCCCATAGCTGCCCAAACACACAAGTTCAAAGTTTAAATCCACTGCTCAATCCCAATAGCATTTTAGCCTAACTACTTAGTCCACTTCTGGCCTGAAAAGTTTATTGGTTCACCGGCTTATACCTCAATAAATAAGTACTCGTTGTTTGGGATAAAAGTGTTGGTCAAGTAAGAATAAGAGACTTATTAGTTATTGCAATTGAATAAACCCTATAAAGCTTCTAAATATTAATTTTTATTACGATCTTACCTCTTATTCAAATTATCAAAAAAACTACAAAAATTCTTTTTTACAATTGTTACCACCTTCCTCCTACCCTCTGACCACTGTCGTCCTAAATCTCACCTCCACACACCTCCCACCCTTTGCCATCGCCGCCCCCTGCAATCCTTTCCCAACTTCCTGCCACTCTCTGCAATCTGTTTCTCGGTTTCTTCTTATCCCTCCTCTCCTTCACCATTCGCCTCTCTCTCTCTCTCCATCCTCTCCCTACTTTCTCAATCATCACATTCAAAACCCTAAGACAGCCACTCAGGTTGGGAGGGGCGGAGGTGATGATGTGGTGGGAAGGGAGAGGTGGAAGGTTGAAGAATGGGTATTTTAGAGAATAAAAGGGATGTGCAGAGAAAAAATAATAATAACGTGTGTGCATCTAGAATTAGCCTATAGTAGTTTTACAAAATGATGCAAGTACCCTCAAAGATTATATGCTATTCCAACATGTTGATATACAAACTATATGTTTTAAAAAGCAAGCAATATTGTTAAAAAAAAAAAGAGTAAAAGATAATTTTTATTCCAAATAAGATTTACTTATTAAAAATGTTTTTTTTTAAATAAACAAATCTAAGCCAATAAACAATTATATCACCAGGCACTAGGGTTCATCACGAATGACACAAAAAGAGGACGAAAAATTGAATGTAGGTGTACAAAGAAATATGCATTTATTTCCCTAAAGCAGTTCAACAAAATGACATAAGTGCCCTCAATATTATAAGCGATTCCAACACATGCGAAAAAAGTAAAGAAAAACACACACACACAATGCACACACTACAAGTCCTCAAGTTTATTAAAGCAACTGTGGAACAAACGAAACTAATACTAATAATAAAAACTTATACAAAATATGTCCTCAAAACTGAACGAACTTTGATCCTCTCCATTTCCTAAATAGATGGAGATTCTTATTTTAATTCATAACGTTGCAAAGCAGCATCAAAGTTAAAGGGCAACGATTTCAAAGAAAAACAGAAACAAAAGAAACATAACTAGTTTTTCATTTCATAACCCAATAATTAAAAAAAGATTCTTGTATTTTCCCTTTTCACTTCCTTCCCTTCCACAAATCCAACATCCAAAATACAAGACAACTCAGCCAGAGGAATGTAGGTCAAGCAAGAGGGAAGCGGTGAAAGGAAAATAACGGTCAACCCAACTAAGACTCTCTTAACAGATATCAATCAACATCTTGCTGCAAATCAGTAAAAAAGAAAAGCTGAATACGAAAAGCTTAAAAATTGAAGACTGTTATATTGGTAAATAAGAGTAAGTGGATCCACAATTGTTTATTGATAATAATAACACATATGCATGTGGTTAAACATGCATTGTTCTAAACGTAGCATTATTGGAAAATAACAATAAACAAACCAACACATAAAGTAGAAGAAAAGTAAGCAATTTCGCAGTTGATCATTCAACTCCATAAAAAGCAATGCTTGAAGGCATCAAATGGAGAGACAACGAAGCGTTAAAAAACTCATCAAATAGAAAATCTTTGGGTAAAAAATGAAAAGAAAAGGAAAAGAGCTCAAGTGATCATATTTATAGTCAACAAAATCTCCCTTGTCAGGCTGGAACTATGGTAAGAACTCAGGCTTACAAGCTAAATTACAGGAGAGATACGATGCTCACTGAAAGAATACCAACCTCTTAATGCAAGGAGGTAACATCACAATGGGTCTTTCAAAAGCTTTGTCCAAAGAGATACTCCAACCAAACTTGCTCAACGCTTGACCCACTGGAAGCTTTTTCTGGCTTTTGCTTTGCCAGGTTTCTTCCTTTCCACAACTCTTGGATCCCTCGTCAGGAAACCAGCTGGTGGGACGATAGAGAAAGATGGTCATTGAGAAATTACATCATAGATAATGAAGTGCATACATACATATGGATAAACATATGCTTATATATGTATACTCCTCGCCAGTGACGAGAGGGTAAAGTATATCGAGATTTTAAATTCAGTCAAACCCAAAAAAAAATTGGAAACAGATATATAAGATATGATCTACTGGTTTATGAAAGTATTCGTTTTCATACCAAAGCTATTATGATCTTGAGGAATAGGAATATGATTGCTAGGAATCAAATATCTAGTAATTAATACCTGGAGTAATATATTCAAGCGTTTAGATTAATTCATGAATCTTATCTAAGAAACTTTCTTTGAGAAATTTATTAGAGTTAAATATTTTCTTTTCTTATTGATTAACCCAGTAATCTGAGATTATTATAGGGGAGGGTGGAGATCATATTGCTACTTAGTTTGGGAATGTAATTCTTGATTAGATAAGTAATTAGGAATTATTTTCCTATTCTCACTCATTCCAGACAAAAGAAATTTGGAGATCCACAATTACATTCTCAATTTCTCTCAAGATTCCTGCCATCCAAATATATCCCAAGTGTATTTTCCTTCTTTGGGGAATAATTGCATATATCTTGAGGATGAGAGGGGGGGAAAATGAATGGAAACCATGATTGCATAGGTTGTACCTGCTCTAAGAGGTGGACGTAGATCTGGTTCCCAGTTTTGCAAAGCTCTACTGATCCCCAATCGAATTGCCCCAACTTGACCTGTTCCATGCAGATTCAGTTGTCCAAGTTAAGGGGGGCAACATGAAATTACTGGAAAAGCTAGAAACTTGAAATTCAATAAAGATGTCCTTGTGTCCTGCTAGACCACAGACCAATACCACACGAGCACAAACAGGATAATACAGGACTGAACTATGGTTGAGAGCATTAAGAAAAAAGGGATATTTCTAAAATTTTCTACAAGGATATTCCAATGCACCTTGCACTAGAATTGATAAGTTGAGACTCAAAAAGCTTTATCTTTGCAAGAATCATGACTAATTCATAACTTATTCAAAGAAATTGCATGGAATGGTATTTTTAGGACAGCTTCACAGAAGAAACTAATTTGAGATTAAATGACATTTTATGATACAATGTAAATTCGGACTCAATAGGAAGTTCATGAATCAAACAGAACAAAAATACCAAACATATCGCCCCCAATATCCCAAATATAAGATTAAGGAAATCTAAAGAGAATGTAGAGATTGATGGTTATATATACATACAAAATTCAAAAAATAGGAAGCCATAGGGATAATAGCGGAAGAGGCATAAGTAAGATGGTTAGACCACACAAGCATTCAGGATCCCAAATTATTTTGGTGCAGAAAGATGCATAAACAAAAAAGATATGTCTATCACATAAAAAAAAAAGGGTAGCTGTTGACTTCTCAATTTTGAAAATGAAATTAAGAGAATATAAAACAATTACACAACAGATTAAACAACAAATTTGTCTTCATTATGATTGAACAAATTCCCAAGAAATGTGAAAAATGTTGTGAACTTCAAAAGGATTCGCAAAAACAAGATAACCATAAGATCACATGACCTGAAAAATGAAAAAAATCGTTAAATAGGTCAAACAAATAAAAGATTGGTGATTCTTCCTGCTCGCTTGTGTGTGTGTGTGTGTGTGTGTGTGTGTGAGAGAGAGAGAGAGAGAGAGAGAGAGAAATCAATGTAAAGCTGTTAGAGTAAATAAAAGTTCGCATAAATTCTCTCTCCATTATTCTCATGGGTAAAGCTACTAGAGTAAATAAAAGTTCACATAAATTCTCTCTCCATTATTCTCATGGGTTGAAACAGGAGACTTAAAATCAATGTTCCCAACACTGGGTACTTGGGGGATAACACAACACAGGAATACATGGTGAAAAATGTTGACCATTAGTGCAAAGAGTGATATAATATCAAAACAAACCTAAAATATAGAAAATGTCATTCAGGCTCATATGGAGAATGGACAGAAAAGCATAAGAAACTAGAGAAACCAGGGATGTGTCATAGGTAAATACATATCACAAAATAGCCGGAATCTTTAAGTTTAATTATTAGCATACAAAAAGAAAGAGTACAGAAAAAACACTTCACCGAAGCCATCACAGTGGAAATAGGTCTAATTTGGAGAGAAAACAAGGGCAAACTATCAACATTGTTGACACAATTATTACCGCAATATGTACTCCTCAGTCATAAAACTAAACAATTACTAGAAAGCATAAGAATGCAATTTTGTCTCTCCATACGGAGCAAGTATACAACAATAAAGGAAAGGGAAGCAAAAAGCATCATACTGTGAGATCCTTTTGCCAAATTACAATACATGCACTCACCTTCACATGCACACGCCTGTGCACACACACATATACACATACATATAATATTTCCATCAGCAGAAAATCTTAATCGAAACAATGACGCTAATCGATCATAAGATGTGTTTGCAAAAAGAGTTGCACTTACCTGAGACACCACCTCCTTTCACAGTACAACTGACATCCCAAAGCCCCAAAGTCTTCGTCTCAGAAAAAGGTCGAAGAAGAGCCGCACGATGATCAAGCATTGGGAAATAGACATCAAACTCTTTGTCATTAACTATAAATTTACCATCACCAGGCTGAATCCAAACCCGGGCCACACTGCATTTCCTTCTTCCTGTTCCATAAGCCCTTCCCTTTTCATCTACTTCTCTCACTCGTGCTTTGGCAACTTCCTCCTGTTTTTGGCGCTCTATTTCAGCTCTTGTGGATTTTCGTGTATTTTTTTCATAACGCATGTCTTCTATTTCGCTCAAAGGGGGTAATCCTTGAACACCATCCATATCCTTAAGAGCAATCAAACCATCCAGCATTGCTTCTGTGATTCCAGATGCAGCAACTAGGTCACCAAAAGCACGATTTGGACCTGCAATCACAAATATTGGGTCCAATCCTCAGTTAAACACTGCACATGTGATATGATGAGTGAAACATGTATGGAAACTTTCCATCATGTAATTTTCGGCCCCACCTGCAATCACAAATATTGGGTCCAATCCTCAGTTAAACACTGCACATGTGATATGATGAGTGAAACATGTATGGAAACTTTCCATCATGTAATTTTCGGCCCAGTGAAACTACTATAGTTTTATAATTTAAAAAATACAGGAAGAGAGAGTTGTTGGGTTAAAGGTCACAAGCAAGTATTTGAATCATGTAATGCCCGTTTGACCAAGCTACAGAAATGTAGTCTCTGAGCAGGAAGAGGAATACCTTGTAATATTATATAGATTTAGATGAGATCAAGACAAAACCAAATCCAAGACTATCGGATATTCTATGCAGCTTCAAATTCATTGACGAGAAAGTAGCACTTATTAAAGAAACAAGTCACCAATAAAACTAAAATGCTATCAGTAGTACTTATGGCTAATGCCAAATGAATAATAATTTCACAAGCGCCTCCAATATAAACCTTGAGTTTAGGAAGATAGGGTGGCAATGAGCCTGATTCACCATCCTTGTAATCTTAACCAAGGACTTTGCGTTTGAAAGATATTCTGCAAGTTATATGCACTGGATCTTGACAGAAAAAAATAAGGAATTTGAATGTAAAGAAACTTGAGTTTCTTCATAAAGAAACTCAATTTGAAACATGCCTTCAGAGACTAACAATATAGAAAAATAAGGTATGTTGATATTGATTTGGATAAAGCTAAAAGAAATGTATAAAATGTTATACAATAGATATACTAGATAATTTCAATCTATAGATATCTTGGAAAAAATGTATGTGTCAATGACCATATCGTATATATGGAGATAATTTAGTCCATGTCTACATTAGTACGTTTGAGGTGTACTTGAGCATAATCCAAGATTTGAAGCACATAGTGCCAAGAGGTATGGAAGCAGGACAACCCAGCATCAATGTATTTACATCCACTAGATATAGCTGCCAGAACCCATTGGTATATGAATCTAAGATGCTGTTGTAGTTATAATCAATCAGGATTGCAGTATAGTATTTATTACTAAAATAACAGTGTGATATTGGATGCAAATGCAACAATTTTTATAATGGGAAGCCTATAACAAATGGCTTTGGAAGAGCACTGAACATCCACATGACAATAGGAGAGACCCAAGGCATCATCATTTGAAATGTTAAAGCAAACCAACATAAAAGAACAGCAGGTTAGGATATCTAGGCTATTATCTCCTAGAATATCACATAAACTATTGATTTCATTTTTGTAACATGGAATCAGGTACTGTTGCCGAGGTTGAGTATGTGTCTAAGTGTTGGTTTTATCTAATTCTCATATCGAAGACATCGGACACGACAAAATAATAATATTCCTTAATATGTGTTCTCTATTTTTCTGGGTAAATAGTATTTTTAAGGTTCTGTTGAGTATTTTATACATAATATTAGAGTTTACGTACGGTTTATAGTAAACTCGAATTACTCAATAAACTTTCAAGGTGAATGTCTAAGTAAAAATGTTATACGCATATCTCATATATTTATCTGAATGTCGAGTTTGTTAGGAATATATAGTAAAAGTTATATTTCTATTTAATGAATTTTGGTATTCATTTTATTTATTAATAAAATCAGTTATTTCGTTTTAATGAGAATTTATATGAGCAATATTTTCATTGCATTATTATTTAATATTATGCGAGTGTGTCTTTTATTCTATACATTAAATAATCTAGTACAGAGAGTTCGACTTACACACAGAAGATCAGACCATCGGTTCTTGTAAAAATTAAACCATTGGTAATACAGTAGTATAATATTTTAATAAATCTGTCTTGATTATTAAAAATGATATAATTCCAACTCACTATATTAATACACTTAGTGTGTATCGAATAGTACCTTATTTGGGTAATTGTTTTTATACTAACTGCATAAAATAATTAATACTTCATGACATTATAAGTACTTATATTCTTATTCTCAAAATAATTAATAGACTCATATATTTAGTGTTTATTATCTTCATTTATATAAGAGAGACCCATCTATTTAAGGCTCGATTGGCAACTAGTTTAAAAGCTAACTTTTTTACTTTTTTGTATTCTTAGCCAAAAAACTAAATTGTGTTCAAAGTAGGTTGTCTAGTAACTTAGTTTTTAAACTAGTTTTTTTGAAGTTAGTTATTTGAGTAAAAAACTAACTTTTTTTTACTTTTTGTTTAAAGTGGATAATTTTACCATTTTATATATTTGATACTAACAATTATATGTAGTTGATAGTAGTAGTAAATAAGTTACGAATAAGGGGTGTTATTGCATATTAAAAGTGGTGAAAGTTTGAATAAAATATTCTGTGAATTTGTGTTTTGATTTGACTTTTTTGTTTTTTACCAAACATGCAACTTTGATTTTATGGCGTTTTTAGCTAAAAAAGCCAAGTTGCCAATCAGAACAAGCTCGGTGAATTGGATAACGACATTACGTGTATGATGAATACTAATCATTAACGGGATCCACGTCCCAGTATAGAGATTAATGATACCCCATTGAGTAAATTTATAAATTTTAATTATATTAAACTCTACAGGTAAATTTTATATCTCACGTATCAAAATAAGCTAAGTGAAAAGTCTCAAGGACATTATAAACGGCTTATTAAATAAAACTGTTACTAATTTAATTTAATTAACCGGTGTTTGTAATCTTAATGCGGGAACATAAATAAGCTAATAACATGGAGTTCAAAATAAATTTTGAGATAAAAACGGGATGCAATTATAATCAGTTAATTGTAAGAATTATAATTTATGTAAATTTGTTTCTAATTCAGTTAGACATTCAGTAGTGTACCCTCAATTCGTGATTTGACATATGAAAATATGGTAGAAGGCTTGAGATGCAATGGATATCTATTTGTGTGCATCTATCCAGTAGTTTTAGTTCGTGTCTCTCATGGGCTAAGACGAAATCAATTCAGAGAGATCTCACAGAGATCTCGGATGTATAACGCTTGTTCTGCCGTGTAGGATTTAATCGGATTCTCGCTTCTGTTTTTTTTTTTTTTTTGTATAATTTATACGCACTATCGCCGCTTCCTGGGATTCCAGTCCCAACAGAGTGGCTATCACGGGTGCATATTAGCACTTCATTCTTGTTGTAGTGAAGCTGCTATATCCAGCATCTCAAACCGCATACAATATTGTCTATATCGAAACCACAAATATGACCTTGGTAACAATACTTCAGTAGAAAATAAAAACAGAATTTCACACAATATTAAATCTACAGAAAAACTAAAACAAGAAGTAGAAGTTCATAAAATTGGCACACATGGACATAGAATCAATCTCTGCATTCCAACTGAACAATAAAACTTACATTCTACAATTAAGCACAATAAACAGAATGCTTTTCAGATGTTTGGCAGTGAACTAGAACTGAAGCAATTAATTGATGTATTTCTTGACATACACAAGTTTATGAAGAACTGAAGCTTACCTTTGAGTACAGCCGAAAGCATTTTCTCTTCCTGCTCAAGTTTTTTATCCTCTTCACTCTTCTCAATCTGTATTCTCTCATCGCCACCACCAACACGCATTACCGATACTTCCTCTCCAATATCAAACACGTCGTCGACTTTCTCTTCCTCCGCCAAAGTCCACGGCTTGTACCCATCCGCCGTCGCCCAGTTCTCACCCCCATCACCAAACTCAGTCCCCCCGACGTCGTTCTCAACCACCTTGAATATATCCTCCTCTGTATCAACCCCGTCCGGCGAAGCTCTCAACCAAGACTCCTCCTCCGCTCTCGCATCGCTGCCGGAGATCCGTTCAAGAGTTCCGGTGTCTTCGCCGAATACGGAGTCGGCCTGATCATTCTCCGACGAAAGCTTCCACAAATCGGACGTTGATGGCGTCTGATCATTGCTGTTCTTGTTGTTTCCGCTATCGTTTTTCCGATTGCTCGAGAAACATCGGGGGACGAAGGAGGAAGAAATGGAGTTAGGGCTCGGAATTGGAAGGAGTGAAGTACGGAAATGGTGGTGGGGTTGGGGATTTGAGAATTGGTTTGAGGAAGAGATTGTGGTTAGGAAACGAAAGTGAGAGATTCTGGTAATGAAGCGACCGAGCATTGTAGACGCAGATGGAGAGAAGAGATGGTACGGTCGGGGAAGAGTGAGGTTTTGTGTGTCGAGACTTGAGAGGGTTTATTGGTTTAAACTTAGTGACCGATTAGAAACAAGCTTGAAAATTTATTTTTTTGTTTTTTTTTAATGTTTTTAATTAAAATATTAAATTAAATTTATAATTTAGTTTTTAAGTTAATTTTATTTTAAATAGTTGTTTGAGTAAAAAATTAAAATTTTTTATTTTTTTGTTTAAAGTTAACAATTTAATCATTTTATATATTTGATATTAATAATTATATGTAGTTAGTAGTAGTAAATAAATTATAATTAAGAGATATTATTGTATTTTAAAAATGGTAAAAATTTAATTTAAATATTCTAAAAGTTTGT
>JAOTRH010000025.1:16680776-16704533 GCA_034768845.1 Heliamphora exappendiculata | reverse complement strand
CTTGAACCACTAATCACCGGGTGAAGAGCCTATATAAGGTTGAAAATCACTGAACTGCTAAACCTCATCATTTTATTATTTATAATGATATATAATTTGAAAACAATCAAAATTTAGTATTTTATTTTTTTCATAATGAATTAATATGATTAATTTTAAAACTCTTTCTTTTATGCTAGAAGCTTTAACTAGAGTACAAAGATAAAAATGCGAAGTAGGGATCAAAGAAATAAGTAAAAATTATTTTTAAAAATTAATTATGGATAATTGTACATGGGATTTTCAAACAATGGCCAGTATTTATTTAGTACGGATTGGTATAAAATTATGTAATTAACGTACTAATTTTATTTTAAAATAATACGTATCGGCTAAATACGACATTAATAACTATATATGGCTGCAACATGTAAGCTGTAACTCGAAATGTTGATGTTGCACAACCCAAGAAGTAAAAACAACTCAAAAACATGCTTTAACGATTTGATATGATTTGAAAATAGCTAACTATCCTCACAATCTCTCCCTATGGCATTTCCAAGACAATTTCAACAAAAAAATAAGCAGGCCAATACGCTGAAGAACCTAGCTATAGATGAGAACAACAAACTTAACATAGCTAGACTCAAAACATAGGCCCACTAGCTTCCACAACCTGTAACAAGTTTCAATAGAAAATCCATTAGGATGAAGCAAAAATAATATGGCATTGAGCTAGAGAAATATCAACCATTTACAAGATATGGTATATGAGAAAAGCAATATATAAACAGGTAAATGTATACACTATGTTATCTAAGATCCAAGAAGATAAATATCCAAACAACAACATCCAAAGTACATCAATACATAAACATGACATGTTAACACAACATAGATTTATAAGCATGTGGAACTATGATCTAAAGGAATATCAAAATTACAAACGAGGCTAACTATGGCAAAAGTACAAAAGACTAACTACTAACGGCCACCAAAAAGTTATCCTCTTCTTCATTACGGAGACGTCAAGAGAGAAAACAAAAGCCCCCCAATCATCAGAAGAGTTGTTGCTATCATCTAAAACAACATAATTGACGTCTAAACGCTGTTGGATGCATGTGAGTCGAACGCTAACAAAAGCGAGATGACTTGAAAAGTAGCGAGCATACAATTATGAGCATCAAAATGAGCCTCGAAGCGCTCCAAGTGTTGAAAAATGCAGCCCATCTGATCAGTAGCCGGAACACATTCGAAAGGGGAAGTAAAAAGGGGAAGAAGAAGAGCAGGAGCGATAGGAAGAAAAATAGAAAGCTTGATGCTAAAAGAAAATATATAAAAAGGTATACAAATATAGAGACATGCATATCTATAAAATAAGTGTTATCAAACATCATATTGTTAGGAATTAGAGAGGTATAGAAAACAAGTACACACACAACCAAACACGAGAAACACCAAGAATTACGTGGTTCGGCTAAGCTTATCCTACATCCACGGAGCACACACACTTCCACTATCACTGAGAAAGGTTTATAAAGGGAGCAATATTTTCTCACAACGTTTTGCTCTTCCTTAAGCTCACTACTCAGCTCTACACACTACATTTCATCAATTCAGATTTATAAGAGAATGAAAGAATAAAGGAAACCAAAAATAAATATGCAAAAATTGTGGGCACTGAAAGCATAACAGGCGCCGAAAGCAAGAGGTCCAGAAGCATGCTAGGAGAAAAACGCTTATTCCTCTTGTCTGTTGGATGATTTATGAGAATGATAACCTTTCTCATGGGACCCACCCATTAATCTTTGTTCCTCACATGGTTTTGTCTCCATAATTAACAATCTCCCACTTGGAGGCAGACAATTCATCAGCGTTTAGTGAATAGTAGCGTGCTCATTGTCTTCAACCTAGAAGACACACCGAAGATAAGCATAGCTCTAGTTTCTCTTTAGTCATAGTCTTGGTTAACATGTCGCTGGGTTCTTGCTTCATTCGATCTTCTCCAATGCTAACACCCCATCTTCCAAAAGTGATCCGATGAAGCGATAACGAAGTCCGATATGCTTGGTTCTTGAATAGAATGCAAAATTCTTTGCCAAATGTATCGCACTTTGGTTGTCACTGTGCAAAACATTTCTTCTCTTGGTTAAACCCCAGCCCTGCCAACAAACTCTGTAACCAAATCATCTTTTTGCTAGCTTCTATTACTGCCACATACTCTGCCTCTGTAGTTGATAACGCCACAATTTTTCACGACATAATCATTACCTAGCGGATTTCACCTACTTTATGATGTCACCCACGTAGTTTGGCAGGACCAAACCGCGCGCCTAATGGCGAGTGGTAGAAAAACCTGTAATATTATATAGGTTTTGGCCCCCTAAAAAGGACACAAATGCCCATCCGGGGCAATTTAAAAGAAAGTCTTCTCATTCTTCTCACTTAAATATTAACAAGTAAAGCCTCTCTAGGTGAGAAACCACAACATCATTCACACCTACAGCCTCCGTCGTGAACTGCACAATGCATTTTTCTTGAAAGATTACCATGTCATAGGCTCCAAAGATTCCTCGACGCATTCCATCTCGTATGACCACCATACAATCCTAATATGAGTCTGCGTAGTACCCTCCATCATTGGGGTTATTTTCTACGGTGCATGCAATATCCTGTATTACCCTATAGGGCAGTTCCCCTTTTAACACCACATGTTCACAGTCTCTTCTATCTAACAGTCGACAGAAGAATACTCTAAGCCTGGAAGCATCCATCCTCATTGCCCATGTGTACATTCCACGTCTAGCACCTGAGATAATTTCTCCTAAGATTTTCTTCTTCCGAAAAAAGAAGTATTCATGTACATCCTCTACATAATGCTAGAAATATTTCTTCTTAATTTCACAACGGATATCAGTAGGCAAATTATAGAAAATGTCTCCAAATTGAGGATCTATTTTTATCTTACAATTCCTCTCAACTTTCATCTATTTATATTAATCATGGATCCCCATTAACGGGTCACATTTGAATATCTTTATTATCAAATTAATATATGTCACATCTATAATATTTGCTTTATTAAAGCAATATATTCTTTTAATTTTTACTACAGAATCCTAGATTAATAGTGAGAAATATACAATATTGGATGCCATCTAAATCAAAAACACCACTTGAAAAAAGGCAACATAATAATAAATAGGGATGTCTTGCAATATATGTAGATTGTAAGAAATATTCCCTTATGAGAAGAACAGTGGCTAAAATAATATATTTTTATGCAAATAATATCCTGCTAAGGGGAAAGCTTCCTCTTTTATACAGTTCAAAATGTGAGATGGGTCCTATATTTTCCACTTTACACTGTAAACTTTAACTTTTACTATTTGCTTTTCACTTTGTTGGTGCCAGCTGTCTTCCACTACATAAATGAGAATATATAATATTTAGAGACCTCAGATTCCATTTGAAATTCAAAATAAAGGTAGGATGTTTTTTTATTTTGTCGGAAAGTATTCCTCTTCTATGTGCCACCTGTCTTCCACTACATAAACTAAATATATAATATTCAGAGATCTCAGATTCCTATTTGAAATTTAAATTAAAGGTCGGAGAAATATTCTCTACTTTATACTGTAGAGTACCTTTTACTGTTTGTTTTTTACTTTGTCGGTGCCACCTGTCATCTACTACATACAAGTGAGATATAATATTCCACGATATAATCATTATCCTGTGGGTCCCACCTACTTTATAATGTCACCCATGTGGTTTGATGGGACCAAACTGCGAGTCTAACGGCGCGCAGGGGTAAAACCTGTAATAATATATAAGTTTTTCCCCCCATAAAAAGGACACAAATGCCCCTCCGGGAAAATTTAAAAGAAAGTCTTCTCATTCTTCTCACCTAAATATTAACAAGTAAAGTCTCTCTAGGTGAAAAATTACCATAAATATGACCAGACCTCCTCTTACCCCTATTCGTGTTATTTAATGTTCAGGTTAATGGAGGTAGACTATCCAAACCTGTGTTGTGGATGGTGTATCAGCCACTGATTTTCATCAAATATATATTGAATTGTCTAATAATGACTTATCAATCGTGATTGAGATACGGACACCATCCAATATATATTAAGGTGGAATAAAACGTTAATAAAATATGAACTATTATATTCTGCGCTCCCAACACCAATGGGTTGGTCAGAGTAAATATCAATAATAGTCTGCATATGTTTAGACATTCATATTTATAAATAAATTGATAATAAAAATAATTGGCATATTTATTTAAGACTCGTAGAGTTTCATCTCTCGAAGGGTTTAACAGGGTTGACACCCTGAATAGATATTTAATAAATTTAACAATAATAATAAAAAATATATATAAATAATTAACATATTTATTTAAGACTCACAGAGTTTTATCCTCCAGAGGGTTTAATAGGGTTGATTTTTCATCATTATTTGTTATTTAATAAATTATTTATAAATAATTTATCATTGACCTTGATTTTTATCCCGAAGTGTTTTACTGAGGTCTTAAGAGTTTGATTTTGAGGTCCAATCAATCCTAAAAACTAGGATTTCAACATAAAACTAGGATTTCAATGAAAAATCATGAAAAAGTCCCCAAAAACACATAAAAACATATAGAGGAGCTATGAAGGGCAAAAATGAAATTCTCTCGAGGAAGAAAAATGGAAGAACATCCGCTCTATATATATGGCTAGTAAGGGTGTGGCGACACCCAACTGAATGCCAAATACATTTTTATGCTTGTAATAATCTTAGATGAAAAGATATTTAAATGAGTTATTTATAGAAGATTGAATATGCATTATTAAAAGATATCTCTGTTGATGTCAGGGCAAAAACTATTAGAAGGTCGAGACTAAATTCCCTAGTATACCATTTTTCACTTTTGTGTAGAACTAGTGTTCAGCAACTGAGAATAAAAATGCCACAACAAAAATAAACAAAAAAATATTGCACCAAGGAAAATTATATTATTAAATGGACTAGTGAGGTAGAACTACGAGAGTTTGATATCTTGGTGGGCTTGGCCTACAATAACTTTATTAAAGAGTCATTCACATCAAGAGTTTCTACTTGAGTTTCAATTACCGTCAAAGATGGAAAACGATATTAAAATCCATTCGTGAGTTTTTCCCTTGGCGACCAAACACTGTTTTGGTCGCCGCGTTGTTAGGTTTTTATTCAAATTATTGAACTAATGGTCCACTTGAATTGTTACAAATGATATTAGAGCCAACTTTGATTTTATTTAGGGCATGGTGGTGTAAATAGAAGAGTAGAGGTTCTGGAGAGGGGTAAAGGTCCTAAATTGCATACCTTATGCACGTTAATGCATTGCTTCGTATTCGCTAATATGCGACTCTATTCACATCCTAATTAGGAAAAGAACCTGGGGTACACAACGAGGGCGTTGCTTATTTAAGTAGAAAATATTGTAAGGAATTATCTTACATCGGTAGGAGATAAAAACTTAATCTGGTATATAAAAAACTTGTAAATTATTACTAATAATTTGAATTTATGCAATTTGGACCGTTTGTTAGGCTTTTATGCAAGTTGTTAGCCTAATGATTTTCTATTTTGATTTTGATGATTTTCATAATTTATTTTTTAAGAATAAATAGATTTAAAATGATAATATTTTATATTTTTAAAATGAAAGTGTTAACACATTTTGAACAATTAAATTGGCACATTTAGCCAAAAAAATGACTTATCTCTCAAAAGAATTAAAACACTTAAGTATTCTTGCATGAGAATATTTTGTGTTGAACTCAATTGAAAAATAAGTCAAACACTTTTAAGGCAAAGTATACTTGAAGCATATCAAGTGTGTCAACACTCTTTGATCAAATGGTTTGACACCCTAACAGTTTCATGAAGACATTTTTCAGGTATCAAAATTTAGTATCGACATAAACAAGTTTTGTGTCAACACAAAAGAGCCGAAGCTCTCAGGAGTCAAAATGAGTCAACAAAAATTATTTTTATGTCGACACAAAAGTGTCTTACACTTTTGTTATTCGGAATTTTGAGTCGACACAAATAGAAATTGTGTTGACACAAAACAACCGAGGCCACCTGTAGATTTTGAGTGTCGACACAAATGAGAAGATGAGTCGACACAAAAGCCCTGAACCCACCTATAGAATTTTGGTGTTGATCCCAAAGTCCAAATGTGTCGACACAAATATACTGAGGCTTTCTGCAGAATTTAGTGTCGACACCAAAGGCAAGTTGAGTCGACACAAAGTGCCTCCTCCGGATGCTGAAGTTTCAAATGAGTCAACACACCAGATCTAAATGTGTCGACACCGTTGTGTTGGTGAGAAAGCCTGCAGAAATTGTGTCGACCCAACCACTTGAAGATCTCTGCCTTAGACATTTTGTGTCGACACCAAAGGCTTTTGTGTCGACACCGGCGATAGAAATTCAAATTCGCGACAGACCTCAACAGTTAGATTTTTGGCATTTATTGCTTCTACCTACCTCTAACGGTAATGAATGCACAATAATAAGGAGTAATTTTTCAGCATTTACTCTAACTGTAGACTTATATTTACTGTTCTATTGCTTGAATCAAACTCAGAATTCTCAAGCCCTCATTTATTGCTGAATCTCCAGCTCTTTTTTCTTATCTCTCTTTACCTTCTCATTTATTGTAAATTTTGTCTATAAAGAGAGTGAGTGTTTTACATTAATACTCTTCATTTATTATATCCAAGGGTGAGTCACAATTTATCATTTGAGTGAGTGAGTAAATCTCATCAAAGAAGAGTTCAAGAGAGTTTAGAAAAAAATAAGGGATTATTTTCATAGGATCTTTTTGAAACTGTGCTAGGATTTTGAATGTGTCCGTAAATATTCGATTTACTCAAGCGAAGTCTTGAAATTTTAAAGATTTGAAATGCGCTCGTGAAGCATTCTATATAGTGGAAATACTCTAAGGAGAACTTGAGGAGTAGACGTAGGTTTGGAAGAAACTGAACCACTATAAAATTCTTGGTGTCTGGTTCTATCTTCCTATCCCTAACCTTTTTAATATTTTCATTACTTCAATATTTGCTTATCCTTCTTTAATTGATTGCTATATTAAAAGGTTTTCGAAAATATTTTTAAAATTGTTATTTATTTTTAAGACCCAATTCACCCCCTTCTTGGGTTGCCTAGAACTAACAATTGGTATCAGAACTTGGGCTCTTATTTTTGACTTAACAGTCTAAGAGTTTTTATGGCAATCACTAGCATCGGACTTATCAAATCTGAAGGTCAGTCGACCAATAGATCCATTTGTTCAATGGAACAAACTACAATTATTGGAAGGCTAAAATGAGAATCTACATTCAAGACATAAACTATGACATTTGGCGGGTTATTATAAATGAACCCAAATGATCCTCCAAAACTGTTAAAGGGACTGCTGTTCCTAAACCTGAAGCTGAATGGACTGAAAATGATATTAAGAAAATTCAAAAGAATGCTAAAGCCATGAATCTCCTATATTACTCACTTGACCCAAATGAGTTCAATAGGATCTCTACATGTGACACCGCAAAAGAAATATAGGATAGACTCGAAGTTACCAATGAGGGTACCAATCAATTGAAAAAGTCAAAAAGCAGTCTTCTTGTGCATAACTATGAATTATTTAAAATGAAGCATGATGAAATAATTTTTGATATATTTACTCGCTTCACTAATATTATTAATGGACTAAAATATGTTCGCAAGATTTACACCAATGCAGAAATGGTAAGAAAAATTCTAAGGTGTATGCCAAAGAGTTAGGAAATTAAGGTCACTGCTAATCAAGAAGCCAAAGACCTGAGCAAGCTCAGCCTAGAAGAACTTTTTGGTTCTCTCATGACCCATGAGATGAACATCAAGATGGACGATGAGGATGACAACAAAAAGAAGAAAGGCATCGCCTTCAAGTTCTCAACTCATGACGAAGAACCCAAGGAAGACTCCTCAAGTGATGAGAATGAAGATTTGGCTCTTATCACAAAGAAATTCAAGAGGTTTCTTAGAAATAAGAAACAAGGAGGAAGAAAGTTCTTCAAGAAGGAAGGACACCAAGGCGAGCCTACCAAATTCAAAGGCGACTCAAGCAAATCCAAAAGTGACTTCAAGAAAGAAGAAATCATCTGCTATGAGTGTAAAAAGCCTAAACACATCAAAGCTAAATGTACTCAGCTCAAAAAGTAATTCAAAAAGCAATTCAAGAAAGCCATAATTGCTGCATGGGGTGAGAGTGATGAAAGCAGCTCTGAAGATGAAAAAGAAGAAAATGAAGTAGCAAATCTATACCTTATGGCTAGAGAAGATGATGAGGTAATCCCTAACCCCCCATTTTTTTTAGATAAATTGCAAAGTGCATTTGAAGATTTTGCATGATAAATTGAGAATAATGGGCGCAAAGAATTCTATTTTTAAAAAATTAGTTCTTTCCTTCTCAACTGAAATTGAAACTTTAAAAAGTGAAAAATCTGTTTTGACAAAACAAGTTTCTGTTTTAAGGGATGAAAACAAGGTTTTAAGTGAAAAAGTTGAGAACCTTACAAAAATAGTTTACAAGTTCACTCAAGAAAAGAACAACTTAGATAAATTTCTTGGTATGTAAAAATGTATTTTTGACAAAACTAAAATTTGGTATAAACCCAAGAAGAAACAAAAGTTGTTAAGCAATATTTTTGTCAAAGCATCATCTAATCATACAAATGCCACTTGTTCTCATTGCTATGAGTATGGGCACTTTGTCACACACTGCCCGCATAGAAATCTATCAAATAATTTGTTAGATCTAGGCAGCCCAAGAGAGTGGTGAATTGGGTCTTTAAAAAATTAGCAATATAAAAATCTTTTTGAAAAATCTTTTAATATTGCAATAAGACAAGATAAGAAAATATGAAATCAATGCAAGTATTAAAAGATGAGAAATAGAGATATAGAATCAAACACCAGAGATTTATAGTGGTTCGACTTTATCTTAGCCTACGTCCACTCCTCAAGATCTCTCTTGAGTACTTTCACTATTCAGAATACTTCACGGGCGTATTCCAAGCCTTTACAATCTTCAAGATTTCGCTTGATTGATTTGAATATTTACAGGCACATTCACAAGCCTATTTCAGCTTCAAGAAGATCCTATGAAAATAAGTCTATGTTTTCTTTTAATATCTCTTGAACTCTTCTTTGATGAGAATCACTCACTCAAAGGATAAATGGTGACTCACCCTTGAATACAATAAATGAAGAGTATAAATGATGAACTCTCACTCTCTTTACAGAAATAATTTACAATAAATGAAAAGGTAAAGAGAAATGAGGAATAAGAACTGGAGTTACAGTAATAAATGTGAGCTTGATTATTTTGAGATTGACTTGAGCAATGGAATAGTAAATGCAAGTCTCCAACCTCTTTAAATGCTGAAAAATAACTCCTTATATTAGTTCTTGGGGTATTATGACCGTTGGAGGTAGGTGGGAGTAATAAATGCAAAAAATTCAGCCGTTGAGAGCTGCCGTATTTTAAATTTCCATTGCCAGGGTCGACACAAATAGTTTTGGTGTCGACACAAAGTGTCTAGGGCAGAGTTCTTCAAGTGGTTGGGTCGACACAAATTTTCTGAGGAGTCGACACAATTTTTGCACTTTACTTTTCAACGTTCTGGGGTCGACACATTTTGAATCTAGTGTCGACTCGTTTAAAACTTCAGCATCCGGAGGAACCACTTTGTGTCGACTCAACTTGACTTTGGTGTCGACACGAATTTTTGCAAGACGTCTCGGCTGTTTGGTGTTGACACATTTAGTCTCTGGGGTCGACACCAACATTTTGTAGGCAAGCTCGGGACTTTTGTGTCGACACTATGTGCTTTAGGGTCGACGCCAAAATTCTGCAGTCAGCCTCGGTATTTTTGTGTCGACACATTTGGACTTGGGGTAAACACCAAAAATTAACAGGTCTCAGTTGTTTTGTGTCGACACAACTTCTATTTGTGTCGACCCAAATTTTTGGATACCAAAAGTGAGGATCACTTCTGTGTCGATACCAATCCCATTTGTGTCGACTCAAATTGAGTCATAAGAGTTTCGACTCTTTTGTGTTGACACAAAACTTATTTGTGTTGACACTAAAATTTTGATACCTGAAGATCAACTTGTAAAACAGTTAGGGTGTTAAACCATTTGATCAATGGGTATTGGTACACTTGATGAGCTTCAAGTATACTTTGCCTTAAAAGTATTTGACTTAATTTGTAATTAAAATTAATATAAAATATTCTAATTAAAGAATATTTAAATGTTTGAACATTTTTGAGATAAAAATCATTTTTTTGGCTAAGGTGTCAATTTTAATTGTTCAAAATGTGCTAACACTTTCATTTTGAAAATGTAAAATATTATCCATTTAAAATAATTTATTCTTATAAAATAAATTATGAAAATTATTAAAATTAAAATAAAAAAGCTCATGGGCTAACATAATTCTGTCAAGAAGGCTTGAGTTCCTAAAAGAACACACCCTCAAGGAACTAACACCAAAGAACTCAAAAAAATTTGAGTACCAAAAATTAAAACTTAATTTTTCTTACAGGTATATCTCAAATCCTCATTCAAGGAGGAGATGTGGTATCTCGATAGCGCTTGATCGTGACACATGACAGGCGATCAATTGATGTTTGCATATCTCAAACCAAAAAATGACGGATTTGTGACTTTTGGGGATAATAGCAAAGTGAAAATCATAGGAATTAGCTGTATTGATAAAAAATTTTTTCCTTTTATTGAAAATATTTTGCTTGTTGATGGTTTGAAACATAACCTTCTTAGCATAAGTTAACTTTGTGACAAAGCCTACAAAGTTGTGTTTGATTATACTAAGTGTGTTATTGAAATTCAACCAATAATAAAGTTATCATTGAAGGTCATAGGTATGAAAATATTTATATATTTACTTTCAATGATCTTTCCAATAATGACACCAAGGGCTTAGCAGCTTTGAGTGATAATAGTTGGTTATGGCATAGAAGGCTTGGGCATTTATACATGAACTTAATTTTTAAAATTTTGAAAAAGGAGTTAGTGATTGGGTTATCCTAAATTAAATTTCAAAAGGACAAAGTGTGTGATGCATGCCAATAAGGCAAACAAGTTAGAAGTTCTTTTTATTCCAAAAATGAGATTTCAGCTTTTAGGCCATTACAACTATTGTACATGTACTTATTTGGCCCAACAAAGACTTTAAACCTTGGAGGCAAAAGATATGCCTTTGTTATTGTTAATGACTTCTCTAGATTTACTTGGTTGCTATTCTTATCTCATAAGGATGAAGCATTTACCTCTTTTGTAAAACTGTCTCGGAGAGTTCAAAATAAAAATAGTTTTCAAATTACAAGTATCCGAAGTGATCATGGTAGAAAATTTGAAAATAAAAATTTTAAAAAGTTTTGTGATGAAAATGGTATTAACCATAACTTCTCTACTCCTAGAACACATCGACAAAATAGAGTTGTTGAGAGAAAAAATAGGACATTGAAGAAATGGCTTGAACCATGCTCTATGAAAATAATCTACCACGATACTTTTGGGACGAGACTGTCAATACCGCTTGTTTTATCATAAACAGAGTTATGATAAGAGTTTCTATCAAAAAAATCTCATATAAGCTATGGAATGGAAAAAAAACCTAATATCAGTTATTTTTTCGCTTTTAGGTGCAAATGTTTTGTTTTAAATAATAACAAAGAACTTTTGAGTAAGTTCGACACAAAATCTGATGAATGTATTTTTCTATAATATTCTATATCTAGTAAAGCATATAGAGTTTTTAACAAAAGGACTCTAGTTGTTGAAAAATCTATACATATTTTTTATAAAGCTAACCTTGATTATTCAAAAGATTTTTGTGAAGATAACTTGTTAGACATGGAAAAAAGTGTTGAAGATATCTTCATCAAAGAAAAGGAAGAGCCAAATCAAGAGGAAACTTCAAATTCTCAACAAAATGCAGTCCAACAGATTATTGAATCCGCAAATCCAAAAAATTCAGACCTACCTAAAGAGTGAAGATATGCTCATGGTCACCCGAAAGATCTTATCATTGGTGATCCATCGCAAGCTATCAAAACTCGTTTCTCTCTACATAATGTTTGTGGTAATTTAGTATTTATTTTTCAGACTGAATCAAAACATTTTGAAGAGGCAAAAAATGATGAGTTTTGAATTTTAGCTATGCAAGAAGAGCTAAATCAATTGAAAAGAAAAAAAATTTGGACTTTAGTCCTAAGACCTAAGGAACATTCCATCATCGATATAAAATGCGTTTTTAAAAATAAAATAGATGAGAATGGGGTAGTTCTTATAAACAAAACTCAATTGGTAGCCCAAGATTACAATCAAGAAGAAGGCATAAATTTTGATGAAACTTTTGCTCCTGTAGTTAGGCTTGAAGTCATTAGGATGCTGCTTGCTTTTGCATGCTTTAAAAATTTCAAACTCTATCAAATTGATGTCAAGAGTGCCTTTTTAAATGATTTTATCTTAGAAGAAGTTTTTGTGAAACAATTTCTTGACTTTGAAAATTTAAAATTTCCAACCATGTTTACAAACTTACCAAGACTCTTTATGGTTTACAGCAAGCACCTAGAGCTTGGTATAAAAGGTTAAGCAAATTCTTGGATAAAAATGAGTTTTCAAGAGGAAAAATAAATACTACTCTTTTTATCAAATCTCAAAGAAATGACATACTAGTTGTACGAATTTATATAGATGATATAATTTTTTGGTTCAACTAGCGAATATCTTTACAAAGACTTTGCTAAGTGCATGCAGGGAGAATTCGAGATGAGCATGATGGGTGAGCTCAACTATTTTCTCGGACTTCAAATTAAACAAATTTAAGAAGAAATCTACATTAATCAAACTAACTACACGAGGGACATATTAAAGATGCTAAATATGCTAAAAGAAAAATCCATGGGAACTACAATGTGCCCTACAACAAAACTTGACAAAGATGAAGACGGCATAGCAGTAGATGAAAAGCGTTATAGAGATATGATTGGATCTCTCTTATATTTAATTGCTAGTCGTCCGGATATTATGTTTAGTGTATGCATGTGTGTTATATTCTAATCAAATCCTAAAGAATCACATGTGGCCGTTGTTAAACACATATTTAGATACCTTTTAGGTACACAAAACCTAAGATTATTTTATCCTAGAGGAATAGTCTTTGAGTTATTTGGCTATTCAGATACTGATTTTGCTGGATGCATAGTAGATAGAAAAAATATAAGTGGTACTTGTTAATTCCTAGGACACTCACTAATCTCTTGATTTAGCAAAAAGTAGAACTCAGTGGTCTTGTCTACAACCGAGCTTGAGTACATTGCAGCTAAAAGTTATTGTGCATAAGTTTTTTGGATAAAACAACAACTAGAAGACTATAATTTTCACTTAGATCATATTCCTATTAAATGTAATAATACTAGTGCAATTAATATATCCAAGAACCCTATACAACACTCAAGAACCAAGCACATAGAGATTAGACATTATTTTATAAGAGAACATGTGCAAAAAGAAAATATCGAATTTGAATTTACAGGCACAAATTACTAGTTAGTGGACATTTTCACAAAATTCTTAAATGAAGAAAGAATATGATGTATAAAAAGAGAACTTGGTATGCTATATACTCCTAATTCTTGATTAAAATGCCATACTAACCATGCATTTTCATTGCATTTCAAAGTCTTTGATGTTCTTTCGTGATATGTGAAAATGTATCGACACCACTTGAAAAAGTGTCAAAACAATTATGTGCTGTGTTGACACAAAATTGTATAGAAGTGGCACTGTGAGAAAAGTGTCGACCTCTTTCTATTCAGTGTCGACACCATATTGGTTCTCTGACTCTCGATAAATTTGTGTCGACATCAAACTTAATCGTGTCAACTTAAATAGCCGAATGTGTCAACACCTTTTGAAAATGTGTCGACACAATTTCCTGTTTTCGATACCCACACTCGCTACGAAAAATGTCGACACCAATTGTAATTGGTGTCGACATAAATCGTAATGCCTATATATAGAGGCATCGGTCCCCCAAATCGTCACATTGTTCCCGCTATCTCTCTATAAAACCTGTTCATATCTCGCTCTTTTTTCTTTCAAAATTCGTGTCGACTCCTCACCTTCCTCTTCCTGCAATCTTCAATCTTCAATCCTAACCCAAATCTACCAAAATACCTCCGAAAACGATGGGTAAAGGAACTAAGCGAATGGTCGAAGAGAGTTCATCAAACCCTAGGACGTCGAAGAAGAAGAAGACAGCGACGGTGACGACAATGGGAACGGTTCTAGAAAACGGAGCCACATCGGAGGTAATTTCCTTCAAACCCCCCAAAATCCGTCAACTTTATTTCTCATCGTTTGCAAATCAAAAAGTAGTTCCCAGTCGTAATATAAACTTTTCTTTCTTTAAGTCCATTGAAATGAGATTTAAGAATCTATTTTCAAGCCTTGGGTGGAAAAGGCTCATTCAAATCAGAGAACCACACTATCCCACGCTTGTAAAATCTTTTTATGCTCACTTCCACATTTTACTAGTTCCGACCACCACCATCACCACATGGGTGACTGGTGTAGATATTATCTTGACTACTTCTCTAAATGAGATTCTTGGGATTCTCAAAGAAAAAATTTATGTTTGTCATAACCAGAAACCCATTGATATTGAAGGTTTCTCATTCTCTGATTCTGTCAAGTATATTTTTGAAAATTATGTCATTGACTCGACTAAGCCCCTAGAGGCTAATTCACTCAAACTTGAGATGCGTCTTCTACATCACATGGTCAACCAAATTTTCTTATCTCAGATGAAAAAATTTGGAGACGTCACATATATGCATATTTTCATTATGTAGTGTATAATTGAAAAACAGAGCATTGTTCTAGGTTTTCTGTTCATTTCTCACATGTTACATTATCACAATAAATTCAACTCCTCTATCCCACGTGGAATGTATCTCACTCGTACTTTTTGCCATTTCGGCATTAATCTATCCGAGGAGAAGGCTGTTGCCTTTTCAAAGCATGACTTGTATGGTAGTTTCTCACTAAAACATATGCAAATTGCAAATGTTAATAGTGTTTAGACCACCTCTCGTCGTGGCACCCCCTCATCTGCCAGGATTTCTTCTCCTCCTCCTCATGCACCTCGAGATATTTTCTTTATTCCTATTGATCTTGATTATCTTCCCTCTCGACCTGATTTTCATGGACCTTCTGACATTCCTGGTCCATCTTCTGCTCCATTTGCATCATCTTTTGCTCCTGTTCATATTGACTAATCTGAGGTAGTCTCCTTGATTCAAGTTTTATCCTCCAAAGTGATTTCTTTTCAAGCAAAAGTCGATGAAGACTTTTTTAATCTAAATCAGACTGTCTCTTCCCTCTCCGATAAAGTAAAGCATCTTAACAAAACCAATAGTAGTCTCCGGCGAGATGTAAAAAATGCCACAGATGCCGGGAGAGCCATATGCAAGACCATGAATGACAATATAATCTCCATTATTAATTGCAATAAGGCAATCCTGCATCAAGTGAGAAAGGAATATGACCAAGGTATTATCACTGCCATTCATGCAAACTCTAAGAAAGTGGAATAACACTTATAATGGATCAAAGAAACCTGGGACAAGCAATTCAAGCCCAAAGAAACAATGAAAGAAAAAGCTGCTCGACTTAAGCGTGAAGCAAATCTGGCACTAACAGCTAGATATGAAGCCATGGCAGCAGTTGAGGCTAAAAATGAGCGAGCACGTGCATCCAAGGAACGGGTTACCGCAAGCAAACAAAAAACCAAGGAGAATAAAGAATTCAAGAAGTTCATGGATGATCAGTATTTTTTTTTTTTACGATTACAAAAAGAGAGATAAGGTAAAGGTAGAAGGTAAAGGTAAATGAGTAAAAGTGAGAAGAGAGAAAGAAGATAAAACATTTCTTTAAGTTTTTCTTTGAAGGAAAATGTGTAACAATTAACATACATTTTTTTGTTGCATGGGTTGTTTGATATTTTGAATGAATGTTTGAAAATATTTAAATTATTTGGTTTGAATGATTTGAATGGGTGATGGTTTAAATTTCATTGAAATATATGTCTTGGATAAATGTTTATATCTATATGTTTGTGCAATCTTGTTCATATATGTAATTAGATTTTAAGAATAAATCACTTTACACATACTCACTGTACTGTATAAAATTTTAATAAACTTAGAATGTTTCTTAATCATTTGTTACAAATCATATAAAAAATGTGTGCTATCATAATGATTGAATGCCTAATTTTTATGATTGCATATGTTGTTTAAAGCATATCGATAAGGGGAGAACCCTTATTGCAAAATATTTTCAAATGCTTTCTAGAAAATGTTGAATTGATTGTAATCATAAAAAAAATAAGAGATTGTTAACTCAATGATTTTTTATTTTAATTTTGATAATTTTCATAATTCGTTTTTAAGAATAAATGGATTTAAAATGATAATATTTTATATTTTCAAAATGAAAGTGTCAACACATTTTGAACAATTAAATTGACACTTTTAGCCAAAATAAATGACTTATCTCTCAAAAGAATTAAAATACTTAAGTATTATTGAATGAGAATATTTTATGTTAAACTCAATTAAAAAATAAGTCCAACACTTTTAAGACAAAATATACTTGAAGCATATCAATTGTGTTAACATCTTTTGATCAAATGATTTGACTCCCTAACAGTTTCATGAAGTCATTTTTCAGGTATCAAAGTTTAGTGTTGACACAAACAAGTTTTATGTCAACACAAAAGCGTCGAAACTCTCAAGACTCAAAATGAGTCGACACAAATTAAGTTTGTGTCGACACAAAAGTGTCACACTTTTGTTATCCGAAATTTTGGGTCGACACAAATGAAAATTGTGTCGACACAAAATAACTGTGGCCATTTGCAGATTTTGAGTGTCGACACAAATGAGAAGATGAGTTGACACAAAAGTCCCGAACCCACCTGAAGAATTTTGATGTCGACCCCAAAGTCCAAATGTGTCGACACAAATATACAGAGGCTTCCTACAGAATTTAGTGTCGACACCAAAGGTAAGTTGAGTCGACACAAAATGCTTTCTCCGGATGCTAAAATTTCAAATGAGTAGACACCAGATCCAAATGTGATAACACCGTTGTGTTGGTGAGAAAGCTTGCAGAAATTGTGTCGATCCCCTAGAAGATTTGTGTCGACTCAACCACTTGAAGATATCTGCTCTAGACATTTTGTGTCGACACCAAAGGCTTTTGTATCGATACCAGCGACATAAATTCAAATTCGCGACAGAGCTCAATAGTTGAATTTTTGGTATTTATTGCTCCTACCTACCTCCAACGGTCATGAATGCACAAGAGCTTATATAAGGAGTAACTTCTTAGTATTTACTCTAACTGAAGATTTACATTTACTGTTCTATTGTTTGAATCAAACTCAGAATTCTCAAGCCCTCATTTATTGCTGAATATCCAGCTCTTGTTCCTCATCTCTATTTACCTTCTCAATTATTGTAAATCTTTTCTATAAAGAAAGTGAGTGTTTTACATTAATACTCTTCATTTATTGTATCAAATGGTGAGTCACCCTTTATCATTTGAGTGAGTGAGTAAATCTCATCAAAGAAGAGTTCAAGAGAGATTAGAAGAAAGCAGAGGATTGTTTTCATAGAATTTTCTTGAAACTGTGCTAGGTTTTTTAATGTGCCCGTAAATATTCGGTTTACTCAAGCGAAATCTTGAAGTTGTAAAGACTTGGAATGCGTCCATGAAGCATTCTATATAGTGAAAATACTCAAGGGAGAACTTGAGAAGTTGACGTAGGTTTGGAAGAAGCCAAACCACTATAACATCATTGGTGTCTGCTTCTATCTTTCTATCCCTAACCTTTTTAATATTTTCATTGCTTCAATATTTATTTATCGTGCTTTAATTAATTGCAATATTAAAAGGTTTTTGAAATTTTTTTTAAAATTGTTATTTATTTTTAAAGATTTAATTCACCCCCATCTTGGGTTGTTTAGAACTAATAGAAGTTATTGGGCCCGTGGTCTATTTAGGTGGTTATATTAATAGAGCAAGCTAAGGAGGAAGTGATATTGACTAGTCAGAGTGATTCCGTGATAGGACTCGAGTAGAGTACTTCTTAAATTGAACATTGGGAGTGCTTTTGCTCAGGATGATAGTTTAGTAAGAAGAGTAATAAGGTAGGGGAGCGACTAAGAAACTTGATGCTGGCATGGTTAAGGATTTTGTGCTACAAAAAGAGGCATAATCGTAAGAGAAGCATCACAACTAGCGGTTGCTTAAGTGCCCATCATTCAATGCCCGTGACACCAATATAGAGATCACTTCACATGAAAAATTACACGCAAGAAAAGACAGAATTTTCATGAATTGACCTCTAAGTTTGGTGCATTTCAAATGGTAGAAAAGTGAGACCACATAAAAGTTCAGTTATATGATTCAGTAAGATCTGATTTCTTTTTGTTTTGTTTTGTTCGAATTTTTATCTCTTTCATTCATTGACTTGGGGGCATTTTAAGTATATTTTAAAAAGTCATTCTACAGTCCCATAATCTTTTCCCATAATCTTAGGTGGCACCAAGTGGGTCCCACATCAATTAAAACACAAAAAACAAAATTCTCCACCTTAACTCCTATATTGTTCCTTCAGGCCTCCCATATTGCTCCCACCAACAAGAACTATTCCATCTGAACGAAAATCCTTAAACTAATAACAAGAACCATTCTCAAACTTTTCCCTCTTCAAATGCCTCCGCCCCATATTTGCCCAAATCCATAAGTACTTCTTGAGGCATATTTGGCTGAAATGGGATGTTTGTTTGTGAAAAAAAAACTTGACTGAAATATTCCATAATATGTTGAGATTGTTGGCTAGAGAAGACCTAATACAATATTATTGCATTAAAACAACTTCCATACATATTATAAATCACATAATGAAACACAATAAAAATCTATACATTTAACTCTATTGTATCTTGTGTCTCAGCTCCAACAAATCCAACATCCTCATTTTCAATTTTCCATCCTGTAAAATGCAAATAAAAGTTAAACCACAAAAATTAAATTTAAACTCTAATAAATAAAAATTAATTACCGCCGCTAATCTGTCTGTCGTGATTATGAATTTTTTCTTTCTTTTTTGTTCCTTTTTCTTAATGGCTTTTTTAACCATGCTTTGCTTCCATTTATATGGTGGTCGACTCTTTTGATAAACAACTATTGGATCAACTGTGGTGGTATCATTTTGAGCACTTGTACCAACACATTTATTCCTTTCACAAGCAAATTCAACCTCATTAAACTCTTCATTTAGTTCAGGTACCTTCGCCAACACTTTCTCATATCTTTTTTGAGAACTTTGTGCCAAATCTACAAACTCATAAAACATATTGCCCATGTCATCATTGCGGCATGCTGGCTGCTTTTCAAACGAGTTATTATAATGGATTCGAATTTTGTTATGACTTTTTTGTGCAATTTTGCTCTATTTTTTCAAAATATATTTTTCAGGTAATTAACAAATTTATTTTTCTAAAAATACCATAATACAATGCCTGCATAATATTTCTCGAAATTCGAACAACCGATAACTACAAGTAGCTTCACTTCCATTCTCCTTGAAACAAACTTTGAAAATTACACGCTTTTTTCTTTCTCCAATTAAGACATCCTCTTTCACTTCACATTCAGAAAAACCACCACTTTCATTACTTAAAAACAAGTTACAATAAATCTTTTCTAATAACTCTTGTTGGACATCTTTAAATTTGGCAATAGTGTAAACACTTTGAAATTGAACCTCCAACTCATAAATACATATGCAAAGGATGTTTGAGTTCAAACAATTGAAGCCAGCCTCATTCTCATTCTTTCCTTTTTTTGCTAATGCATTTTTATATTACTCTACAAATTATTTCAATGTGATTTTTGAATTGATATACCTATCAAAGAATGCGTGCATACTTTCACTCCGTTAAGTGGTTGATGTTCTTGCTCAAAAAATATCTTTCACAAATACATGCACCCATCTATGCCTTTCGTCATACAAACCAAGTAACCATTCATTGATTTTGAGTCCATACTTCTTAATGAAACTTTTCCAATTTTCTTCAAATTCTTCTTTTGTTAATGAGTCATAAACTGCAACTTGATTGCTTCATATTTATTGTAGCCTCTCAATTTTTCAAGCACATTTTTCATGATATACCACACACAGTCGTGCATTAGGAAAAATAGTTTTAATGGCATTCTTCAGTGCTTTGTCTTAATTAGTTATTATTGCATTAGGAGGACAACCAGACACGCATGTAAGCTAAGTCTTGAATAGCCATATAAACGTTGATTGACCATGTGAGATGAGTCCACACCCTAATAATGTTGATTGACCATGATTATTTACTCTTACGAACGGAGCAAAAGGCATGTTATATTTGTTCACTAAATACGTAGTATCAAAAGTTGCCACATCACCAAACTCCTTGAATGCCGTCCTATTTTTAGTATCGGCCCAAAATACATTTCGCAATTGGCCATTTTCATTCAAATCCATGACATAATAAAAGTTGGCATTATATAAGCTTGCATCTATGCGAAGTAGCTATGCATCGCACTAGCATCTCCTTCCCCAAGTCGTAAACGACTAACTTTTTCAATATAATTCTTATAATCATTTTTTAAGAATAACAAATTTTCATGTCCACCAGCATAAAGCAAAAACGAATTGAAATTTTTGTTCATTCTAATTCTAGCCTTATCATTAATTTAAGCATCCTTTTCATGTGTGGTTAAAGTATCCTATTTGACTTGAAAAATCGAGATTTGCTTATACTCATCTTATGATTATAGTTGAGTACCAGAAAACTCAACTTCCAACTTCTATCGGAGCAAAGAACTAAATTAAGTCTTGCTTTACATTCTATTTTTGTTTGTGGTCGTAACTTAACTATATTGGTACTTTTTATCTTTAGCTTTTCAGCATTGCTACCAGAAAAATTTAAATACTTTTTCTCTCCATCAACTCCTTTTCAAATTTCTTTTAAAAATTGAAAAAATATTTTGTTTGGCATACCTTGAATAATACTCATAAATCTCATCAATAGAACCAAATTACATTCCTTCTTTAGGAACTTCAACTATATCATGAATATTAGGATCCTCACCTTTGCTTTCTTCAGTACTTGTTTTCTCTAATTCAACTTCAATTGCTTCTTCATCCCAGGCTCCACATGAAAAATCAAATGAAAATACTTCTTCCATATATCCTGAAAGGTTTATGTCATTTTAGTTGTAAGAAAAAAATATAAATAAAAACATTAATAAAATAAAAACATTATATTTTTATTTTTATTTTTATTATAGGGAGCAATACAGGAGTTAAGGGAGAGAATCATGTTTTTTGTGTTTTTGGGAGCAATACAGGAGTTAAGAGGGAGAATTATGTTTTTTGTGTTTTAATTGATGTGGGACACATTTGGTGCCACCTAAGATTATGGGACTGTTTATGGAAAAAAATTAATTACTGTTTTTTAAAAAGTATTTTTTGTTGATAACATTTTCCCAAGCTTTTCGGAGACTTGGTTTCGAAAATGCTTATCCATACATGGGATGCCCTTATGTTACGTCATAGACTCGTAGTCAAAGAAATAGTTGGCGTTGAGGTTTTTCTTTTTTTTTTCTTTTTTTTTTCTTTTTTTTTTTGATTTTATAAGATCAATTTCCAAATAAATCCCTCTTCTTGTATCGGGCAACCCGAGATTAGCCCATTTTATTCGGTTAATCTCTGGTTTTTCTTTTTCTTTTTCTTTTTTGCATGTCAAGTTGGGTTGAGAGCACAGGTGTTTGATAAAATTATTGTTATTAATTTTTAATTTTTTATTATTAATTTTAATTATAAAATTATAATTTTATTTAAAAAATTTTAATTTTTGTTATAAGTTATAATTATATTTTTATTTTATTAACAAGTTAAAATTTTTATTAAATATTTATAATTTTTATTATAAATTATAATTTATAAGATACTAATTTTAATTATGTTAAATACCACCTACTAAAACAGCCTGGGTTGCAGTCTTCAAAAATTACCAAATCCAAAAGTTTTTGAAAAAACTTGTTCCCACCAAGCCCTTACTTTTTTAAGAAGTTACTTTTTTTTAAAAAAAAATTACCTTTTAAGTTAGACTGCTTAGCATCTTTAAAAAGCTCATTAATTTTTTTTTTTTTAAAATTATACATATTCTAAACACTAATTTTAAAAAATAAAATAAGTATAATACCTTAATTAAAAAGTTAACATTACTCTAAAAAATAAAATAAAAAATTGTCCTATTATTCTAAATACCACCGTTTAAAAGTAAGAAGTATAGGTATATTAAATATTTTAACATATAATTGAAATAAAAAAAAAGTTACCATAAATAAATATCTCAAATAATTTATTTATTTTTCTTAAAAAAACTACAATATCTTAAAAAGGTGCTAAAACTAAATGGCAAATGTGAATTGAATCCCATTGCTAACAAAATCGACAAAGGTGCTGTTTGACAAAATTTTTTATTATAATTTTTAATTTTTAATTATTAATTTTAGTTATAAATTTTAATATATTTCAAATAGTCATAACTTATATTATAAATTATAATTATTATTTTTAATTATAATTATAAATTATAATTTTTATTATAAATTATAATTTATAAATTATTAATTTTTACTATACTAAACACCATCAAAGTAAATAATGGGATGACAACAGCGTTAATAATGTCATCATTGCCACGTTTAATGGCAGGAATAACACTGTTACGTCGGAGTAAAATAAATAAAATCGATCAAATAATAATTTTTTTAAAATTTTAAAATGACTATTTGAATTGTTGAAGGAAGAACTTTATGCTGCAGTTCTTATTTTCACAGTGATTCGGAGAGTGTGCTGTACTTGCAAAGGAAAGCATGTTCTTGTGCTTTCAAATATATTCATATTTGAATATATTTTCATGTTTGGATCATTTATTACGTAAAATTTAATAAGTTTGTTATTTATATAAAAAATAAAATTAATTCAATTGTAAGTATGTAAATCTTAGCCGGTCATAAATTGTAACTTGTGATGATATTAAAAAATATAACACAATTATTAACAAATTAATTAATATCATGTGTTAAAACGATATCAAATTAAGTTAAGCAAACGATCTATTGTTTACCATTACGTATACAATAATATAATCTTCTATATGACAATTCATTAACTAATAGATAAATTACACTGACATCTCTTAAGATTTTGATTAAATACAGTTACACCAACTTATATGGACAAATTACACTGACAGCTCTTACCATTAATTATTTTTGAACGGTGTTAATAAAAAAACTTAATTGTCAAAAATACCCCTTCCCTTCCCCCAATTGGTGTCTCTATCTTTCCCTTCCCCCAATATACATATATACATATATATATATATATCTTTGTAATACCTCAAACAGAAAAAAAAGACTAATTAAAATAAATAAATAATTATAAATTATAATTTTTATAAATTAAATAATAAATTTTTTATAAATTAAATAAAATTATATTATCAAAGTTTCTATAAAAAAATTATTTTA
>JAOTRH010000025.1:16655837-16666041 GCA_034768845.1 Heliamphora exappendiculata | reverse complement strand
GTCGTTACTTAATTCATTGACGTGAATATTTTTGCACAAATTAGTTAATTTATAGCTTTTTGTTTTCATTAACCCATCAATCTTGATAGTTGACATGTAGGTAACATGTTTGCAAGCTATTATAAATCAGGTTTGCTTATGGGTTTTTGTTACTGCGTAATAGTGGAATCGGTTCCCAATCAATTGATAAATTGGCTTGTGGTACAAAACATGAACCTTGATGAGGTCCATGGATTACAGAATATTTAATGTATTATTTTAGATTTTCAAAATATTTGGAGTTTGTCTCATAGGTGGACAAAATTTCTCCTATTCTTTTTTTGATTTTTATTCAGGACCAATATGGTGTCAAGAATTATTGTTAAGACTCTTGCAGTCTTATTGTTACTCTTAATGCTTGTTGTAGTACCATAGCAACCTTGGTGCTTTAGTCCTGTGTTCTTCTTATCTATGAGAACAAGAGTTGTGTTTTTAAACTGATATTCACACAAATGTAGAAAAGGTTCTTATAGCTTCTGTAACAGGTTGGGTTAACCGGTTTGCCCATGCGGGTGATGCTGCCGTGGAAATAGCAGGAAGCACAGCGTTACGGGTGAGATGCTCACACTCTTCTCTTCAGTTGTTACTCTGAGCCAAAAAACACGCGCACAATTGGGCTGGGTTGGGCCACTGGAGGTGTTTTATATATTCCCCGTTTTTTGGCTTGTTTGAACTGATCTTCTCTTCAATTTGGTGTTTGTTAAATTTAGTTTTTCTCTGGTGGTTGTGGTTTGTTACAGCTAAGACAAGCTAAAACAGAGATTGTATCAGCTAGCAAGGTAGCTTACCGGTTCCTTCTGGGTGTTACTTCCAACTCGGCTATTGCTCTGGAGTCCCCAGCCAATTCCAATCGAGGGACTCCTAGATTCCAAGCAACTTGGTTTAAAAGCCTCGTTTCTAATGGTGCCAAAACGTCTAGTAGTTCGGAACTGGAAGACCAGGATGGGACCATGATTTGGCAGCAGCAGCAGCAGCAGAAGCAAGAAGATGAAGAAGCACCCCTGCATCAGAATTCAAGGCTTGATATTTGAGGAAAGTATTTTCCTGGTGCATCATTGTCTTGTGTACTAGTTAAAACCATGCCTAGTGATTGATCAAGTTATTTGTTTGTGAATCTAGTGTGTCAAATGTTAAAAATTCTTTTTCAATTGTGACATTTGCCTCCAAAATTGTTAATTGCATTGGAAAATGGTTCCCATCTCCTGGTTTTTCTCTTCATCATCCTGACCGCTGCATGATGTTTCTTAAAGCAGTTTATGTATAACTTCTAGATGTTTTTGTTCCCTGTTTTTCTGGTGAAGTTATTGAATGTCATTGGTGGCATTGTCGCTTGTGCAGCGGGGGTTCCATTACTTTACCGTTGGGACCCACACAAATGTATTGTATTTGGGACAATTTCAATGATTTTTCGTTTTTTTCTGGCAAGCATGATAGATAAACTCCACCATGCTTAGGTGATTGTAAAATTTGGCAAGGTCAATGGAACTTTTAACCCATGTACGGGCCTCTTGTGCAATTTGAGGATAATTCTAAATGCATACCTTTTCTCTTGTGAATACCCACTTTATATATTAAGTCACTTATATACGATGCAATAACACTTGTACACGTGGGTGGCTGAAGTAAAATTGGGCTTTTAGTCCAATGTTAAAAAAAAAAAAATTTTAACGCGTAAAGTTTAATTGCGCGATTTCTCTCGAAAATATCCTGCAAACAGATAAATTTATCTATTTTGTATAAATATGCTTAATAGATAAGTTTATCTGTTTACATATTAAACAGAGATAATACAAATATATAAATTTATCTGTATGTATATTTATGTCTATAGATAAATTTATCTGTTTACATATAAATACAGATAATACAAACAGATAAATTTATCTGTCTACTTATTTAGGCTTAACAGATAAATTTATCTATCTGCGTATGAACACAGATAATGCAAATAGATAAATTTATCTGTGTTTTCTATACATGTTTTAAAAAGGTACAGATAAATTTATTTGTATTTTTTATACGTGTTTTCAATAAGACGGATAAATTTATTTGTTTTAGGGTATTTTTGTTCCAAAAGGACTTTGCGCATTAAAATTTTTATACGGATGGATTTTATTCGTTAAAATTTTTTATGCTGAATGAAAAATAGTAAACAGTTTATAAATTAGACAGATAAATTTATTTGTATTCTTTATACGTGTTTTCAATAAGACAGATAAATCTATTTGTTTTAGAGTATTTTTGTTCCAAAAAGATTTTGCGCATTAAAATTTTTATACGGATGGACTTTATTCATTAAAACTTTTTATGCTGAATGAAAAATAGTAAACAGTTTATAAATTGAACTGTTCATTAATTTTTTAAAGTAAAATAGCGTGTCCATTGAAAAATTATCCACAATTTGAAGACTTAAATTACCCACAATTGGAATACTTAAAAAGGTGGTGATTTAATAAGTGACCTTTAGGTAATGAGATAAATTACCAACCTCAAGCCAAAAGGTCAATCTGGAGGCTGAGTATGAGCTTTAAACCAATCCGAGCAATTTTGCTATTTTAGAGTATAACGTATTGTATTGTTTTGTTTTGATCGTTAAGAGGTATTCGGACCAATTTTATGTACACTGTAATTAATTTCTAGTCAAAAGTCATTCATGCTTGAAATTAGAAAATTTATGAAAATTTATCAAATTTTGAACTCAAAACGTATATTTCACACTCAAGATGTAAATTTTCAATCCATAGTGGCGTTATTTTATGAAGTAAAATAATATTAATTTACTTTCATTGAATAATTGGTGTACAACAAATGACCCGCATTATGTGTCAGTCATTTTTTTTATTGAGAGCACCACGCAATAACCGGGCACTCGCCACCATTCTTCTAATCTTCTTTGCTGCTTCGTTCAAGAAACATCCCCATATTGAAGAACCCAAGACACATTTCCACCCTACCAGAATGCAAAAGATGTGCCATTTTTCTTTTCTTCACTTCTTTTAATAGGCCTGGGTTGTTCCGTAAATACAATAGAAAACCCAAAATTATAAAAAGAATACTGGAAAACATGGAACTTGTATTGGCAAACATGGAACTTGGATCACGTACACAGGGAAATCACTCCATGCACAGAAAACAAAGATATCAAACTTTAAAGAAACAACCATGGAAGGTAAAGCCCAAAATGATGTCACTGAGACACTGTTTTCACAAGGATACAAGTACAGTATCCAACAAACCGATGCGGAGTGCTTCATTAGAATATATATACAGAACATTTATTCAGAACAATGACAAAGATGAAGATACCACAAGGCGACGATTGAGATGCTCATCTTACCCTCTAAACATTCTGTCAAACACGTAAGAGTCAACACGTTCATCTTCCGCAATTTGGAGTGAGGCAACAGCCTGTGCTGCGACATGACCTGCAGAGATTTCGGTAGGTTCCCAACCTCTCTCATCGGTATATGGCACGTAATGATCCCCTGCAAAAGGCCCGGGCAAGAGAGAACAATCACTGTTTTCCCACTCATTCCACTTGTGTTCCGACCCATGAGCATAAGGAACCCACCTGATCCCTTCCAATGAATGACTCGAGAGGTTCGGATCAGGAAGAACCACTCTCCTTCCACCCATAAAGAGGTCAATATTGCTAGCACAATCCCAGGGGCCGAACTCCTCCTCATCCTTCTTCAGCATAATCTCGCATGAATCCTCAGAGTCCTCGCCGAGTAGGACGTGCAGAGCAACAGCCTCAGCAATTGCAGCACCCTCCTCATCGAGCCTCTCCTGTTCTTCTTTCTTTTTCTGTTTCTTCTTTTCTAGCTCGGAACAAATAGCTGCCGAAGCAGCCAGGGCCTTCTCCAACCGCCTCTTTTTCTTCTCAGCCTGTTTGAGGCGATCCAACTCGTCCTTCACCTGCTTCTTCTTCCCTTTTCTTACACCAGGAGGCACTTTGGTGCAATCCATGTTTCAAATAACACGACCAACCTCTCTACCTACTCTGTTCTGTATGCTCAATTTGTTTCTTCTCTTCAACAACAACTATCTAAGACGTATACATTAACTTTTTAACTTAACTGTTTCTGTTTTTCCTTGCTCTTGGTTACTATACTAACCTATTAATTCCCAGCTTTGAACTAATTTGATGTAAAGCAATACACCTACACCCACTCGGGTCTGAAGGAATACCTCATCTTACGCACAATACACTCCCAAACAGAAACAACAGGAGATAGAAGAAGAGAAAAATTGCACACACTCAAAGATGCATCCCTCGGCACCATTCTTCCTAACTTCCCACAACCCTTGCATTTACCCATGTTGTGCACACCAATTAAAACAAACAAATCCAAACTAAAACAGAAAAGGGTAACACTTTGAGTCCAATTCAAACAACTTACATGGTCTTCTCCCCTGCAATAAAAACAAATAAATTGATGTATAAGGCATGGAAGTTCGACAGAAAGAAGAAATTTAGAACAACAAATGAAACAACTCATGCATCAAACAATGAACAATCATAGACGTCGCATTCACAACTTACCCATCAATACCAAAGACAATTACTAAGGTAATGCTTGGTTCAATAGAATGATTTTGTATAGGAATGAAATAATAATTTCTTAGCATCTGCATTGGAATTCTCATTCTATTAAATAAAGAATTAATGAGTATTTTTGGATTTGACATTTTTTTTTCCTTTTCTGACTAACCAAACATTAAAATGGATCTTTTGGTGGAATTCTCATTCCATTCCACTGTCATTCCAATAAACCAAACATAGCCTAAAAGTAGAGAAATCATGTGTGATTAAGTAGACATGTATTATGGTCTTAAAAACCTCTGGCTCCAAATTACATATGAGATAAGAAAATATAGACAGAAAGAAAAAACTCAAACCTTCTTTCGGAAACATATTCAACTCACCATTGATGACTCAAACAAAGTTATGTTGAAATCCCTAGTCGCCATTCATTGAGCAAAGTTATTTCTAAAATCCAAATTGAGATCTATTAAAGAATTTTTTTTAAAAATAAAGGAAAAATTCACTGTTTAGGGCACCAGAAAACGTGCTGTGCAATCATTCGCTCAGACTGAGAATTTCAGTGGGTTTTCTGAAAACAAACAGGGGAGAATCGAACCCTAAACTAAAATCGGGTGATTATCAGCACGAATACTTCAAAACCTAATCAAACCCAATTTCGCTAAATAACACAGGAATCAGTTCACCAAATCGTTTCAAAAACCCTAATTAAACTGCCGCCACTACGAGAGTTCATAGTCTTAACATGTGATCCACTGCACCCAAACACACAAATTCAGATTCAAACACAATTATACAGTTGATACCACAGTAATTGGCAGTAGATCGAAATACCCATTAAGCTAAATTACACAAATCAATATAAGAAAAGTAGAACTAATTCGCAAACAAAACCAAAAATCCACGGAAAGTGAAACCAAAACAGAGACGTGTAAATGTAAATGAACCTTGTTTTGATTCAACTGAAGAGAAAAAAGGCCCCGAGCTTTTGTCTATGGAAAATAAGGCAGCGAGAAGAGAGAGAGAGAGAGAGAGATAGAGAGAGAGAGATTGGTGTTTATGGTGTGTGGATCTGCAGAAATCCTAATTTTCTAGAGAGAGAAAGAGAGTAACCGATCACATGAGAATGCCGGTGAGAGGTGACGGGGACGAGTAGGAGAAGGAAGGGCAATAATGTCATTTAAGGAGGACAGTTTGAACACGTGGCAGTTGATTAGCTCGTGGATGTAAAGTATTAAATCTTGAAACTTATGAAATTTGAATAAATTACACTTCTTTATTCGAAGTTTAAGATTATTATAGAGAATTTTATTATAATATTTAAAATTATATTATTATTTTTATTAAATTTATTAAATAAAAATTGTTAATAAAAAATAATTATTTATCATTTTATTTTTATAATTAAATTTAATTTTTTTAATCTGAACCCCCCATGCAAACTCCAATCGAATGGCCAAAATCAAACCTCTCTCTACCACTCGTCATCCTCTTCCCACTCTCACTTTGTAAACCTTAACCCTAGAAATGGAAATTGTAGCGGTAGAATCTCAGAAAAATTAGAGAGAAAGACGAGAAACTTTTTGACAGAAATTTGAAATCTCTCGACGATGGAAGATACGCTCCCAAGAATTTATCCAATTCAGTTTGCGTCTTTAAAGATTCAAAATCCAAACACCAATCGCCCCAAATCTCTGTTAATGGCGGTGGAGAGCAGCGACGTGTCAGGCAAAATATTGAAAGGAAAGGCGCATGAACTCCAAATCGCAAGTCCAACATAACGAAATCACAGAAAATTCACCACAAATCGTAAATCACAGCAAATCAATTAGAGTTTCAGCCAAGAAATTAATTCAATTTTCAATTAGGGTTTTAGCACATATGAGTTTATATATATATATATATATATACACACACACATATATATATCCATTGGTGGATGAATGGGGAAAATCTCCATACAACCCTCCAAGCATTCTGTGGAGGGGCGAATTAGGATCGGTAGCAGTACAATCCCAGGGGGTTTCAAAGAAGGAGAGAGAGAATTGCTTGCAGATGACACCAACGTCAAAGTAAATGAGGCTTGAACTGGGGATGTCGACGCGAATGCCGAGAATGGGGAACCAGAGGAAGAGATCTTGGGCCGACACGCCCGACAGTTGGCAGATCTCACCGTGGCCGAGAGTGCCCGAAACGTTTCAGTCATGGTGAACGTGGGTTTCCAATCGAGCATTGCACGCCTCATCCAAGAGGGCTTTGAAGCGGCCGGTGGCAGGATCGATGGTTAAATTGGTGATGCCCTTTGAAAGAACACCTGTTGGGAGGCTGTGTGAGCGAAGGGCGTTGTAGATTGAAGAAGATGAGGATGAAGCTAGGGAGATGATAGAGACAATAATGATTATGTAATTTCAGTAATTAAGAGAGGCAAAAAGATGATAAGGTTCTGAGGAAATGGTGAGATTGAAGTGGAAGGAAGACTTCAATGAGGGATTTTTTTGGTGTTTTTGAGGTTTTCATCTCCGATTCATCAATGGCGTTGAGGAGAATCAGGTGGGAGAGAGAGAGATGAGAGAGAAAAGAGTGATGGAAATAAATTAAAAATAATAGTAATATAAATAAGGGTAAAATTAAAAATGATATAAAAATAATTATTGAAATTAGTATTTTTTATCAAATTTTTGACAGTTATTTGATGAATGAGGTATCTGAAATATAAAATCAAAACAGAATGAAGAGTAGTGTAATTTTAAAAATTATCAAAAAAAAATTTGTAATAAATTTAAATATCAGATGAGGTAAGAGAAATTTACCTTTGAAGTTTTTTTTAAAAGAAAATTTCAGCCTAAGGTTCTAAAAAATAATTTTTAATGTGCAAGGCCCATAAACAAGATGCGTAAAGTTCAATTGCGTGATTTTTTTCAAAAATACCTTATAAATAGATAAATTTATCTGTATTTTTTATGCGCGTTTTCAATAAGATAGATAAATTTATTTATATTCTTTATACATATTTTTAAAAAGTACGGATAAATTTATATATATTTATTATATGTGTTTTCAATAAGATAGATAAATTTATCTGTATTCTTTACACGTGTTTTTAATAATAAATAAATAAATTTATCTGTATTTTTTATACATATTTTAAAAACATATAGATAAATTTATTTATTTTAGATTATTTTTGTTCTAAAAGAATTTTACGCATTAAAACTTCTATAAAGATAAATCTTATTCGTTAAAATTTTTTATAATAGATGAAAATAGTAAACAGCACTTTTATAAAGATAAATCTTATTCGTTAAAATTTTTTATAATAGATGAAAATAGTAAACAGCCTATAAATTAGATTATTTACTAATTTTTTATTTTTTTAAAAATAAATTACAATTACCTGAGAAATTTAACAAATACACTGATCTTCTCTACTTTCTAAAATTATATTAATCTCTTTTTTATTTTAATATTTAGTTTCAAAATAAATCATCCGCAACCCGCTGTGAAAAAAGTAACGAAAAATGATGAGGTCACCTTTTAGAATTTTTGAAAATACCCACTGTACCCTTTTCACTTGGGACACAATGAGGTTCGATATACCTTTGTAAATCTCTGCTCCACAAAACCCGTCCATCCTATAGCAACAACACTCTTTAATCTTATATTACAGAATTTTCTCAATAATTCAAAGGTGGCATCCATTGCTGCAAATGACCATGTATTCCATCACTAAATTAACATGGCTAGAACATTAAGAGGCGCACAAAGCATTGTACAATAAAAGCTTCAAGCAATAGCCGAGCAATAAATAAAACAACACACCTAACATGATAGAGATCGGAAGAGCAAACAGAGCTTTATGATAAAATGCAATGAGCACCAGAGTGATACCAAGGCCGGCTACAATAGCAAGTGCAGTGGTAAACAATTGACAAATGTATTAAACCTAATTAAACACTCACTAAGAGTGATATAACTGGGGCATGGGGTTAACCTTCCATCTCTCTATATATAGGCCCTCTAACTCAAGGCAAAAGTATGCACTTATTCTTTTATTTCTCTACATATTTTATCTCTCAAGGGCTATTTAACTTGGGTATCAGAGGGCCTCATTTCGGTCACCGATCAGAAGACTTATTTTGTAGGTACGCTGTCATGGAACATCTAAGAGTTCGATTATCTTTGCTTTCATCATTAAGAGGATAAAAATAATTTTAGTTCTCTCAACTGACGTCGTTTGTTGGAACGAAAGAACCGACGAGAAGAACAAGTTGGGCCAAGCTTGGCAAGGATCGGCCAAGTTCGACAAAAACAATTGTCATGACATATTTCTTAGATCTACTCGAAGATGCCTCAGTAAATAAGAAGTTAAGCTAAACATTCTCTTTAATGATTTTTACATATGTATGTGCATATATTTTGCCTCATAACCATAGATCCAGGAAAAAAGAAAAACGTGGTTTGGGACTATCTTTCTCTCAAGCTAGGTTTGAGGCGACAACGAAATAAAATTCATATCTTTGGGTTTTGATCGCCCTTCTCTGAAAAGAGATATGGGATTAGGGTTCTCACTCTTTCATTAAAAAATAAAATAAAATAAAATAAAAAATAAAAATAGAAACCAAAAGCATATTTAAGGCCTGTTTCTCTCTCTAAAAATTATATTTGTTTCTCTCTTTGTTCTTGCTTATTCATATATCATTTGAAATGACTATACAAAAAGATAAAATAAGAAAAAAGAAAAAATTGTCTCTGCTCTTTGGGAAGCACTTGCTTCGAGAAAAGTCACTTGTTGAATCTTAAAAAAATATATATATATCCAGATACACATTTGCCATATGCATTTCAGAGTTCTTCTTCAAACATTCTGGTAAAGCCCCTCCTCAGGGCTACTTTTGAGCATTTGTGTTAGGAATAGTGTACATTCAAGTAGAGTGTTCATTTATGAGATTCTGCAACTCTCTAAGCATTGAACAGTTTGAAAGTTTTTAAGAGACTTCTACTGGAGCAACGAGAGCGTAAGGCTCATTCGCTACCTTTATGTTCCAAACTCCAGCGACTGGTTCTTTGACGAGTTTTTAGCCTTTTTAATGGCAGAATCCCGACAGGTTACGGTTGGTTCTTCGGCAACGGGTTCTCTGATGTTTAAGTTGAAGTGGGCGTGCCTAGGTTTTCTCATCAACAAGACAACTCACAGGTTGCTTGAAAGCCCCAAAACCACTGGCACAGCCCATGGTTTTCTATAAAACCATTCTACTTTTTACACTCTACATGGTACTGAATAGGTAGCATTTGACATAACCTACATAACCCTTTTTATCTCTTCTTGCTATTTTGATGATTAAAGATATGGATAAATTACATTGATTCTCGTAAAGTTTTTGATAAAAATAATTTTTTTTTTATAATTTTAAAAATTACAGTAACACATATTCAGATTTAATTTTAACATCAAAGAAACTACGATCGTTAAAATTTTTGTTTAATTTAACAAAAAATCACCGTTTCATCCTAAAATCGCCCTCAAAATCACTGCCTACCCCAAAATCACCCTCAAAATCGCTGTTTGCAATTCTCATCTAAAATCGCCGTTCCCACCCCACCCAAACCCCAACCCAGTCC
>JAOTRH010000025.1:16629141-16655737 GCA_034768845.1 Heliamphora exappendiculata | reverse complement strand
AGCGGTGGGGGTGCGGGACTAGGTTAGGGTTTGAGTGGGGTGGACGATTTTGGGTGGGGGTTGCAAACGGCGGTTTTGGGGTGGGCAGTGGTTTTGAGGGCAGTTTTGGGATGAAATGGTGGTTTTTCGTTAAATTAAACAAAAATTTTAACGGTTGGGGTCTCTTTGATGTTAAAATCAAACATGATGGGGTGTTACTGCAATTTTTAAAACCACATGGGGAGTTTACGTTTTTGTGAAAAACCTCAGGGGGTCAGTGTAATTTACTCAAATAATAATTATAATTTATAACAAAAATTGTAAGTGTTAAAAAAAGATAGTAAGTTATTGCTAAAATTAATAGCAAAAAATTGAAAAAACAAAAAATTTGAGTGTTAGAAAAGATAGCAAGTTATTGCTAAAATTAGTAGCAAAATTTTTTTTAAAAAGACAGAAATTGAAACAGAAAGTTAAAAAACAGGCTAAGAAATTTTGCCAAACAACTCGGAGAAGATTTTCTTAGTATAGCTGAAAGGAACAGAATTGTAAATCACATAACATGTATCACAATTTTCAAGTCAAATTGAAACATTCAATGGCTCGGCAAATTAAGTTCAATATTTGAAACCCCTAATTTGGAAAGAAAACTATGAGATCTAAAATAAACAAAATACTAACTAAGTATCACATTTTTCAAGGCAAATTGAAACAAATAGAAACATTCAATGGCTCAACAAATTAAGTTCAAAATTTGAACCCCTAGTTTGAAAAGAAAACTATGATGCTATGGTGAGATTTGGAGGAAAAAAGTTAACCCATTCAAGAAAAGCTTGAACGCGATGGTTCTGCACCATAACCTCCAGATCCCCGCCCAAAACCAGGCCTTCCACCAGAGCCCTGAGCAAGTTTGAAAAGCAATAGATAAGTCAGTAATATAACTGCAAGAACATCAATAAAGCTGTGCATAAACTTTAAAAGGGTCATGCTAAAGACAACTCAATGAGGCTGTCATTAAGAATTTAATGAGAACAAGTAAATTCTAATATCAACACACATTTGGTTGTAAAGCTTATAATTGTTACAAATATCAATATATTTTTCATAAATATCAGAACATTTCTAATATCTTATCAATTTTTTACCTTGAAATGCTTAAACCTCAATCCAAGAGAGCATGAAATTTTACAATCTTTGTTCAATTAATCTTTTGAACAAACAAACAATACAATGCAGCAGGAAATGCGACATATCAATCATGAACTAGTCCCTCTCAGCAAAATTTACACAACCTAGATCCTACTGTCTAAAGACATCATTATAAGGCTATAAGCATAAGATCATAACTATAGTTTAGTGGTAGCAATCGTCGTAATGGTAACGGAAGCGGTGACGCAACGTAACGGTCGTAGTATAATGATAGCGGTAATTGAAATTATGAATTTTTATTTTTTGCACAACTCAATAAAAAATAACTAATTCACATGTTTTTATTCCAAAAATATATTTATTGGAATTTTAAATAATTTTTGGTAAATTTTTTTTACTTTGTAGATAGGATTCATTATATGTTCTAAATTTTTTACTGACATATTCTAATTATAATAAACAATTTTAATTATTTTTAGCTAGTAATTAATGAATTTATGTATTATAAGTTCATAATACACAACTTAAATGCCATTTAAAATTTTAATAGCTATGAAATATTATATATATTAAAGCAGGTTATTTGATTTGTTGTTTAAATTTTAATTTCGAAGTCACTATTCTAAATTTTACATTTTTACTTGAACTTTAATTTGTAGACTTTTTTAACAAAAAAATATATTTTTTTGAAAGAGGTGTAAACAAGCATGGATCTTGAAAAATTTTCTTAAAAACAAAACACTTGAGCGGTTAAAAATTCGACCATTATGTTTTATAACGATTGCCAAGTATCAAAAAAATCAAATTCACAAATGTTAGATCTAAAAGAAACATGAATCTTGAATCAAACATTGTATTCGACTGTTAACAATGATAAATCTTAAAGAATTAATCAAAAGTGAAGAAAGAATGAATCAGTCGAATTGTCAAGTTAAAAATGAAGAGCTTGATTGTTGTAAAATTCAAGAAATGTGAGTCAAATTTCATCCAAGTAGTCTATGGTTTGTCGAATTACTATAAATATTATAGTTTGAAATAATAGAAAATATGGGGTCTATTGATGAAGAAAACGAATCCACAAAATTTACAATCCGAAATCACGTTAAACAAGCCACAATGGCGTCGTTTGGCCCGTTACACCCGTTACGGAATATGTAATGGCCGTTACATATGAAAAATTTCTTCACGCCAAAAAATCAACTATAACGGGTAACAAAAGCCACCGAAACCGTTACGTAACCCTCTATTTTAAAGCTACCTAACTTGCCCACTCCTTTTGAGACTGCCGGGCAAATTTGTTAGCTCCGTGCTCAACATTATCCCAATTCTACTATCCATAGTACGTAGATTGAGAGTCATGCCCCTTGGCACCAATCCACAAAATTAAATATAACAAAAACATGAGAAGGGGTGGGGGGAAAAAAGAAATCTGGTAGTTTATTGATTGAAGGTAGATATATATGCACCATTTTGACAAGTGATAGAACATCCACAAATAAGCTGCAATGCATGATTGCATGTCACAACAAAAATTGAAGGAAGAAGTCATGCACCCAGAATCAATAGGCCACATATGCAGTGAAAGAAGAGATCTTTGTCAACAGAGCAACTCTTAATACTATCCTCCTGTCAGGCATTGTGCGTTCTTGCATGAAACAATATGTCCGTCTATAGGTACCAGTGGAAATATGAACACAATAGATGTACAATGGAAATGGATAATTTCTTATGTCAATGTTTATCCAACTCCAACCCAGCAATGATAATCATGAAATGAATGGGAAGATAATCTACTTTCACTAAGCAATTTATTAGATAATAAAAAACGGAAGATTTTGATTACTAGAAAACGCAAGATCTTGATTACTATAAAAAGACCGGGCTCGTTTTAAAGAAAGTACAAATGAAAGCAGATCAATTTCGAGTGTCCGACAAAGAAAATCCTAGTTATACCTATCCCAGTTTACATTATTTCAGGAATATGTGGTTAGTGACTTGGGACTACCCAACAAATCCCTATTAAGCAGAAAAGAATTTCTAAATTCAACCATGAATCATGTTTCCATGATATGATATCCAGCCCTAGGTATCTAATTAAGAATATGGTGCAACCATGAGTTGGCAAAACAAAGCTATACAAGATCAAATCCAACTTCTCAACTTTCAAATTGGCTCAAAAGATTTTGATGTGAAATGGTTATAAATATGACGCAAATTTTTTGCATCCTAACTTAGTTGGCACTTAGTCGCAAATATTTCTGCAAAAATTGGTTGGCACAGTAACAGAAGTAATGAACCATGAAGGCCCTTGATTTGAGAATGCTAAAATGCACTAAATTAAAACAAAAAAGTATACAATTCCAGACACACAGAAGTATGATCATTTCTCAACAATGAATAATGGAACCCACAAAGACGAAGTACACCTACCTCAATACATTGACAACAAAAAAAGTATAGGGGATCAGAAATTACCCTGAAAGAAGGCTGAAATTCAGCTGGAGCTCCGCCCTTCTCACCTCCAAACTCACCAGGTGACCCTCGAGGAGGGCCACCACGATACCCATCGCGGTCACCAAACCTTGGTCTGTCACCTTCAAAGCGTGGCGGGCCACTACAAATTCAATGGACACACATTATTCACATTACAGCCAAGAACTGAAACTTGCCCAAAAAATATAATATTCAGAACAGGAGAGAAGAGAAGAGAAAAGAAAATATTACTTTTAAGTAATAAAAGAATGGAAGAGAAGAAAAAAGATTGTTATGTTACATGAGATAAAATAAAAAAGAAAGCCTTCCGTAATTTACTAAACAAATCTTATTTTAAAGTAATAATACTTAATGCATTTATTTTTAGAGGGATAACATTAACAAGACCAAACAAACATTTTAGAGGGAGTTTTTTTTCTCTACAAATTCTTCTACTTTTGCAGAGAATTCAAAATGCAATTTTAAGAGAGAACCAAATCTCTCCATTCTTTACAATTCTCTCTATTTCTCTCTATTTCTCCCTTCTTTAACTATCCAAATAAGTAATTAGAGTGATAGCATGACATTTTCTTTCCTTTCTAAATCACCCAATTCAAGCAAGCTGTAATACTCCGGAAGACTGAAATTTCGATGTAGAATTACCGGGGACGATCGCCTGGTGGGCCGCCCATTGGTCGCCCAAGGGGCTTTGCCGACTTCTTCAGAGTGGCAGGTACAATCTCCGAAGGAAGATTGAGATAAGTCCGGAGGAATTCGATCCCATCGTTGGTGAGATACCAGTAATAGTGCATCCAAGCGAACGTCTCGCGCACGTACTCCTTCGACTTGAAGCATTGCATCAGCTTGATCACCTGCAGATTCGGAACGTCGATATCGGGATGCTTCGCAAGGTTGAAATCCTTCTTCGCATAGCAAACTCCCTCTGCAGATTTACAACAAATCATTTGGGAGAAACATATAAACAATCGGAGATGAACAAACATATATGTACAGAGTGGGAGAGAAACCTTGGAAGATGTATTTGCAGATCTCTCTTCGGTTCTTCTCTGGAATAATCTGATACGAAATTGAGGAGATTCTTTATTCTAGACAGATGACTAGATACAAAGAAAAACATATACGTAACGATTGTTTACAGAGAGAGGATCCGAATAAGAAATCTCACCATGGCTGGCTTCTGTTCCAGGTGAGCCCTCTGGTTGTAGCAGCTGAGTAACTACAATTACAAACCCTAGAAGATGGAGTCATTTTATATTTATAGGTTTGGCTTAAATGGGCTTGGGTCCCATTCTTCAAAACCCTAAATGGGCTTGGATAGACTATATTGAATTGCCCAAGTTACTTTTAAATTTAATTTAATTTTAATATAATTATATATTATTTTTTTTTATAATTTTAAAAATCAACATTCTAACATTATTAAGTAGCTACATATGCATTTCTAAATTATACATAAAGAGTGTATTATTTTTCTTTTTATGTCATCTTAAAATGAAAAATTATTCATGAAAACAAACATTATTAACTAATAGAATTTATGATTTTAACAATATAAAAACATGTAAAAAAATCTATTTTAACTATAAATAATATTAATTATTTTAGCTATATTTTATTTTCTAGAGAAAAATTTATAAATCAAACTTTAGAAAATAATCTTTTATATTTCGAGAAGTAAAACTCTTTTACATGAGAATTGGTTTGGCCATCTTATAAATATAGATGTATTTTGGTAATTTTTTTTGGAATTAATCTTGACTTTTGAAACTTAATGTAAATAAAATCAAGTTTTAATGTAAGTTTCTAAACATGGCTCATCTTAATTCACCAAACATAAAATAATTGTATAATATTGTATTTAATCACAAAAAATAAATCCAAATGCATTATATTTAAATAATTAAAAATAGTTAAATAAGATATTAAATTATACAATCACTATGTAAATTGAAAATACAAAAATCCCAATATAACTTAATTTACGACTATATCTTTACAATACATTGAACATTTAACTACCCATGAAATTAATAGCAATTATCATAAGTTTACTATTTCTTTTATTTTCTCTAAATAAACCTTATCACCCTCTCTCACCTCGTTTCTCTATGCCCTTTTAATCCTTTTTATAGACAGATTTACATTCTTCATTCAACCACCTTACATTCTCTATTGCTTCTTTTGGAGCACCAAAACTATAACAATTAATGCTTCTTTCAAAACTTAATTCATGAACGTCAAATTTAAATCATAAACGTCAAATTATTTATAGATTTTACTTCTCCAATGACTTCATTTGTTCAATTTTGTTTCTCTTTTTATTTGTTTTCACAAAACTTCTACAATACTTGTCAAACACAAAAAATAAATAAATAAATAAACAAATAAAATATTAAATAAGTCCAGCAAAGTGGAATTAATGGGTTAAAATATGCACTTTTATATGTACATCAAAACTTAAATTAAAATGTATCTTAACCGTGTAAGCATATTTTTATGAGAACAACTATTAATCATAAATTTGAATTAAAATATATATATCAACTATTCAAAAATTATTCAAAAATTAACACAGTACGACATTTTGAAGGGAAAAAAACTCTCTTGTTATATAGATTAAATTATATTGATTATACACGGTAGGATTAAACTATATTAATTATATATTGAACATGGATTGTATTATTATACAGAAAAATTAGATTGCATTAATTATACGCTAAACAAATAAAAAAACTACATTACACTAACTTTATGTTCAAAAAATTAAATTAATTTTAAAAAATTAGTTCAATCCAATTCCACCTAGCCGGGCAAGCGAACGAGGACATATTTTTTTCTTTTTTGATAAATATTATAAACGCACACTAATTTCTCTCTCATCATCATCCACCGTTCTCAGAGACTGATTACGGCGGGTAAATGAGAACCAACATCTCAAATGCTGGGACTTTTTCTTGGCATTGCATCGTCTAATACCACGTGTCATGATCTCCATAAAGGGGGGGGACAACGGACACTAACACACAAGAGTCAGTTGCATTGGCAGCTAGTTTAGAATGAAGAGTTGTACAAAGAACAGATTTGCAAGCAGAAGACAATAATGACTCAAGATCCAATGTTCGGTGTAGGGAAGGAAGTGCTTCAAAATGTAATTTTATTTTTGTTCATTGTCCAGTAAGTTTAGAACCATAGTTCCTATTACCCTATGGAACCTTATGACAACCCAGTTTTGTTTTATCTTTGAGTAATTTGTGGTTCTAGCCCTGTTTGCTGCAGCTTATTTTAAAACTAAAAGTTTATAATTTATTGGCAAAAGCAAAAAAGCACCCCCCCTCCCTAGCTTCTACATAACTACATATTTAAGTGGTTTTTGGGTCATAAGTTGTAAGCAACAGAAGTTGTAACGACTACTCCGACACCGACTCCCAAAATAAAAGAATTAATAAGCCTCCTAGACCGACATCAAACAGGTATATTGAGTCTGCATAGGTTTAACTACGGTAAACACTGCACACAAAAGTATAATGAAAATACAAAGGTCATAGTAGGGAAATTTTAAATAAATGAGAACTAATTTCAGACATTGCATACGCATTGTAATACCTCTGTCATGGACTTTCTGCTAGACCAAGTTGGACACAAAAACTCGAATTTACATCCCAGCTTTACATTTTTTATTTTACATTCTGGAAAAACAACTTTTTTCTTGCAGTTTGATTTGCTTATATTTCTTTACTGATCAGTATGTACATAATAAAATGACAATTGTCAATCAAAGAACAGTGCAGCCAAAGATATTGCGATGGGGAGTTGTACTCACAAACCAGCCATCCAAAGGACACTTTTTAATGCTTCATGGCCACAGAAACTTGCTGAGTCTGAAGATCCCACTTCGTCCTGGAATGTTATCTGACTGATCTCTGTATTGTGCAATAACAAATTATTAAACAAACAAAGCAATCGTGTTCAATTAAAAAGGCAGCAAATGTTATTTTCCATGCATACCCATATTTTCTCCAGCATTGTCAGAGTGATTATCATGGTGGGTTCTTGTTCATCACACTAGAATCATTCTTCTCTGCATCGATTTCATAGGATGAAAGCAACCGCCTCTGCAGGGAACACAAAGTACTAAGAGACTAAAACATGGTAGTCAAAAATGTTGGGGGCAGTTTTGCAGAAGGCACAAGACATAAGCGGAACCTTAAGGCCTCGTTTGATTTTTAAACTATTTTTGAAGGGATTGGAAAAATGGTGAGATTGGATTGTATTCGTTATACGATGGGTTAGAATAAATGGTGGGATCGAATTGCTTTAGTTATGCAGTGCAATTGAATTGATTTAGTTATAATTGAATTATGAGGTATAATTATTTTTAACTATTATATGAAGTAAGAAATATTCTAAAATTTTTAAGTCCCTATAGTACCATAATCCCTACGAGATTAGTTACTCCCAATTTAATACCCTTACATAGCATATAATTTATATAACAGTCTAGTAAGAAGGATGAGTAAACAAACAAGAGGACTCATTGCACTAGTTTTTAGTAGGGAAACAACAGGGCCGGCCCATCAGTTATTTCAACAAAGCAGTCGCTTTGGGCCCCCAATTTTTGCTAAAAAAAATGGGGCCCCAAAATTTGTAAAACCCATTATTATATTTTGTAAAATATTATAAAATTAAAATCTTATTAAAAATAAGGAGCCCAATCCAAAGCAACTCAAATACAAATCCAAAATAATATATATTAAATTAAAAAGGCCCACTCCCAAAAAAACTCAAATCTAAACCCATTTTTATCAAATTTGCCCTAAATCTGAAAGACTAAAACTCATCTGAGCCCTGAGGTGCAACGCGGCAACAGTTACAGCAGACGGCGATGAGCGAGTAAGCGACTGAGTGACACAGCTGTCACAGCCTCTTCCCCTTCCTCTTCCGACGACGACAAGCTCAATGGCAGCGGCGACATCTTCCTCCGTAACTCCGCTCCGGCATCGTGGGCTGTGGGCAGCGCAGTGCGCTCTTCCTGAGTTCCAATCTTCCACTCTTCCTCTCTGTAATCTGTTCCTCAGTTACTTTCTCTCTCCGAAGGCCCGAAGGTAATTTTTCAGTTCTCATTTAGTCATTTTTTATTTTTATGTTCGGTCATTTTTTTAATTCTTATTTTATGTTCTGTTTTAATGAGAACTGATATTCTTATTTTATCATTTCTTCTCATTTTTTATTTTTATGTTCTGTTATTTTTTTTATTCTATTTTTTGTTTGCATTATGCATCTATTTTTTTATTTATATGATTATTATATGATTTGAGTTTAACTTTTAGGCATTAATAATTTTTCTATGTTGATTTGCAAAATTTATTTTTATTTTCTCATGTCTATTTTTTTATTTGCAAAATTTTAGAAAAAATGCCTCTTAGAAAGTATTTGTCTGGATCTGAAAAAAAACAAAACAAAACAAAACAAAAAGTTGAAGAATTAATCCAATCTCAAGTGGAAGCTCTTGAAAAGGGTTTTTTTGTAATAAGAAACAAGAAGGGAATTCAAATTTTGTTGAAGTTTTGAAAACTAAAGATAATGAAGATTCGATAAATGAAGAATACAAAAAGAAAGATAATGATATGGAGAAGTTAATCAATGGACCAATGTGAATGAAAATGAGAATGACAACGAAGAAATTGAGGGTTTTGAGCATCAAAGTAAAGAATATGGTCCGTTTAATATTAGTGATCTATGTAATTGGAATCATATTGATCAGAATTTCAGAGATTTATTAGTTGAAAGAAATCCTACAAGAACGAATGATGATTTAAATTTTTCTAGAGATAGTTTTGGTAAACATTTCTCCTCAATGCAATATATACGACATTTATCAAATGGAGAGAAGCGAGACAGGAAATGGCTAGTATACTTATGTACTTTGGACAAGGTATTTTATTTTTGTTGTAAATTGTTTAAGCATGATGAAAATAAGACTCAACTGGCTAATGAAGGATTCAAAAACTGGAGAAATCTTGATCAGAGACTTACAAGTCATGAAACTAGTGATGAGCATATTACTTGCATGAGAAAATGGGTTGAATTGGAGATAAGATTGCAAAAGAATGAAACAATTGATAAAAGCATGTAAGAACATATCGACAAAGACAAAGAACACCGGAGAGGGGTATTACTGAGGATAATTGCTGTTGTGAAAACGCTTACCAAAAGTAATTTAGCGTTGCATGGAGACAATGAGAAGATTTATCAAGAGATAAATGAAATTTTTTTAAACTTGATTGAAATGATTGCTGAATTTGATCCAGTGATGCAAGAGCACATTCGAAGAATTGAAAAGTCTTAGATTCAGTACCATTACCTTGATCAAAAAATTCAGAAATAATTGATTCAAATGTTGGCAGGTGAAATCAAAAGTACAACTATTACAAGAATCAAAGAAACAAAGTATTTTTCAGTTATACTTGATTATACTCCGAATGTAAGCCATGAAGAACAAATGTCACTTGTCATACGATATGTGGATGTTTCAACAAACCTAATAAAAATAAAAGAGTTCTCTTTAGAATTTTTAAAAGTGGAAGATACATCCGGGCTTGGATTTTTTATTACACTTGAAGAAGTATTAAGCACTCTGTAAGTTTGTATTGGTAATATAAGAGGGTAAGGATATGGCAATGGCTCTACTATGAAAGGAAAAAAAAATGTGTACAGAAAAGACTACTTGAAATAAATCCTAGAACATTTTACACACCTTGTGGCTGTCATAATCTTAACCTTGTACTTTATGATAGAGTTAACTCTTGTTCTAGAGCTTTATCTTTTTTTGGAATTGTGCAACGTATATATGCATTATTTTCATCTTCTACAAAGCGGTTGAAAGTTTTGAAAGATAATGTAGAAGGGCTCACTCTAAAGCCATTGTCATAAGCACGCTGGGAAAGTCGTGTTGAAAGTGTTAAAGCAATAAGATACCAAACTCCACAAATAAGAGATGCTTTAATTCACTTGGCAAATACTAGTGAAGATCCCAAAACGAAGAATGAAGCAAAATCTCTAGTACCACGTGAAATTGAGAACTTTGAGTTCTTAGTTGGCATGATTGTTTGGCACAATTTGTTATTTGCAGTTAATTCTGTGAACAAGATTTTTCAAAGTGAAGACATGCATATAGATGTGGCTATAAATCAGTTAAAAGGGCTTCTTATCACTTTTCTTGAAAAATATAGGAAAACTAGATCTGTGGAGACTATGATTGAGGTAAAAGAGGTTGCAACTGCAATGGAAGTTGAACCTGTATTTCGTGAAAAACGCACTATTCGCAGAAAGAGACATTTTGATGAGAATGTTGGTGAAGATGTGACATTGTCAGCTGAAGAATCCTTTAAAGTTAATTACTTCATATATATCATAGATCAAGCTCTTTCTTCACTTAAATACAAGTTTGAGCAATTTCAAAATTATGAGAAAACTTTTGAGTTTCTGTTTGATTTGAATAAGTTGAATTCTGGCAACAATGAATGTTTGAAGACATTGCACCAATCTTGAAGATTCTTTGAAGCATAATGGGATTTCTGATATTGATGGGAGATATTTATTTTCTGAATTGAAGATCTTGAAAGAAGTTCTACCAAGAGAAACAAAGAAATCAACTGAAGTTCTGAATTTTTTGAACCTAATGGATGATTGTTTTCCAAACACATGGATTGCGTACAGGATATTGTTAACTATATCTGTTACAGTTGCATCAGGGGAAAAAAGCTTTTCAAAATTAAAATTGATCAAATTTTATCTGCGATCAACTATGTCACAAGAAAGACTGAATGGATTGGCAATGTTATCTATTGAAAAAGAAATGGTAAATAAGCTCGACTATGAAACATTAATTAGTAATTTTGCGGTCAAAAATGCCATAAGAGTAATATTTAAGTGATTATTTGCTATTATTGGTTCAACTTGTTTATTTTATTATGATATTTTAACTTTTTCTTTTGTTTGGTATTATTTTAGTTGTAATTTAAATATTGGTGAAATATGAATTAGCATAATAGTTGTATTCTATTAAATTTTTATAATAATTTTTTTTTAAAATTTACAAATATAAAAATATATAGGGCTCCTTTTTAAGTATAGGCTTAGGGCCTCCGATTGATCAGGGCCGGCCCTGCCCTGGGAAACAAACAACGGACTGGATTACACTAAAATTCTTAGTGCAATCAAAACATCAAACGAGGCCTAAAGAACTGAATAACTTGGCTATGCAAATCACAGCTTCTCGGTCAAACGACATCAAATGAAATTTAAGTAGTCAGATCTATCATCCACTCTAAGATAACAAAGTTCATGCTTAAAAAAATATAAAGTTACACTATAGTGGAAAGGGCACTTACATGTTCCTCAAAGTCAGGGCTGGTCAAATTGATGGAGAGGTTTCGCATCAACAGTAAAACCTGGAGAGGAGACAAAAAGAATGAAATAATCACCAATGTGGTTGTGAAACAAGCGTACTCATATGGGCAACTCTTTAGCATGTATTTCGGTTCTGAGATCACCAAGGCAAAGTTTGATGAATTTTATCTTATATACATCCAAACATAAAGAGCAAAGGCATCAAGGATAGAAGTTAGTTCTATCTACTGCATTGCCTATAATTCCTCATTCCTGCTGAAAGTGTATTTAACAAGAAAATGAATCAAGTTTCCAACAAGGTCACTCTAGAAACTCCAAATCATCATTGGCCTTTGCCTGACATTTTAAGGACATGTCTACTAGGAATGATCAAAAGTATCATATCGCATGGGTCATATTATCCCCGGGAAAGTACCATGGATCTACAAGTTTAAGTCGATACATAAAAGCTAACATCTTAGTCGAGGTACATCAGAGGACCAAGCAACCACACTCATTGAACTATTATCATCATGTTATCAAGAGTTATGAATAGAAAATGCAAGCATACCATTCACAATGAATGATTGTGCTATGACCACATGCACTGGCAGAAGAGAAATGAATGATTGACGCAGAAGCAGCTCTCTTTAAACTTTTTCTGGTGAGTAATTAATGTAGGACATTTAAAAGCAGGAATAACTGCAGACCTAAAAAGATAATCATCCGATTAATCCCCCCAACCTACAATGATAACAGCCTAGACACTGTCGTGAGAGGTTTCTCCGGTGTGTTCAGGGCATATTTTCTCTTCATAGAAGTACATGTTCTTGCATTTGTGTGCTTTTTAAAATTCCATGTCAAATAGAAATTTTGTTACCACACATTTAATCACAATGTAAGGAGAAAACAATTCTACTAGATTGAAGTCACAGATGCATCAAAACAGTATCAGTTAGAATGCATACTGTTTCAACATCAATTGGGTCCATCTTCTTTAGGCTTTGCAAATGACAGGTAGCATTTGGGTCAAAAACACTACCAATGAAGCTGTATACTTGAGCAAAGTCAGGAAGAACTGCATCAGAAAGAAAAAAGGGTATCAACAAATATGCAAACAAATAGCAGAAAGCATAAAATAATTTTTTAGGCCCTAGTTTATAATCAGGAAAAGGATATATGCCCAAAAGAAGTAGAAGAATTGTTGTTGGTAAAAGCAAAAAAATTAACTACCATCTAACACTATTTTTTGATCGGCATGAATCTGTTACTTTAATTTTATTCCCAATCAATAAGAAGATGCCAGCACCCTAGATTAAAATATATTATTGGTTTTGATTTTCCCAAAATGATGTGTAGGACATATCTCGGTAGTTTTTCAATTGTTTTGCCCAAAATTTAAAAGGGATGTCATGTCAATGAACACATTAAATGATATATGTGTTCCATGAACTAACCTCACAAGCAAATAAACAGAGATTTTGGCTGTTTCTAGCTCAAAAAACTCTGAAGGAAGTGCTAATGTTTATGTTGATTAATAAAAGCACCACAAACTAAAGTGCAGAATTACCCTCCCTCACATTAAATGATATATATGTTCCATGAACTAACCTCACGAGTTTACTAACTGTGTCACACAGATTTTGGCTAGTTCTAGCTCGAAAAACTCCGAATCGATCGCTAATGTTTATGTTGATTAATAAAAGCACCACAATCTAGAGTGCAGAATTACTCTCTCCTCTGTTCGCTGGGCAATAGATTCCATAAGGACAACATAATTTCCTGTATCAAACTAATGACATCCCAAACATCTGTCTTTCAAACATTCATGCAGACTTCTTCTTTTTTTTTGTTGATAAGTTTCGTGCATACTTCAGAGCAAAGGCGAAGGGAAAAGGGAAAAAGGAAAAACCATAGTTTTGCAATGAAAAAAGCTAAGTGCACTAAAGCTTCTGCACACAAGTTTGGCAGGATACACTACTCAAGATGAAGATTGGAGTTCAAAACTTCTGTAAACTGTCATAGAATATCACAAGGGCTCTACGTCTTTGTACAATAGTAAACCAAAAGTCAAATTTCAGGGTCTTTGTTTATAAGCCTCGAAGCATGAGTATTCAGATCTTCATTATGTCTACTCCCAACAAAACATGGTTCAGTTTGTTCCCCAAAGACAAGGAGAAAGGACTTCCTATATTATCCTGCCACATTTCCCCCAGTTGCCACGAGTCACGACCAACTCCTCAGAAGTCCTCTCGGCTGCTGCCGTATTCATGCAATTCAAATTTTAACAAGCAAGATTCATGCCACAAAATTAAAGTTACCTCTCAATGAAGGACCATGAGTGCCTTGATCTATCATTTCTCCCATAGGCCATGATCTTGGAGTGCTCTCAGTGCTACTGCAACAGTTATTTGCCATCATTGGTTTGCCTGCAGATCTCACATCACCTGTCAGATAAAAATATTAGTAAAATATGCAACAAATACCAATTCAAATGGAACTGATCAGAGCATATCACTAAAGATATTAAGGGATCAGAATAATGAACCTTTTGCTGCGTGGGTCAAACTGATTGCTTGTACAGAGCAGTCAGTCCGGGAGGATATAGCTGCACTTGTAACAGGTTTTCCAAGTGATGAAGAAGAATCAGACCCTAAAAATCCTGGGTCAGATAAAATAGGTGGAATTTGAAAAGATCCTGCCGCTTGTGAGAGAACTGGAGCTGCAAAAATGAGTCACGGTTACGTTAAGTTTGCCTGAAAAGGCATGACAACTAATCATAAGACAAATGAGAAACTCTAACCATTTTTTGAGGCTTTTTGTGGATATGGGTGAGCGGCTTTCCTTTTTGGACGAGGAGGAGGTAGATGTTCACTGGTCCCACTCTTCTGAACCTTAAGAAAGTACTTCTGTGCGTGGCTACGTATCTACAAAAATTATCTGCCACTACTTATCTGTCTGTTTTTCGAATATGCTAACATTTGAATTATAGAGAACATAATTTCTGAACACTGGATCAATATAAGACATTCATTCAAACTGCTGCCATTCTTGCATCTCAAACTGTGGAGCATGTGTTTACGGAAAGTGGAAAAAAACAAGGAGAAAACTTACTCAAAGGCAGCTATTTTAGGATAAGTAAAATAAGTTTTATGGATATTCTTACTACTGGATTATGTGGACACTAGTGGAAGAGCAAATTTCGCGAGGTGGTTATAGTGATATAAAAGAAAATAGAAGCACTACATGCCACCTAGTACAGTGTCATATATCAAGAAGTAAGACTCGGATACAATAGATAGCTCAAACAATATATAAACAGAATTGAAAAAAAATAGAGGTTTTCATGTCAAGTTAATCTAAGATGTCAGATGCCTAACGCGTTAGAAGGAACAATATATGTTAATCCCATATTATAAAATGAAAATTATCCACATGAGTTTACCTGGATTACAGTCTTTGATCCAACAAATGCTTCAATCTTTTTCCAGTCACGGTCAAATCTATACAGATCAATTGATAAAACTGTAATCAGAATTTAAGCCACCTTTGCAACCATTATGAATAAAAAGAGCATAAACGATGTTGTTCCATGATAATTCGCCACAATTGAAGAGTCCCATACTCCTAGCACACCCAACTAACAATCACAAATGTACAACGAGAAATTTCTACTCACAAGAATAAATCGTTTAAGCTACTTTCTTCAGCAACAAAGAAGCATTTTGCGTTACCTTTCCATACAACAACATTGTGTTTGATCTGTCTCAAGTATTCCTATATACCTTATTTGATTTTCTTACAGAAATATTATACATAAAACTTCTACTATCCCATGTTCTCATAGCAGAGTTTGTCATTAATTTGTTTATATTGTCGCCACCTCTTCGCAAGATGAGGTCAGCATATAACCCCTTGCCGCTCCCATCTCATCCTAGATCAGGAATTCAAAGCAGTAGGCAACTCATCCAACCCTCACCATCAAAATTAGCATAGCCCACCCCATCACCTTGATATGAACCCATCGCAAATGCTTCTTAGCCAATGAATCATCACCAACCTCCAAGAAGACACCACTGATCTCTCTGATAGCCTCAAACACCTTAACGTTCTGCATGTGCCCCAACAAAGACATCACTTTTATCCAACGTTCATCAAGGCTCGAACCTGGCTTACAACACACCCCAAACAGCGACCACCATTCCAGGAGAAGACGAAAGCCTCCAAACACCCACTCCCCTAGTAGAACCCATATGCCTCCTTTTTAGATAGAAACACAAGCACGCAGAACGCCCCCTTCGTCCAAGAAATTTACACTGGTTGGAACCAGCCACCTTTGATTTGCTAACAGAATAGTATTTGATGATTCAATAATCAACCTGGCAATCAAACAATGCCCAAGGTAGTCCACCAACTCCTTCGAAGAATCGAAGTCCACTTTTATGTCACAATCATGCTTTTGCATCCCATTCACCACCAACCTTTCCTCCGGTCATTTAAAGGGAGTTTCTATCAACTCATTTTTCAACTTTTAACTTACAACTCAACAAGTTATAAGAATCCAAACATGCGTGCTTATACCCTTTGCTTCTAACTTCTAATTCTAAATTAACAAATACAAATTTTGCTATATGAAGTTATAAGTTTACAATTTTAACAAATATTTATAATCTCTCATTTAAGACATAATCACATCTTTTCAGTTACAATCTGTAAGTTTATAATTTAAACTACACCAAACACCCCCTATTCAATTTTGCCGCCAACTAGTAAAAGCCATTCTTCTTTTCTGCAACTATCAGACCTCAAGGATCAAATCCATCAACAACTTCGAAAAACCTTCCCAAGTTCCAACCATCTCCATAACGAGATTCCGGGGATAAAGCAACTCCCTCTTCTATAGATTCACCACCAGAAGCTCCACATAGCTACATGAACTATTCCTTCTACTACTAAAAGAAAAAAGGCATTTTTGACTCGATCTTTTGACTACCCAGAAAGTTTACACCCTTAAATCTTAGAGGCTTCACCCAGCTTCTTTGCCACCCAAGTAATCTCCGACAACGTAGCGTGAAAAACCTATGTAGACCCCGACCTCACTTTGTCACCTGCAAGAACTCCTCACCGTCGACAAGGTCAAAAGCTTCCCTATGGAACGAACGATCCTCTTCAAACTATTGCACATAGGTACCTTCCTCGTCTATCTAACTCTCCCGTCAATCATCTCCTTTCCGAGTTTCCATAAATTGAGCATCAATATCCTTATATCAATCTCTTAAAGACATAGATGTTCTTTTGTAGTCTCTATACTAGTCTACTTTACCGCGTTCTAATATCCGTCAATGGCCATGAGTAGAGAACATTGTAGAATGGGTGGGGATCTAGGAGTTCAAAGACAAATAAACCCCCTTGTTGTACTTTGGCTTGTGCAGTCACATTTAGTTCATTGTTCATTTTTTGGAACGCGAGCGAGTGCTTATTTGAAGTGAGACTATGCTATCATGTTATCTTGAAACACTATAAAGTGTTTGCTACTATCATAGATGAGCATCTCATTTATTTTTTAATTTTTTTCCCAAGTGCTGTCTCACACTTTAATTCCACAAATGCACGTATGTCATTGTATACATTCATAATTACATATATGTATCTACCAATTAGTTGATTAGACTGCTGAAAAATGGTTTATAAGTAGGGGATTTGAATAATAAATACGGGTAGGAAGCTAAGATTTCGACATAAATGCATTCAATAATTTTATTTCTCTTATGTAAAAAAAAATAGCTATTTCTTTGTAGCATCCATACTAGTCTGTTTTACTACGTGCGATCGCACGCGCACACATGCACTCGCACGCATGCACACACACATATATATGTCAAACACCAATAGCAAAGCGAGACAGGATGGGGATGGTCAATGAATTGAATGGTAAATTTGGATATGTAATCAAATCCCAATCTAATCAGGTTTGGATGGGGATCAGAAGCTTATCCCTGCTAAGGGGCAAGGTAGGCTTAGCAAATACCAAACAAACCCCGCTTTGTTGCAGGTAAATTGGGTTAACGGGACAAATCCCAACCTAAACATGTTTGGATGGGGATTAGAAGCTAATCCCTGCTAGGGGCAGGCAAGGCTTAGCTAAAACTATTCAAAATCCAGTTTGTTCCAATTCCATGTTGACACCTTATTTCACAAGCTTCTCGTATTAACAAACTTTCTTCTATAGTTGGAACTTTATACTTCAGTTAAAAAAAAAGGGGGAGGCGGAGTTAAACTAGTCTAATAGGCTTGCAGCTATAAATTCTAGAGGCGTGCTATGGTTTAGAGTTCGAATAAATTCTCAAAAACTTTCTGCTAGGTTTGGGTGAATCCATCTAATGCTCAACACTTCTCAACCCAGCTTAATTCAACCAACAATCCATTGTCACCTCCAATTTTTCCTTGGGATTCACAACCCCTTTTAGGCCACTCCGTAACTTTTGTGGGTATGTTGTTAATTAACAGGTGATGAACAAGATAATCAATGGTTTCACAACATGGATAACCCCACCACACACCCCTTCATGCTGCAGAAACCACAAGCTAGTTGATGGTACGACGCCATATTCGGGGATTTAAAACTTTTACTATAGTACTTAAAGTTACACCTCCTCGCACTTTATCTGCGTTAGAAATAAACTTCAAATGAGTCTCCTACCATCCTAACTAGGCTCTTCTGGAACCAAAACTAACATCACACCCAAACCAAAAATGCATCATTAATTTTTACACATCAAGAACTTCAAGCTCCAGATGAATAAAAAACACATATCACCACTACTCCAAACAAACAAACATAAATTCAGAAAAAATCGCTTGAAAACTTAGTCCGGAACTACAAAACACCAACCAATTTAACATAACATTTAACTACCCATAAATCTAAGTGCAGAACCCCGATAAGTTCAATCTCAAACTGGTGAGAAAAAAGAAACCCTAATTCAATTTGAATTTCAAGAATAAAAATTCCGGGAGGGACAAAAACACGTGATAGGTAAAACTGAATGTTTAACTCACAGTTGGAGGGCTTCGAGGAACTTGTCGTGCTCGGGCTCGGTCCAGCTCTCGCGAGACTTGGTAATGGTGTAGGGTTTTCGGACCTTCTTGGAAGGGTCGTCGGATGGCGGCGACGTTATGGAGTCCGTGGCGGTGGCCGGAGCGGTGGGAGTCGAGAAAGAACCAAGACCGGGAAGAGCCATTCCGGTGGAATCCAAGAAGAAGGGTTCGGGTGGGTTCGGATTCACAGACACCATGTGCTGCGTGCTTTGCATATGCGATCTGCGTGTTGTGTTTGCAAGCTTTGCTTTATCATCCTTTTGGCTTTTCAGCTTTGCCGTTAAGCAGCTCGCACTTGGGGATAGGTTTTTTTTTTTTCATTGGTTTACAGTTTAAGTTCTAAAAAAAATAAGTTTTAATATGTACCGTCTATCAATAAAAATAAATGTACAAAATTTATTTATTTATTTTATATAAAATAGATAAATTTATTTGTATTTTTTATATAGATAAATTTATTTATTTTCTTATTTATACAAAATAAATAAATTCATCTGTATATTTTATACGTATTTTAAATATGCACAAATTTTTTATACAGTTAAATTCATTTGCATACTTATTTATGCAAGATTTATCTGTCTATTTATTTATCTGTCTGCTTATTTATGTAAGACAGATAAATTTATCTGCGTGCTTTATACGTATTTTGAAAAGGCACAGTATTCTTTATATAAATAAATTTATCTTTATATTTATTTATACAAGATAAATAAATTTATTTGTATTTTATACATATTTTAAAAATACACAAATAAATTTATTTTTTTTATAATCTAACTGAAACTCGTACGTTAAAATTAGGCATCGCGCGCTAAAATTTTTATGATTGATAAAAAATAAAACTAATGCTATTTTAAATTTTTAAGACTAATTTTTCATTTTTTTAAAGAATCGTATGGTTTACATTAGTTATGATATTTTTTTAATTTATAAAAAATTGAAAAAATATATATATAACGAAAAGAGTCACTTGACTTTTTAAAATCTTTTTTGTTTATATTTTTAAATTTAATTATATTTTTGAATTTGTTTTATCATCAGTTAAAAAAATCAAAATTTAGACTAAAAAACACAAAAGAAGTTTTAAAAAACTACAAAATAATTACCCAAAAAACTATCCCAAAAAGTTCTCCAACCCAATACTGTATTTTAGATGATTAAAATAATATTTTTGTTTAAAAAGTAATTATATATAATCATATTATTCATGTAAACTCCAAACAAATTGCCCTATATCATCTCTATTTGTCAAAATCAACATTTATTTCTCTTTAATACTCAAAAAGTTTATCCTTTCCCTCCAAAATGCAAATTATTATTTTTAAATTTTTATTATAATATATTCAATAGTGATAGCTTCTTAAAGGTATTGTAAATATTTTTTTATTAACAACAAATTTATGAAAAACAAAAAAATAAATTAAAAATTTTACTGATTTAATTAATAAAGTGTTCATTCTTTATTTTTAGAGAACTACTCTTTATAAAATTTTAGCACTAAATATAGGGGACAAAGTTACTATTCTCTTAAACACACAAGTCTTTATAAAATGAGTTTGATTGAATTTTTGTTACAAATTAAAGATAGGTAATTTAATCTATTGAATTTTTGTTACAAATTAAAGATAGGTAATTTAATCTCTAGTCCCATTTAGACTACATATATGAGTATGAGTACCATTTACAAAATAACTAATCTATTAAGTCCTCATTTTGTCCGTTCTTCAAAAAATACCTTCATTTATTTGTTGCATCATTCCCGCTCGATTTTAATACAAATTGATAATGTATCTTTTTAAAAACAGATCAAAAAAATACATTGACAAAGCTAAAATTTTGGAGGCCAAAATCAATATTCTTTGTGCATATTTGGTCTGTGCTAGAATATTTTTACTATCAAACAAAAAACTTTTTTCACATCACGCACGAAGTAAAAGAATAATCTTGCAATTAGCATATGGCTAGAGAGAGCTTTGATGAGAATATAATCAAAATTAAAAAATAGCATATTTTGTAATTGTCGTCACTCTTTGTTACAATGGTCGTATCCACATTTGCAAATGCTCATTTAGCAAGTGTGAATTATCATTTCACTTAATTTCTATAATTGATATTTTCAAATTAATATTTACTCATTCAATGTATCACGCGTGTATTACTATATTCACATAATTTATTTGCCACATGTTGTGTTAATTTTAGCAAGTAATGGTTTCAATTTAATTTGAACATATATTCTGCTCCATGTTCTCATTTTTCTCAAATTCATGTTCTCATATTCTGCTCCATGTTATCATTTTGTTAGGCATAATTATGTTCATTTTTGTCTTATATAGTCCAATGGTTATTCTGAAAACTAGTGATCATTTGGACACAGTTTTGATTTAATAAATCAAGAATTTCATATGCAAAAAATAATATTCACATTTTTTGTAAAAATTAGATCCATTTTTCAATAAAACCGTTTCTAATTGTCACAGTTTTGATTTGAATATATTACCATAACTTGTTTTTACTAGCAAATACCATACGTGTGTTTAGCAATATAATATTTATTAAATATATTACCATAAATCGTTCTTGAGATATTTCTCCCATAAAATCATGGAAAACATCCATAAATAAACTTCACCAGTAAAGGTAACGGATTAATCATGCTGCTGAGCATTAAATGAATTCAAAAATCCTTAAAGTATATTGTGAGGGTATAAAAGTGCCATAAGGTATTAAAAGGATCTCGCGGGATAAGAGTTTAGTATCAAGGATTTATCCTATAATAAATTGTCAAAATAGAACCTAGGCTAATTAATTCATTAAGAATTTAAAGAATAGATTGGAATTACTACTTTTAACCGAGAAAAAGAACAATGCATTATCTTTTCTAATCAAATAATAATGAATTTTTTACCAGGAGCTTATTAAGAAAGGGGACAACGGCCGACGAATGGGATAAACATTTATTTCAAGTGGTTCGGTCGGCTCCTAACTAATATTAAAAGTGAATACATTGCTGCAACTAAGATAATTCTAACTAATATTAAAAGCGAATACATTGCTGCAGCTAATATAATTCTAAAAATTACATTTTACCTCTTGAGTTTCTAAACTCTATTATCATTCGCCTCATTCTATTAGTTAATATTTATCAAATTATTAATTTAAAAAATAAAATATCAATTTTAGCTCTATTAAACCCTCATTTATCATGTTCATCTCTTTATAATTTTTTAGACTACCATGAACCACCACTATTGTTTTCTGTCATATCAACATTTTTTACTGTTTTTGATGGGTGATGTCTGAAGAGATAGTTGTGTTAATCAAAATATATATACAGATAATGAGATAAAAATAGTATAAAAACAGGATATTGTAGAGGACTACCATCATGGCTCCTAGTCTAAAAAGTTGAATAAAGAACAAGAAAATGAATATGGTAGGTGGGGCGTCTTAATAGGGCTAAAATCAGCATTTGAGATGTAAAACCTCAAATAGTTTAATACAATTTTTAAAATTACATGGGTAGTGTTATGGATTTTTTTTGCCTCAATTTAATTCGTTTTTAGTTTGGTAAATCTGTGATAAATATTTATTCATATTATTTATTTTATTTATTGATATTTTAACATTTATTTTTTTAAAATTTTAGTTTTAATATTGCAAGACTACGCGAACGGAGCAGAAAATATCAAAAATTAGCCCGCGGTATCAAACCGCCCAATAGACCGCTCGAGCGGTCTATCGAGCGGTCATTTACATCTCTCGATATTTCATCATCTGCAACAAAAATACTGGCATTCAGACTTCACAGCTCAAGCGCTCGAGCGGTCCTCGGCAAGACAAGTTTTAAAAAGCAGCAGTAGCGAGGGTTTTAGTAATCTTTTATAAATAGGAAGCTAGGGTTACTTGTTATGCAGCCTCCTTATTTTATTGTTTATGAAACCCTAGCCGTCATAAGTTTTGAAGATTATTCATCATACTCGTAAGCTAGTTTACATACTCGTAAGCTAGTTTACAACAACTTAATGGTTCATTAGCTTTCGTTTCTTCAAACCAATCATCAAATCATTTAAAGTTTCAACAATCAGTATTGGATTCGTAGAGTCGCTTGAGAGGATTCTCAAGTGTTGAAATCTGGTGGAGGAGTCCATCAGTATTGAAGTCTGGTGGTGGGTTCTAACAGCGATCAAACACAAAAATTGATGCACGTGGATTCAGCAAAGACACGCTTACTACCATTGGTTGTAAGTATAATATCGGAGTTATAAGATTTCTTTGTAATCAATAATATTATAGTGTTTAACTTTATATACTCTGAGTGATTTCGTGATTTTTACTCGATTTGAAATTTTTCACGTAAAAATTATCGTTTCGTGGGTATTTGTGGTTATTTGATTTTTTGCTTGTGAGTTTGATTGTTTTAAGTTTATTTGCATCGTTTAACTTATTTAAAAAATTTAGTTGATAAACGGAATTTTTCAGGTACTAACGTATTTGCTACAAATGTGACAATGTAGTAGATAGAAAGATAAATTTAAACAAAATCTGCGAGTTCTCATTCACTGTAGTACAATGTAGGTAGCTTTTCAATCCAAATTAATAAATTGATACGCAAATAATTGAAATTAATTAAGCCCGAAAATGAAGTTTGAGTTTTTTGTTTGAAATTCTGACACTACATTAATTTTTAAAATATTATTATCAGCCTATGTTGAATTTTAAGAATTTTTTAAAAATAAAAATAATATGGTTAAAATTTTACCTATGAATCCCACTATCAAAACTGGCACTTGACCCCGAAGGAAGAGGGACGAAAGGCTTGGAGGTTGAGAAAGCCACCACCACCGCTATCAATTACCGTTGTCCTCATCGGAGGAACCTCAAATCGTCCGCCCGGATTAAGTTTTTTTTTTTTGGCTTACAGAATGGATACGTAAGTAAGGTACGCCACACACTCATTGGAAACATAGCGCGTATATAATTCATAACTAATCTACAACACTCTTCACTGCACCTATGTCGAGACCGAAGTTAAAGAGTGCCACACGGTTGAAGACCCATACATAAATTTGACCTAGCATGCCGCTATGAAGACTTGAACCCAAGCACTTATCGCGAGAAAAATGAGTTGTAACCGCTGAACCAACAACTTGTTGGTAATTCGAATTGATTCTCTATGTTGGATTTTCACCTTGTTTTGTGTGCACTTTCTGACATTGAATCTCAAATACAAAAGTACTTGTATTTGAAGAAATAAATTAATTGGCACTATTTCTAAAAATATGCTTTATATTAGTATATGAGAAAATGTTAGAATTTGTTTTAAAAAATCATGCATGGTTATATTATTGTTGAAAATTGTTATGTTCTATTATTGCATGATTATTGGTTCAATATGTGTATCTGCCGTTGTGGGTTTTAAATATAATAAGAATGATGTAGGGTCACAGTCAGATTACTAAGATTAATATAATTTAGATTTACGATTTAAAAGTTCCTCCTTTACATATTGGTGTTGCCGTTGAATAATATTATGATATGCATATATTTAAATAATGCTCTATTGATGGTTACAGTTGATACCTAAAAATTAAAAATAAAACAATGATGGTTGCAGTTTAGGCATAAAAACTTGTGTGAATTTTAAATGAATTATTTTAACATTCACGAGTTCATTGTTAAATCTATAATTTACGATTGAGTAATCATATGAGATTTTATGCTTTCGAAGTTAGTTTAAATTTCTAAGCATGTTGATGAGCTGATTTTTTTATCATATATATCTAGTTTTTTGTTTTTTTTATCATGTGAGAAGTAAATTACCAAGTGAAACACGATCGACTTAACTAGTTTTTGAATCTTCACAAAGTTTGTTGTTAAGTAATTTTACTAGATAAAATTTAGAGACATCAATCTCATAAAATATCAACTTTCTCACAAAACCAACCAATAGAATTCATGATGTGTTAAAAAACTTTAAAAAAATTAAAATGGACTAAATGCATAAAGAACTTAAATAAATTAAAATAAACTAAATGAACTACAAAATCAAGAATTAAAATTTTGACTAATTATTCCAAATTTTATTGAACAAACAAGTTTCAAGATGAAAAAATAAATAAAGAATAATGAACACACCACTTTATATTAGCTCTACCCTTGTACTACAAAATAAAGTCCCAAACCCATTATCACTGCCCAATAAAGCATAATCTCTAGCAATTAGCAAATAACACAATCATTTGGATCCTCTTCTACAACTCTACACATGATGCTGAACGATTGAGTTTGAGATACAATTTAATTTAAATTTTAAGATCAAGATTAGTTTTTCAAAATTACTAAAATACAGATAAATTTGACCAAACGTCAAATTAATTCTTATGAAAAAAGGTTTTACTTCTCAAAATATGAAAAAAAATTACTTCCTAAAGTTTGATTTATAAATCTTTCTCTATTTAAAAATCTCATAATTTGGAAAGTAGAAAATAATTAAATCAATTTAATATTATTTATAGTTTAATAAATTTAACATGTTATTATATAGTTGAAATCATAAACTTTATTAGCTGATAATGTTTGTTTTCATGAATAATTGGTTATTTCAGATGACATGAAAATAAAAATAAGAATAATAAGAATGTAGTATTATATCCATGATTAATTAAGAATATGACATGTACGTACCCAATAACATAAGAATTAATTCAAATTTCACTTATATATCTAAATTTTAAATGATAATTAATTCAAATTTCACTTGAATGCAGATTTTAAATGAATACTAAAAAAGCAACGTAAAATTATATTAGAATCAGTTTAAGACTAAAAGTGTCTTTAAACATGAACAATTCGCGATTAATATATATTTAGAAGGTTGTAAAAACCAGCATAATATAGATATCTATCTCTTTAACAACATGGCAACAAAAGAGAGCATGAAACAATAAATAGGGCTTTGTTAGTCCAGCTTAGCATATCTTATTGAACAAACAAGTTTCAAAGAGCAACTAATAAATGAAGAATAATAAGCACACCACTGCTTAGTACTTACTGTACATAAAAGCTCTACCCTTGGAGTACTAGAAAATGAAGCCCAAACCCATTTTTTCACTACCAAATAACATATCCCTTTTTTTTATTTTTTTATTTTGTTCCTCCTCCTTGTGCTCATAACATATCTTGCCAGGGTAATTTAGGACTCTAGATCTGGCATAGAAAATAACGCAACTATTTGAATTCTCTTCTACAACTCTGAAGTAGTATGGCTGCTGATTATAGGCCACCATGGGTGGATTCCTCTTTCTTTGGCTCCTACTTCTTATCAGGTTCTTTTGCTGGTCCAACTGTGTCTATCACTGCTGGGCAGACCTTCCTCAACTTGGCCACCACAGTCATTGGATCCATGTCCCCTGTCAATGTCATTTTCTTATCCTTTTTATCCACTGTAACTGAAACAATCCCTGCAAAAAAAAAAGGGAGGGGG
>JAOTRH010000025.1:16597949-16616515 GCA_034768845.1 Heliamphora exappendiculata | reverse complement strand
GTTAATATATTAACTACTACTAATAAAGTAGTAAATTAACATTATATTATAAATTTATAAATTAAATAATTATAAAAGTAATAAAAAACACAAAAAAAACAAAAAAAAACAAAAACAAAAAAAGCCCGGTCAAAGTCCGCCCAAAAGCTCGGGCCGACCCCCGGGAAAAAGCCCGGCTCGGCTCGGTCCGAAGAATTGGTGAGAGCTCACCAAGCCCGGGCCAGGCTTGGCCCACCCGATTTGACTAAACCCGGTCCACGACCGGACCGAGCCCAAATTACACCCCTAGTGTTTAAGTATAAAAATTACTAGGTAATAGGGTACCATGCTTATATTGCTTACGTGATATTTTGACGAATAAAAAAATTTGAAATTATTTTTATTTTTATTTTTTAAATTATTATAATTTTTTCATTTTATCTCTCAACTATTAATGTTATTTATTTGGTCGATCAACTATTTAATTTACTCCTATTTAAATAAATTAAAATTATTATTTATCAAAAGTTATCTTCTTATTTTTTTAATCTACTCTGTTTTGTTAATACAAAAGGAGTTAACATTTTCACCATAAACAACAGAATTACTATTTTGTCAATAAAAAATAAGTGAAAATTACTACTAAATTATTTTTTATAAATAATTTTTCTGTCACAAGTAGATAAATGATTATTTTGTCAATAAAAATTAGTAAAAATCGCTACATAACTATTTTTCGTCCATAACTTTTTCATAAGAAGCAACAAATGTCAGTTTTCTTCAAAAAGAGAAAAAATGGCTAAATGACTATTTTTTATCAACTAAGTAGACGTTAATTTTTAATTTGACTGTGTATGAGTAAATTAAATAGGTAAGAGATAAAATATGTAAAAATAATAATTGATAGACCAAATAAAAAAACTCATGATAGTTTAAAAGATAACAATTAAATTAATTTAAATACTTGATACACAATTGTAGTATTTGACATTGTTAAAACTAGTAGTTTTTAGATTAGATCTTTTAACTTAAACGGTAAGTATTTGATAAATATAATAATTTATAGCTAAAATTAATTATTTAAAAATAATAATTATAGCAGTAAAAGTAATTATAATAGAAAAATTAGTAATTATAATTTATAATAAAAGTTATGTATATTTATGATAAAAAAAATTAGAGTAATTTATATTACCTCATATGAGATTTTTGACAAAAACAAGAATATCATTTATGCTTTTTAAAATATTATTACTTTTTCATTTAATTTAGTTGTCTGAATCAAATTAACCCAATCGTTACTTGCTTAACGGAAAATATCAATTCCGTTTAATTTTTTATTATTATTTTTCTATTTTATCCTCTCTCTCTCCCCGTTGCTTCCTAATGCCCTCTATTTCTTTCAAATAATTTGTTAATTTTCAAACACCATAAAACCAACAATTAAATTCCACCTAGACATCGTCCAAATCCTGTGCTTCTCCTTCCTCATCGTCATCGCGACCGTGTACTTCATATCGAAGCCCCGCACAGTCTTCCTTGTGGACTACACCTTCTACGAGCCGGTCGTCACCTATCGCGTCCCTTTCTCCACCTTTATGGAGCACTCCAAATTTAGGCTGTCCCAAAAGCGTTGACTTCCAAATGTGGATGCTCGAGCGGTCAGGGCTTGAGGAGGAGACGTGTTTGCTTTCGGCAATTCATTACATTCCGCCGACACGCACCATGGAAGCTGCTTGCGGGGAAGCTCAAATTGTTATCTTCTCCGCCATTGATTCATTGATGAAAAAGACGGGGATTAAGCCAAAAGACATCGATATTCTCGTTGTGAATTGCAGTCTTATCTTGCCGGCGCCCTCGTTGTCGGCAATGGTGGTGAACAAGTACAAGCTCAAGAGTTGTGGAAGAGTAAATCCTCAAGATCTCTCAAAAGTCTTCCAACCATCATTATATACCACCCTCCATCCCATCCACTGGCAATGGATGGGATAAGACACCAAGTCATCTATTTCTCTCTCTCTCTCTCTTGATATCTATGGAGATTTTTTATATATATATATACCCTATTCTCATGGTAGAAAAAGGGGACTGACATTGGAGCATTTAGAGTTTTTCTTCCATTTTCGGAGCTGATTTGAGCATCAAAAGCCCTTCATTCGGTCAAACTGGGAGTTTATTTTGTAAAAATCAAGTAAAAAAGACACTGGAGGACTGTAATCACCTTTTTTTTTTGGTTAAGTTTCTTTATTTAATCTATTAAAACAAATATAATTTATCGTCATCTCCGTACATTTAGCGCCGTTTGTAAAAACGACAGAATTCTACAATACAAACGATAGAATTCTACAATAAAGATAACTTGTCAAATCTATTTGTTCCGGATTTTTCTTCATCGGAAAGCTCGAGAGGATTTAGAAAATGTTATTTTTCTATCACTCCATTACGTGTTTTTTGCAGCTATCTTTAGGAAAGTTATTTCCTGGGAAACAAACAAATCGTTTTCCTATCGGTACTCGTCATTGGTGTTAACAATTAGGGACCGATGAAGTTTGAGAGATAAATATGGACTCTCCTTAGTGTTTATCCATTTGCCTCGTTTTTAGCAATTCATAGATTTTATGTCTAATTTTCTTGGATTTAATCTAGATTTGGGTTCAGATTCTATTTTTATTCTCTGTTATTAGCGTTTTGCCTTTTATTTTCTAGGACAAACATGATGAGAAGACAAAAGTTTATCCCTCTAAGTTCGGACCTCGGCACTACAGACAGCTAGTCTCAGCCACATGCTCGGATCTTCGGAGGGGAGAGCTCGGCATTTGGGCGTCTCAGTCTCCTCCAACGAACTCGGTATCCAGCCCAAGAGCTTGGCAAATTAGCGAGAAGCTTAGTTTCCAGTCAGTTCGGCACTTCGATCACCCCTTGATGGTCGACATGCAATAGTCAGTTCAGCTCTCATTAAGATCTGTCATCGCCCTCCATCTTTCTCTCTCTACGCTCGACGGTCGGTGGTTGGTGGCGATTACATGGGGCTTGTTTTGGTGGCTATATATATTATTATAATAATATAACAAATGATAGCTCAGTGGTACTTGCTTGGTATCAATGCAGCTCAGCCACGAAATCAAGGGACGGTAAGAGCTTTCCTTTTTTTGGACAGATGAGGAAAATCGACTGATCAAATCAGCTCGGCACTGCACAGCTCAGCTCAAAGCTAAGTTCCTTAATTCTATGCTCAATTTAGCAAGATCGATTAGGCATAATCTCTCAGATAAAATTAAAAAAAAAAGATTCTTATTGGACATAACCCTCATTTCTCTCACTAAAAACCAAAAACCCATTTTTGGGTCTCAAACTTTGACCCATTTTCTTTCTTGGGTTGCTACTATTGTTGAAGAATCCATGCTCCAATGGTTCAAATAAAGAACTTTTAGAAAGTTATTTATTGTTTCCACACAAGCAATCAAGCGTACAAAGGTTGTAGAGAGAGAAAGCCTAGATATGGTTTTTAACTTTTAGATGCATATATCCCCGGTTCTCTATTTCATTTTCGCTCTTCATTAGCTTAAAGTATGGAGCTAAAGATTTGGATAACTTTTTCGTTTTGAGCTCTCTCTCGCTCTGAGATCAAACCACAACTCCGGTGTATCCACCGTTTGAATGTTGGATTCTCAGCTGAACTACTCGCCATCGAACAAGTTCTCTCCTTGAGGGAACTTATTTCTCTCTCTAGCTTATATGATATAAACAAGCCTACTTGGCACCATCAAGGCTGTTTTGATCTTAATCTGCCCGGCGCCTGACTGTTATCTTCTCGGCACATGGTGGCATCTCAGCAACGCACTTGGTTCCTTCTCGGATTCGATATATGGCCTTAGCTCGGCTTGGCATCTTTTACCCAATCCAAGATATCAGTATATCAGCTGGGTTTTTTCTTCTCGGCACCTAATTGGTGTTTCCTCGACCAGGCATCTCAGCACTTAATCCAAACTATCTCGGCATCCATGGTTTTTGCAAGAAACATTATTCAGAAACAAGTGGCGAGATGCAGAGCACAAATTATTGGAGTAAATATTGCAGTCTACGATTAGAATGATTTTTCCGTTGCTAATCTTCGATGACACCCTTATCAGTGCATTATCGCTCCAACTTTTAAGTTATGGGGATGATTGGGTCTCTTTTCGACAATACCCAGTTCAGTATCATTTCTTGTCGCTTGGTGCGGGGTTTGAGGAATGAGGGTTGCACCGAGTATTCATTATTTTTATAAAAAAATATTTTTTTTAAAAAAATAAGAAAATTTAAAATATTTAAACACGTTTTAAAAAAAAATAAAATCGTGACTTAATTTTTAAAAAAAATTTTAAAAAACAAAAAAAAAGCTCGCAAACTTTTTAAAAAAACATAATTAGAAAAAAAAAAATTCGAGAACTAAAGTACGAAAAGAAAAAGTGTTATGCACCATTTTCATCTAATCATAGGTTAGCCTTTACTTTATTAATATTAATTTTTGTTGTAAACTTTTTAAAGATAATATATACATAATGAGAGATTAAAGAGAGTTCAAACAAAAGCAGGCAAATAAACAAAATTCTAACTACGATCCTAGGGTCATGCAACTTGGTTATTATTTCTATATATGCCACACGTATCGTTTGAGTAAAGTAAAGCAAAGCAAAAAATATAAAAAAATAATAAAACGAACAAATAAGAGTCAAATGGTCATGCAACACTGTTTCTGTTTCTAACATGTTATGTATAACTTACACAGAATAAATAGAAAAGATTTAAACACTATTTTCAAACTATTGGACACGCAGAAAACTCATGACCGTAGAAACCAATGATGCGGTCGTGACAAAATAAGTCACAAAATGTGTGGCCATGACAATAATAGGGTTATCGCGAGAAACCAAGATGCCAGATGTTATGGCTGTGCCAAATAAAAGTTGCGACCAATGTATTTTGGGTCCAAAAATGTGTTCAGCATACATGATCTAAAATAAGATCAAATGAATAGGATATACATGCCAGAAATCATAATTCACTTATTATAGATTAGATCCACCATCCATCATTCTCTATACAAAAAATATCTCAAAATAAGATATACATGTCATTAAAATGAATAATAGAATGCTTGGAACACATTTTTTATGCAACTGGCTTCACAAAATCTCACGGCTATAGCAAGAGGATATGGCGGCCGTGATAAACATGGAAATAAATATTACGACCGTTGAAACATAACTGGCGACCGTTACTGTGAGTTTAATAAAACACACAGCCGTGACATTGAAAGGTTGCGGCCCTCATGTTTTTATAACTACATAACACATAAGAATTGAGGTGTATAGAGTGGAGATCACAGCCCATTTAATATAGGTCAGATCTAGCATTTGTTATCGAACGAGAAGATAAACTGAGGTGCAAGAAGAGAAAATGCTAAACAGAGTGAGAAAATGGAAGAAAATCTTGAAACAAATGAATATTAGAGTGTTTTGAAATGAGTTTTTTTATTTTTAGCCTCTAAACAGATGTCGCGGTTGTAACAATAGAATGTTACGATTGTGAGTAAACAAAGCACAAATATATCGGCCATGTGCACAAAGTTCACGACCGTGACTGTAGATTTAACAAAACATACAGTCGTGACACTAGAAGATTGCAGCCGTCATATTCTATAATCTCAAAAAGCTTTTGATGTGCTCAGTGTGCTTGTGAGCTTCGAAACGAAGTAAAAACGACTGTAAATATATGAAACAAAGAGCTATGAATGCACTGTTAATAATGAAATCTTGAAGGAATAATGCTTAGATCAAAATAAATAATAAAAACAATAGAAACCTTATCCGCGATACCCTCGGGAAAAGAAAATTAGGGTTTATAAAAGAGTCGTGGGTTCTTAAGATTACCTCGTGTGAATATCCACCTCGAATAGCCATTTGGGAGTGAGAATGGACTATCTCCAAGCCCATACGCGCTTCAACGACCCCTTCAATGGAAGCAAGAACACGAACAAGGCTCGAAAAGTATGGAATGGATAGAAGAACAATGGGTTGGAGAGTATTTGGGCAGAGTTTTGGTATCTAGGATTTTTTTCCTCTCGTTTTGATGAAAAACAACGCCTATTTATAGGTAAAATAGGCAACACAGAACCCTTGTGGGATGCTGTCACCTGTATAAAAATGGATAATAGTGACAGTTGCTACTTTTTTGCTTTTTCACAATGACAGCCGCTACCTTTATGGTGATAAAAAGGACAGCTGCAAGTTTCTAAAATTGCAGCTAGGATAAAAAGATGCGGCCGTGAGAAAGAAAGTCACAGCCTGGTTTAGATTTCTAAAAGGTCATGGTCATGACATAAAAGTCACGACCTTGATGTTGTTTTTGGTGATTTTTTTGGGTTTTAAGCCATAGTAGTGATTTTGCTTGCTTGAGAGTATTTTTTAGCACGATTCTCACACTTTCATCCTTAGAGCGCATGCAAGACGAGTGCGTAAGATTCGACTTGGTCAGATTTGGGTGTCTACACTCGGCACCTTAAGGCGATTGTTTTGCTAAGTTAAGCCCTTATGATCTTTACCCTAGAATCACGAAACCTAGACAACTATTTGAAAATGGGTCTATAGATGGAACACCCAGCATATCTCCATGCCCGGTTACCCAGTGCAAGAGCTCGGCACTTTGATCACCTACTTGATTGTCGGCATGTAACAGTCAGTTCAGCCACCATTTTCACTTTCTCTCTCGGTAAATTCAGTTCGGCAAATTTTGATAGTTCGATCCTTTAATCAAATCATATTGGATTCTCATCTTTTAGGCAAGTTGGTTCGATGTGTCACGGCATAACATGGCAGGACAACTTCACAAAATGTCTTGGCGCTTGGAAGCCAGCGTCAGCCTCTCGTTGGTAACTCATGTTCACCTCAGTCCCCCATCATTTTGGCACTTGCAAAACAGCTCAGCCATGTAACCTCCCCAATTCGGCGGTGCTCGCATGCTAGGCACATGACGATTGGTTTCGCAGCTACTGGTTTGCACAGCACACTCTATTGAGAGATTTATTGAAGATTTTTTTTATTCTCTCATAGATATCTGATACAACTGCTACTACAAAGTAATCTATGGAATTCTGGCTTATAGTTAATTATCATCAGATGTCGTATAATAACTATTTAGATGCCGATGCAGCTTGGAACCATGTGTGCTAGTTTAATAAACCTACTTGTGTAATTGTAAAGGACACAAATCCCTGTGGTGTAGCTTCACGCGATGATGTTATTGAAGTTAACGAGGTAAATTGATCTCTATTTATGTTCTGGGATTTATTAAGGATTTTTAATTTTGCTAGTCAAGTTGTGTGCTAATGTGGGAATATTAGCCCACTTGCAATGGTAGTCTCGTTAGTGGAGGTTGGAGCAAAACTACTAGCTGAGAAAAAGGTCAAGAAAAATACCTTCAGTGCTAGTAGAAGTAGAAATGCCTCAACATAGTAAAATTCGTTGTCAATAAAATCTCCAAGGAACAAATAGTTAGTCTTTGGGCGATCACCTCCTACTTTGAAAAGCTCTTTCATGTTATAAAACTACCCATGGATATCGCCACATATAGTGACCGACGTGTTGACTCTTTGAATGTTGCTCTCTTCAATGAGAAATTCCATGGCTTTGAGACAAAAGGCCTTGACTTTGGACTCCTTCAAAGGGCTCGCAATTCTTCAGCTGCTCTATTTGCTTGTCGAGGAAGTAGTTGGGTGGGGGAAATCAATATTTTTGGGTTCAATCAGGTTAGTGTTCAAGAAACTTTTTTGTGTCAGCTCTGCCGTCTCTTCGGCTCTCAGATGGGTCGACTTCGAAGCTCGGCAGTTCATCCTCAGCAGTGTGCCTCATGGTTGATAATAGGACGATGGAAGTCCACGCGCCTGGGTATGAGTGGGTTGAGGGAGGGTGTTGGATAATGGAACCCGAGACAATAGTGCTCAAATAGAGTGGTAATGATGGTTTTCAAGTCTACTACATCGCTTTTTGGTGGAAGATTGTTGTATAGTGCAATTTCTTTGGTTAGATATGATTGTAGTAATGGGACCCGCATGACACTTGGTAGAATTTTGTGGTAATACCCATGGGGTAAAGGAACAAGTTACCTAAAAGATTACTTGGTGGGACCTGTGACATGCCTTTATTGGTAGAGCCTTTCGGTTAAGAACTTTGGAGTAGAATGAGTTCCTCAGTTCTCCTATTTTGTCTCTCTCATGGCGAACATCTCGACATCTTGTCCCAGCATCTCAACTCCTCAATGGTTCATTCTTGTCGGGCGAGACAGTTAGCATCTCCGTTGCATTCTCAGTTGCACGACAGTGTAACTCTGCAGCTCATACTCGTGGCTCGGTTCAATATGTTATCATGTTCGGCACTATCTCTTGGTTGCTAGGCAAAATGCTCTTGGCACACCTCTGCTTTCAAGAATCGCTATTTGTTTAGCTCGGAACAACACTTATGCCACCATTGGGCTGCTCAGCTGATCTCAAATGCTCGACTACAATTGTATCACCCTCTATTCTGTTCGGCTGCCCCTCTATTCTGTTCGGCTGCCCCTGCCTTACTCGAAGATTGTTGCTCAATAATTCTTTGCTCCGCTCAGGAATCCTCCTTTTCATAAAAAAATCATACCCTAGCCTAGGCGATGAGCCTACCTCTCGGTCTATAGCAAAAAGGCCTAACCTGCTTAGACAGGAGATTAAAATAATCTCATGTACTAGAAGAGCTCCCAAGGTTAGAATAGCCCATCAGCAATAAGCTCTAACCTAGCCTAGGTGCCGAGTCTAGTTCTCGATTTTCAATAAAAAATCCTAGTCTAGCTTAGGTGTCGAGCCCAGTTCTCAATTTTTCAGCAGAAAATCCTAGCATAGCCTAGGTGCCAAGCCTAACTCTCGATCCACAGCAAAAACCTTAACTTATCTAGGCAGGAGATTAGAATAATCTCAGGGATTAAAAGAGCTTCTAGGGTTAGAATAACCCATCTACAAAAAACCCTTGCTTAGCCTACATGCCAAGCCCATATCTCAATTTTTGGCAAAAAACCATAGCCGAGCCTAGGTGCCGAGTTCAGCTCTTGATTTTTCAGCAGAAAACCCCAGCCCAGCCTAGGAGCCGAGCCCAGCTCTTGATTTTTCAGCAGAAAACCTTAGTCCAGCCTAGGTGCCGAGCCCAGCTCTTGATTTTTAGTAAAAAGCCCTACTTTGCTTAGGCAGGAGATTAAAATAATCTCAGAGATTATAAGAGTTGCTAAGAGCCCTAGCCCGGCTAGGCACTCAAAGCCTTAGCTCGGCTAAGCATACTCCAAAGCCCTAACTCTGCTAGGCACCTAAAGTCCTGACTCGATCAGGCACTCAAAAGGGATACAATTGTGAAGGATAAATCCTCCCATGACAGAAGATCTCTCAAAAGTCTTTCAACCATTACTACGCACCACCCCCATCCCATCTACTGACAATGGATGGGACAAGACACTAGGTCATCTCTTTCTCTCTTTCTCTTGATATCTATGGAGACTTTTTGTATATATACTCCATCCTCACGGTAGAAAAAGTGGGTTGACATTGGAATATTTAGAGTTTTTTTTCTATTCTCGAAGCTAATTTGGACATCAAAGGCTCTCACTCTGGCCACCAGTTAGGGGCTTATTTTGCAAGAATCAAGTGAAAAAGACACCGGAGGACGCGTGATCATCTTTCTCGTTAGATTTTTTTATTTAACTTATCAAAACAAATATAATTTATGAATTATTTCCGTACAAGAGAATATAATTTATGAGTCATTTCTGTACATGAGTAATGTCAAGAGATTTAGTTTGTCAGGAATGGGTGTAGTGTGGGGTTGGTATCGATTGATTTAGCTAGGGATTTTCTTCAAGTTCAGCCAAATTTGAATGGGCTTATGGTGAGCACCAAGATCATCAATCCGAACTACTATCGCGGCCATGAGAGAGCTATGCTGCTGCCAAATTACTTGTTTTGAATGGGCGCAAATGATCAAACGAGTGCAATTATGAGCCACAAATGATCAAAAAGTGCAATTATGCTGTTCGTTGGGATTTATGGTGGGTTTATCAGCACTGGTGCACCTGAATAATTATTCATGAACTAGAGGGATTATTTTGGGAGGTATTTATCCTTTTTATTAAAAAAATTAAATAGAGTTTGTTTTTTTTTTTTTTATTGATAATGGAGGTCAGTAATATTTTAGAAAGCAGAGAGTGCTTCTATTTTTATTAAAAATTTTAAGAAAAATTAGTGTAATTTATCTAAAAAAATTATAATTTATTATTAAAATTAATAACAAAAATTTTAAAATTATTGTTAACTTGGCCAAACACTCTAAAAAGTTAGTTTTCATATTTGATGATGGCGATATTATAGAAATGTTTGACAAAATTATTACTGATAATTTTTAATTTGTTACTATTAATTTTAATTATAAATTATAATTTTTTTTAAATATTAATAATATTTACTATAATTTATAATAATTAGTATTTTTAATTTCAATTGCAACTCTCAATATTTACCAAAGAACACCTATTGCCGTGATTTCACTTGTTTGGTGGTGGTAAAAATCTCGAGGGAAACCAAAAAAAAAAGAAGCGAGAATAGAAGGAAAATTATGTGAAAAGGGAAAACTCGTCTTCTCTAACCATCGTTACAGACTGTTACTCGCAAGCTTTCGGCCGGTCTCTCTCTCTCTCTCTCTCTCTCTCTCTCTCTCTCTCTCTCTCCCCTCTCTGTACCCGAATAATTCTCTACTGAGTTCTTTTATTCCCAAGAAATGTTGAACATACCCGCATATGTATGTATTCGTGTATGTAAATCTCAATTCAAAGTGTGTTTTAGGTATTGCTTTGGAAATTGAAATGGCCTGTGGTGAATTTTCAAACTATTATGTTCTTCTCTACCCTTAAATGCTTATTTATGAAAACCTAATGATTTCGTTATTTTGTTTTTATCTTTCTTGTAAAAGATTTAGGATGCTTAGCTTGAGATACTCTCCTGCAATTTTTTCTAGAAGATTGGAATCGTTTGAGTTTCCAAGGAAGAATAGCAGCGCTGTGGTAAGCTTTCTTATCTGTAAAGCAAGAACTATCAATGCATTTGTATACCTTTTGAACTTGTGATATTTTGATTTATTAGGAAACAGGTTAATCATTACTACAAAATGGTAGGAAAAATAAAAATAATCATTGGGATGACCCCATTTTTCTTTGTAGAGTTAGGCCTTTCCTTAAAATTAAACAGCCCCGACTGCACTTGCTGCAGCAGTGTAAGTGAGAGTTCGTCACCCAACAGTCGAGCCATCAAAGAACACAGGGAACTTCTTTATATTTGGCGATGAGTTGTTATTTTTATGTACACTTAGAATGAAGAGAAAAAGAAAGGAAATTCAACATAGGCACCGTTTCTTAAGTGGCTAAATTCAGGTTCAGAGAAGCCTCATTGAAATGCTATGTAAAATTCTTGATAAACAGATCAAATTCAACGGGATTGCAAGGCATAAACCAAGTTTTACCTTGTATTTGTGTAAGAAGGAAAGCAACTCATAGAAATCAGATTCAGTCTACATGCCAAGCCATCAATGCAAAATTCAGTTCCTTAGCAGCCAGTAGAGAAGATATTTCAACCCCATTTTAGATATTAATGACCTATCAGGTGAATTAAGTTCCTTAGATGCTTCTATTGGCACGGGTTTCCCCATACATAAACCCCTCTGCCCCTCTTGTTTCAATGACAAGTCATTGGATCAGATCTTGTCTTGAGATTCTTGTAGCTCAAGTTTTCCACATGATCGTACAACTGAGAGTTCGTTGGAACATAAGTACGAAGAGATCTGGGAGTAGAGGATCCTTGGCCGTATCTATGAAGTTTCAACCGCTTCAATAACATTTGGTTTATAGGGGGAAATGCTACTTTTCTTCTTCCTTTTAGCTGTTCCTTTGATTAAGTTCCTTCCAGACTGACATGCTTCTTTTCTTTGTTTTTTATTCAGCCTTTAGGCCTTGTTTGATGCCCATTATAGGGCTATGGATTGGCTTGCTAATGATGTGGGCCCACAAAACTTATGTTTGATTTGAAGATGTATGAGCTGAAATAGTACTCCATATGGACTATGAAACCCTCAGATGTGTTAGATTAGCAAACCCAACATCTGCTAGGTTTCACTAGCCATTCCAATGGAATTGCTTATTAAATGACCATTATATCCTTAATATTTTATCATAATATTGAAAATACCCTCAATGCATTTGATCAGTAGGAAACCCTATCTTCACGTAAGTTGTGCGCCTCTTTTAGGTAATAAAATTATGCTTCATTTCGGCAATCGCATACATGCAATGGAAATATGTTTTGGGCTTGTTTGCTCTTTGTTTTTCCCATATTGACAACAACGCTATTTGTTTACTTTTTCAAAATTTTAAAATAAGAGTAAAGTTGAAAATGTTTAATTTTAGTTCAATCCATCTCTTTCAAAACAAATATGATAATTTCCAATCCATACTTACAATCCATTGTGCAACAAACATGACATAGGATTTGTCTCATCATTACTATTCCCCCTTCTATAGTATTCCCACTTTTAGTCCCACTTCATTACTATTCTCACCAATGAATCTGAATCATGTATTGTATCAAGTATTATAAGATATTTAAAAATGAGTAAAAAAAGTATATATATATATATATATATATAAAACACAAATATCTGCAAGAATAAAACATTAAATTATGTTAATTAATAACATGGTGAAAGTATGGTTCACAAAAATAAGAAAATGCACGAATCAATATTTAATATATATTAAATACAACAAAAAATATGTATTATTATAACCCAAATTGGATTTACCATATATAATATGTTCTTTGTATTGTTTTAATATATTATTTAAGTTTTAAAATTTTAATGTACAATTTTTAAGTTTTTCGCTAGTTTATTCATAAGAGAAAAATATACCAATGCCAGTGGTCATAAATTAATGTCGCAGGATACTTAATACTAGACAAATATACATCTATGGAGGTGGGTAATTACTAAAGGAAAAATACTCTCAACTTCTTAACAATGCAGGACTTTCCAATAATATTTGTTTTCACAAATTAAAATTATCTAAAAAATAAGTTTTAATCTATCATACGTATTGCATATTACATATTACATCATGTATCGTATGTATATTGTAAGATACATTTAACATAGGATACGATAGGTGATATGTATCGATTTATCTATTTAATGTATCGAATCGGAGATATTAACAACAAGACTCCGCACAGGATTCTTAGAAGATTGTCAATGATGAAATTTTAGGGCAAGCTCTATTGTTTGAGACTATCTTAGATCTTATCCCATTTGAGGATCAAATATCCCTGTAGGGGTCTTCAATTCATCACAACTCCTATTATACCAAAGTGATGCATTGGTCAACACAGTGCCTAAAATGGACTAACCCTGGCCTTTGTTTGTTGTGGTCCAATATTGTTCTTTTGGAGTTCGCTCCATGTTATGATTCGTGGGTCTCATAGTTATTGCATATTAGTAGTGTCATATGGCTGGTTTGTTTAGGCTTTGCATTGCATATGCCTTACCTTAACGCTGATAATTTGCAATTAAAAAGTTACTTACAAAAAGAAAACAATAATAATAATTTTCCACTAAAAAATGTTTGGTTCTGATCACAAACTAATGGATGTGGGATTAGATCACTTTCTAATTTTTTATTTTGATAGGAGGTCTAGCAAATAGCATAGCAATTTTATCAAGCTTTTGAATATTTTGAATTTGAATGATTGAAGCACCTTGTTGTTTTCTCTGTTAAGGGGGCCCATTATCTCTTCATATTTCCTTGCTAATTTCAATGGCACTTCTTAAGAGAGTATCAAATGGTGAAGTTTATATTGACATTCATTGTTGCTATGTGATAAAGCTACATAAGGGGAAATCAGTTAGATAATAATTTGATATCAGTATTAGAGTAATGCTCAACTTGGTTTGAAAGAAGAAATAATTTTTTATAGAAAAACAAAAGAAAAAGAAAATTGACAAATTTTAGCAAGTTAATTTCGATTGGCTGGTATTAGAGTCCAGCTATTCATTCTAATCATTTCTTTACTCAAATTGTGTTTCTGCTTCAATTATTTTATGTTTTCTTTTATTTTTCCCCTTTCTTATCCAATTTAAGCCCTAGTAATTTTCAGGTGTGTGCCACAAAGGGTCCTCGACCAAGATATCCAAGAGTATGGAAAACCAGAACGAGAATTGGGACCATCTCCAAGTCAGTGAAGCTTGTTGAGTGTGTAAGTTTCTTTTAATTGTTTGTGTTGTTTTTTTAGGCTTTGATTTTACTGTTTGTGTAAATTATTCATTCATCGAATCATCTTTGGTAAGTTTGGTCATTGATATAACATAGTGGTTGAGTCATTCTATTGTGCAATAATAACTTCAAGACTAAATCCTGATGCAAACTTTGCAGCTCTATTTTGCATTTTTAAATAAATTAACTTTTAGCAGGGGCCATGCTTATGCAGGTAAAAGGATTATCAAATGTTAAGGAAGAAGTATATGGGGCTCTAGATTCTTTCATTGCATGGGAGCTAGAATTCCCTTTGATTACTGTGAAGAAAGCTTTAAAGACCCTTGAGAATGAAAAAGAATGGAAGAGGATAATTCAGGTATCATCCTTCATCTGTTTTTGGTATCCTTGGAAATGATTTCTAAGGCCAGTGGGTATGATAGGAGTGATTTCTATTTGTTGAAATTATGCGCGGGTTGTAGGTAACAAAGTGGATGTTAAGCAAAGGTCAAGGAAGAACAATGGGGAGCTATTACACATTGCTAAATGCTTTAGCAGAGGATGGGAGACTTGATGAAGCTGAAGAGCTTTGGATGAAGTTATTTTCAGAGAATTTGGAGAGCACACCTCGTATGTTCTTTGATAAAATGATATCTATATACTTTCGCAGGGGGATGCATGAGAAGTTGTTTGAGGTACTTTAATGGCATACCTTTTTAGAACAATATAATATCATGTATATTGTTTGTCTCTGATTATATAGATTTTTTTCTTTCTTTTTTCTGCTATTATTTATATCCCCTTTTAAGATGCCACCTAATTGTCCATCTGCATTTGAATTTGTTATCCATTTGACTCTCGGACCCTCTACACTTAAATCCATGTAACATGTAATCTTTTATAGCAGAATACAGCTGTCAATAGATGACTTATTGAAAATTTGATTATGCATATTTTAAACATATTTTAGATGAACATCCCCTGAGTTGACTTGTTTGAGGATCCACCTGCAATTTGATAAATATTTATGTATGCCTGTTGTCATCCTAGTGTGGGATTAGTGCTGTAACCCTAGTGCAGAATTATGTACCTCGGAACAAGTGCACTGCAAGTATGAGGTCCTCGATGCCTACCCGTATTTCCACCCTGGCTGTTGCATTCTGCATTTCGTTAAATGGCCTTGTCTTATCATCATTTTATTTGGACTGGGGATTCATTATGATTTGAATCATTTGATTGGATACTGGACAATATTTTTGGTATTGCATGTCAATTGTATTAGAAGCCTTAACACTGCTGAGATTCATGTGCCGCAGTAATTTACAAGATATCTATTGTTTAGTTCAGCCTACATTCAAAGTAAGGACATTACACTGTTTGGCTTTTTGATGTCCTTATACATATAGTAGTTCTTGATTTCGGTCCTATCTTTTAAGGGGATCTTTTGTGTTTGACAGCTAGGGATTGGAAGGCGGTATGTGAATCGTAAACTTGGATGTTTTATATATTTTTTTGTTCTTTCCTTTTCTATTTTTCATTTTTGGATGGTGGATTTCTTGTCCCATTGGTTGTACATTCCTTTATTTTTGATTATCAAAAGAAAAAGCTTTCTGTCTTCCACACCCCCCTCCATGTTTGGATCTGCCATTCATAACAGCGGCATACAGTTGACAGCATAAAGGCAAGAAATTATATATAATTCAATTTTTTTGAACCTATCATCCTCCTTTTTTCAATGTAGCTCCTGTGCTCCACTTGGTTAGTTCTTTTGTTTCACAAGGAAAAAAGGGTCTAATTCATTTAAAGTGAATCTGCCATGAAGCTGAGCTCATGGTTTTTATCACGAGCCTCATTCTAATGGTCTATTTTGACAACAAAAGATTCCAACCCTCACTCTAATGGTTATATTTTGACAACAAAAGACCCCACAGGCACCCGTCTTCCTTTACTAGGACAGATTTAGTGGATCCTTTGATTTGATACGACCGAATTTTGATTTAAAATATGACTGTTAGGATTGCCACATGTTCCTTGACCAAATGGTTGGGCCGTGGGCGTGTCTCAAGTATCTATAAGAGATTGATCTCTTGTTAGCTTTTTTGATCTATTTGTCATTCAGGAATTCTACTGCATAGCCCGGACATTGCAAGTTCAAGAGTATTTCTGGCCATTGTCCTGGTAAAAGCTAATCTAATCCATCGGAATCCCACTTCAGCTCAAGTGTCCTGCAATTGATTTGTCCTTCTTTTGGCTATGATTGTTTGGGCTTCATTTAGTAATAGTTACAGTTTTTTAATTTTTGTTTACAATAAACAAAAAACATATTTTTATTTATTTTATAAAAAAATAAAAATAAAAACAGAAACATGTTTGACACATAGATATTAAGAAAATTGTGGTCATATGTGGTGACCGTAGATGTTAGTTGGTGATGATAACAAGAAGTAGTGATGGTGGTCGGTAGGTGATGGTTAGAGGTGGTAGTCGGATGTGGTAGCCGTATGTAATGATAGGAGGTGGTGATTGGAAGTCGTGGCCGAATGTATTAGTCGTAGACAGTGGCTGGATATGGTAGTTGGAGGCGGTGGCTAGAGGGGGGTGGTGAAAGGGGGTGGCCAAAAGTGTGCGATCGGGAGTGGTGAAAAAAGAGAGAATGAAAATTTATCTACAAATAAGTAAAAACATATTTTTTCTATTTATAAGAATTTAGTAAATTTTAGAAACTGTTTACATTATTTTTAAAACAAAAGTACTTATCAAATATGTTTTTATTTACAGTTTACGAAAAATCAAAAAAAAAAAAAACTGTAAACATAAGTGTTACCAAACGGGACCTTGGTATCTTATCCATATAATACATTCCAATCCAGGATTCTATTTGGTTTTTTTCTCCTTTTTCTTTTTCAACTAATGAATTGTGGAGCTTTTTGGATTCACATCACTTGGAATTAACATCTTGTCTGTTTATGGCTTATTTCTTTTTATTTTGTCTTGTAGACATTTGCTGACATGGAAGAACTCGGTATGCGACCAAATATGTCAATCGTTACAATGGTTGGAGATGTGTTTCAGAAGCTGGGCATGTTGGACAAATACGCAAAATTGAAGAAGAAATATCCACCACCAAAATGGGAATATCGATACATTAAAGGAAAGCGTATTAGAATCAGAGCAAACCAACTTGATAAATGTGATCACGCGGACAACGGTGTAAATAAATACGATGGGGAAACTGATTTGAAGTCCAATGGGTTGTATGAAGATTCTAAAGTTGCTTCAGATGAATTCCAAGATGAAGCTTGTCCATACGAGGATTCTAAAGCAACTTCAGATGAGCTTGGTGAAACTGCCAACTCCTTGTCAGAAACTTAGATTTAAAAAGTATTTTTTATTTGTCAATATTTTTCATCACTTCAAGATTAAAATGATTTCAGTTTTACTCCCCTTGTACATATATGTTGGGCATGTGTTTTGTATTCTGCGATATCCTTATAATTAGAATTTTATTTACATAAATTTGTATTTTTATAAAATTAGAGTATAAATAGGTTCTTATGAACTTTTGTAGGCGTGTGGAGATTGAATTAAAGAGGTAGAGACATAGAGGCCCCGATTGGTTTTAGATTTTTTATTTGATAACTTAGTTTTTAAGTTAATTGTTTGAGTAAAAAGTTAGTTTTTTTAATTTTTTGTTTAAAGTTGATGATTTTTTCGTTTTATATATTTGATATTAATAATTATATACAGTTGGTAATAGTAGTAAATAAGTTATGAATAATAGGTATTATTATATTTTAAAAGTGGTGAGCGTTTAATTTGAATATTCTGAGAGTTTGTATTTTGATTTGATTTTTTAACTTTTTAGTTTTTGTACTTTTTTGCCAAAGTGGCAAAGTTGAATTTTTTATATTTTTAGCTAAAAGGTTAAAAAGTCAAAAAAGTCAAGCTGTTAATTAGGCCAGCGAGACAAAAATACTGGGAGCATTGAGGCGCCTCTTTGAGTGGGAAGCAAGTTTGACTACAAAAATAAGGGGGTCATTGGGGGTGCTTCTTGAGTGGGAGACAATATTGATTTCAAGACTTGAATTTTGAGTGTTAAATTTGGGAATATTTTGGTTTAAGTACATTTATGGTTACCTGAGGACAAAGGTAGGTAGTGTTGAATAATATAAATTTGTGTATTTTTTGTGTGTGTATAAATTGTTGTGCTTCTGGTTGTTGAGAATGGCAATAAATTCTAATTATAT
>JAOTRH010000025.1:16564831-16597849 GCA_034768845.1 Heliamphora exappendiculata | reverse complement strand
AGTTTCTATAGGCAGAAAATATAGAGTTATTTTCTCTTTTTAATTTCTTCAACTTCTATATATATATATATGTATATATATATATATATTTATAATCTCTGCCGTCTCTCTCCCACCACCAACCCCTCACCGTCGCCGACCCCCACACCCCGCCACCGTGTGACCCCTGTACCGTCGACCCCACGCCGAGAGAGAGACTACAGAGATGAGAGAGAGGGAGATCAGAGGGAGGGAGAGAGAGGGAGATGGCAGAGAGAGAGAGAGAGAGAGAGAGGGTTTGAGGGGTGGTTTGGGAGAGGAGGGTTTCTGAGGGTGGTTTGCAGGTGATTTCGGGGTAATTTTGCATTGGGGTGATTTTGGGGTGATTTTAGAATTATTTTGGAATTATTTTAGTTGAGTGTAAAGTAAATTTTAATGGTTGAACTTATTTGATGTTAAAATTAAATTTAAGAGAATATTAGTGTAATTTTTGAAATTATAAAATTTTTTTTTATTAGAAATTTTAAGGGCTAAGTGTAATTTATCTTTAAAAAATAGTAAAACTATTAACTTTATTTTTAGATTTTAAATTGTAGTGTTTGGGATATTGACATGATATTTTTTGTTTTTGTGAGTAAAATTAATTTTTTTACGTAAAAGTATTATAGTAATTTTATTTTAAAAAGGTTAAAGTATTTAGTATATGTATTGATTTTTTTTTAGATTAAGAGATAAAAAAAGTTACTTAATTTTTTTAAAACCAAATAGTGCAATTTAAAATCAGATTTTTTTTTAAAAAAATTAACTTAAAAGCTAGCCAAACATGCCCTTAAAATCTTGGAACCCAATTATGAGTAAACTATTCTCTTCGAAAAACGTCACATTTAGAGCTTATTGGGGATAAGTTTTAAGCTTGTTTTTTAAAATATTTAATTTTTTTTTTTTAAAAAAAGAAGAATAAAAAAAAGTAAATGTATTTGAAATAATTTGGAAAAGTAAATATTAAAAAAAATATGATTTAACTTTTTTAAAATTGTCCTGAAAGTCATACAAATATTTAATTCCAAACAAATCAGCTTAAAATCTGAACTTTTTAAAAAAAAACTAGCTTTTTCTTTTGATCCCAAACAGAACCTTAATAGCTTGGAACCCGATTATCGATACGGTATCTTCCGGAAACCAGTTTGTTTGGATCCGTGCATTTCAAACATTTGCAATCCTTTCATAGACAAATTATTTGAGTTCTGGAACTCAACGTCTTAATTCAACCACTCTTTTGCATATTTTAATTCATATCTCTAACCACCAATTTGCTCCCAAATGTAAATATATATTAGTGGTATTTAGTATTGTTAAAATTAGTAATTTATAAATTATAATTTATAATAAAAATTATGAGTATTTATTAAAAATTAAAAATTATAATTGAAATAGGAAAAAATAATAATTATTATTTATAGTAAAAATTATAAATATTTAGAATATATTATAACTTATAACTAAAATTAGTAACATGAAACTTTGACAAACAGCCCATTCGAGCCCAACCTAAATGCAAACACTATCATTGTAAGTCACACAAAAAAATATAAAAATTGATACTTCTTTCAAAGCTTCAACTATAAATATCAAGTTTAATAAGTTTTTTATTAAACCACTTTTGCTACACAAATATTTGACTTTAAAACTATATTTATTATTTATAGTGCAATTCTTCAATCTCTTCATTTGTTCCATTTATTTTTCCTTCTTATTTTTTTCGTAAAACTTCTATAATAGCTGTTAAATACAAAAATAAATAAAATTAGACAAAATAAATTAAAATAATCCTAACAAAGTATAAATTATGAGTTAAAAATGCATTTTTATATGTACAGAAAACGAAAGCATTACAGAGAATCAATAGATAATTAATTTGTAGTTTGCAGGGGAACACGGGAAAAAGATTTGCTGCGCTGAACATTTTTTAAGTATTACAGCGAATCAGTAGATAATTAATCTGTTGATTCGGTGGTGAAACGTGGCATCTTGGATCATACAATTCGAGTTCTTATTACGTTTCTTAAGTTGAAACACAAAGATGGAAAGTGAAAATAATTTTATTAAAAACAGTAATACTAGAGATTAAAACATACGATCTATGCAGTCATATAACTAAGGTGTTGTTAATTCAGTAGTTAAGAATTCGTTATCCTTCTATCAAGAGCTTGAGTTTGAGTCTCTGTAGCGGTATATTGGGGTCAAACCTATACACATAGCTTAAATTGTGCGACAATTCTTATATTCGAGCCCAACGTAAATGCAGTGAGAGTACTGCGAATTGGTTGTAGATTACGTGTACAGTATTTTTCGACAAGTATACATGTGAAGTAGTTTATCTACACACAGGCCTGGCCCTTGTCTAAGGACAATAAAACTATGATTTTAGATCTCTAATTTTTGACAAATTTTTAAGGCTCCTAAAATTTTAAGTATTTATACGAAGAGTTCTCACTCGCATCTAATTAAACATTAAACTCTTCATGAATAAATTATAATTATTTTATTGTGTATGATTTTTTGTGCTGAGATTTTGTGATTTTTTGAGATCTTTTGAAATATTCATTTTAAATTGTCGATTATCTAGATAAAATCATGACTCATAGTAAAAAAATTTCATCTGAATTTAAAAAAAAAAAAAAACTTAAGCAAAGAGTAAACAAACTATTTAAGCAGGTGATATATTTTGAGGGGACCTAGTTTAGGCAAATTATTTTATTATTTATTTTTTTGATTTATACAAATTTTTTATGAGATTATATTTTAAAAGTTCCATTTAGACCCTCTAAAATTTAGATGGTATAATTATTTATACAAATAATAAAATAATTCTTTTATACAAATATAAATAAAATAATTATTTATATTTTCTTTTATACAAATAATAAAAGAAAATATATCTGTTTAAGGATAATTTAGTATAATTATTTATTGACTTATTTTACATTCTTTGTATTCTTATTTAGGAGATCCTCTTTTTTTTTTTCTATTTTCTTGTCTCACAAATCGAGATAAATTAGAAAATAAAAAAGTAAACTATAAAAATATTAGAAAGGAGAAATTTAAGTTAAAATAAGTTAATAAATTATTTTATTTATTTATTTTCTTATTTAATAAGAAAAATCATTTTGTATTAATCTCTTTTACTTCTTAGATTTTTCTCACTGAGGAGAATTAGAAAAGATAAGAAAAATTAATTAAAATATGAAAAAAAAAACTTTTAAAAAACAAAGAAATAAACTAAATATCAACTCTTCATCCCAAACTAAGTCTAAATTAGCTTTACTTATTTTAAACAACAAATTATTATTAACAAGTTGTGAGAAAAGAAAGATAAAATTAAAATTAAATTATAAGTATCATTTCTTTGCATTATTTTATATTTGTTTAGCAAGAAAGAAAGTAAAGTTTACGTGTATACACTAATTATACGAGAATTATTATTTTTCTTATATTTTTTAAACAACTTTTATTAAACAAACACATAAAAAAATCTTAATATATATAAAAAAACTAATTATATCACTATGACATTAGATTCTCTCTAAAATTAAGAAAATTAAACAAAATAATAAAGATAAATAATGTTATAAGAAAGACAAATACTTAAACGAAAGAAAATATAAATGTTTCATGATTTATCCAAGATTTCAAAGGTAAAATAGGAAGATCCCAAAAATTAAAAATTATGTTAACTAATAGAAATTCTAAAAATAGTTAGTTGAATGAATTAGTCAATCAAATATTTTTTTTTAAAAATATTCAAAGAAATTTTAAAAAAATATTAAAATAAACATTTAAAGCTCTCACATTGACTCTCACGAAAATATCATTTTCGTTAATATATATCTAAGTTTGGGTGATGTAGCATTGAGTCCCGTTTCAAGCTTTATTTTACTATTAAGTCCTAAAATTATATTAACTTTGTATTAGATCTCATTTTGAATTTGCTTTCCAAAAATTCCCTTATTTTTATTATTCAATTTGCGTTTCTCAAACAATGCTTGGAACAGCTCCAAGATAATAGCTACCCTTTTCAGTTAAATTCTTCCATTTTTAATAACGTGGCTCTAAATGACTCAAAGTGAATAAATCATTTCAGGTTAGCAAATTGTCTTTAAATGTATCATTTCTTTGATATTATTTCTCAGTGTGAAATATTTCTGAAATTTGTATTGTTTTATGTGCACTATTTATTCGTGTTCAGCAAATAATATATTATTTTTTATACTCAGCAAAATAGTATATTATTTTTTAATATTATTATTTTTCCTTTAGGTATGTGTATCATTTTCTGATATTATTAGTATATTATTTTCTGTATTCATTAAATAGTAAATCATTTTTTTATATTATTATTGTTTCATTATTATCATAGATCAAAAACTTATTATTTCATATGACTGAAACGACAAAAAATTAATTATTTTTTCATAGTATCATTCCATGAAAGCATGCAAACCAAAACATAATTGGAAAACACTTTCTCATGGTATTATTTTTTGCAATAATGATACACATAACAATTTTTTAATATATCATTTTCTGCAATGCGTAATGAAATAAAGTACATGTCGAAGTTTGTAGCAACCAAAATTACATATAATATTACGATACAAATAGGGCACCTTGACAAAACATGCATAACTAATTTTTTTTTACGTGAGAAAATAACTAAAAATAGCTTGAAAACAATCTTCTTCTCCCTGTGAATCTTTTTAAAATAATTATGTACAGAACTAAGAAATATTATTTTGTGTGCATTCACAAAATATATTCAACGTAAGTAACAACTAAAAATAAGAAAGTATAATTTTTAAAATAAAAAATATGATATAAATAATTCTATATATATCGAGTTTCTATTACTAACAAGTAAAAGTATATAGGTCAAAAATTTATTAAAAAATTTAAAATAAAATTTAATGGAATATGAAATTTTTGAAAAGGTCTTCTCTATAAATAACATTCTAAATTGAAACTTATATGTAATTTATGTTATAAGTTATGTTGTGTAAAAATTTTGATTCATATTTGGTTAAAATAAAATAAAAAATTATAAAATTATAAAATTATTGTTGAACGTTAGATAAAGAGATATGATAATCTTACCTAGTTTTATTATTTTAAAATATATTTAATTTTTAACCTAATTTTTTTTCTAATAATCGATTTAATCCCTAATTAAAAAGTTTTATTTTCAAATTTCGAGGATAAATCGGCCGATCCTAACACCATTTATGATAAGCCAGACGCCAGGGACCTTACGACCATGAATTCTTAATTTCTTCGTGAACTCAAGACTGCCTTTATCACCCTATTGAGGGGACTAATAATATTAAGTAAGCTTTGTATTAATTATCTAAAAAATAGTGTGAGATTTAGTAAACTATTAATCTGATTCATGTGATGGTAATGTCAAATTATTTATTTAATGAGATAAAAAAATTAAATAAATAAATTAAAATTTTTATTTAAAGAATTTGAATTTTATTAAGTTATAATCACTTTTTGAATATTTTTAAAATTTTTATTTTTTTTAATTTATAATCTCCTTTTGACCAATATATCCTTTTTTTTCTCATATATTTTTCCCGTCCTCTCTGTCTAACTCTCTCCCTTCACAGATCAAATCTCCATTGTCGTCGCCTCGCCGTCGTCGCTGTTGGCTCGCCGTCGCCTCCTTGTCGTCGCCGCTGTTGCTCGCCGCCCTCGCCGCTCGCCGCTGCCTGAACCAAATCTGGACCGCCGTTGGCCCTGTTCCTCCTCCACTCCGAACCAAATCTGGACCACTATGGCCTCACCGTCGCCTAGCGGTGAGGCGTGACTGCGATTGTTGCTGCTATTGTAATTCTAGAGAGAATTGGATTCTGCAAGTGTTGAGGAAGTATGAAATATAGCGATTCCAGAGAGAACCCGACGAAGATAGCGGTGCTACTAAGCCGGGCGACGAGACAGATAGGGCCATCCGTGCTGGTGCAAGAGAAGGCGACCCTAGAGCTGGAGGAGCGACAGGCCGACTGGGTGTACTCAAAGCCGGTGTTGGCGGTTGTGGTTTGGTGGTGTTGGTGGTGGTGGTCTAATCTGGTGTCGGTGGTGATGGGTAGTTGTGGTGACGGTGGTCTCATTTTTTATAATGTCTCAATTCAAAAATAATAATACATTTATAGTTATATAAATAAAAAAATTTATTTGTTCAAAAATAATAAAATATTTATACATTTAGATACACATTCATTTAAAAATGTATTATTTACATAAAATGTCTTATTTTAAAGAATGAAATATTTGTTATGAAATATCTTATTTGTTTAAAAAATATCTTAAGATATTTCATAACAAATAAGACATTTGATAACAATGTCTAATTTTCAGATTCAGAACCAGAATGAGACATTCATAACAAATTAGACATTTTAAATTTAAAATCAGAATTTTTCAATTTTTTATCGATTACCGACAAATCTAGTGGTGGCAACAGTAAAAAATGGTGGCAATATAATAATAGCGACAACAGTAGTGGCGGTGGTGGCAGGGAGTGACGACAGTGGTGGCGAGAAATGACAGCAATAGTGGCGGTGGTGATGATGGGGAGTGGTGTTAGCAGTGGTAGAGAGTACAAATCTAGTGATGGTACCAGTAGAGAATAATGAGGATATGGTGGTAGCGACGACAGCGGTGACGGTGGTGGCAGTGGTGGTGGGGAGTGACAACGGTGGTGGCGGGGAGCGACAGCAATGGTGACAGTGGTGATGATGGGAAGTTGTGTTGGCAGTGGTAGAAAGTGTATGATATATTATGAGTAATTTTGGTATAAAAAATATAAAATATGACTTAATAAAATATAATTCTTAAATATAACTTATTAAAATACAAGATGCTTAAATAGTACCTAACCCAAAATAACCCACAAAAAAAAAAAACATTGATAAAGAACCCTTATCATTCCAATCCCAGTCCTATGACCCCGTCCCTCAAACAAGTATGACCAATAAGTACTAGATGAGAAGAGATTACCATACTCATCTTAATTGCTTGAGTAGGAGTCTTTGTCTCGAGCTGAGCTGAGCTGAGGCGTCATTTCATTCTCGTAATGGGAATAATAGCTTTGCAAGAAACCAGACAAGATTCAACGAGAGAAGTTCTAAAATGCAGATCCAAACACTCTCCTAAAAACAGAAACTCTAATTCAAAATAGCCAGATGAGCTCTGGACAAGCACTCCCAAATAACTGGAAATGGGTTTTGAACCCACAAGTTATTATAGTATCAACACCAGGAGATTTCACCCAAACCAAGTAAGAGAAGCACATTGAAGATAGTATTGCTGTGGTGCTATTGGGTACTTTTGCTAATTTAGATGAACCAAAAATAAAAATTAAAAAAAAAAAGTAAATAAACTTTAAATTTCTGTTAATGATTAGAAACTGGTATTTTTACTCCTCGTCAGATCCCGATCCTTCTGAACTTGACCGGTTGCCTTGTCCACGTGCGGTGCCATTAGCAGCCGGCCCCTTCTTTTTGGTATCTTGTTTATCCTCGTCATCTTCACTATACTCGCTCTCGTAATCATCGTATTCCTCTTCTTCAATCTCCTCTTCCTCCTCGACCCCATCCTCCAGAGCCGCTCCCTCCTCAACCACATAACCGCCCCGGGTGCCAGCCCGGGTCCTTTTCAAAACTTTCAACTTCAAACTTGTTTTTATGTCACAACCGATCCACGAGTCGCACAGCAAGTAACAGCTCAAATTGTAATTCCCCTCTGCGGGGGCTTGGAATTTGCCCATCACGAGTCGCGACCCGCTCTTAACCCTTTCAACTGCTTCTCTGACAGCTGAACTAGTTTCTTTCACATTTGCCCCTGCCCCTTCCATTGTCTCCTCTATTGCTTTTGAAGCAGCAGTTACAGCCGTGGCTTCATCCATGAAACTAACCTTTTGGGAAAACCACACGTTGTTCAAGTTGGGGTCGGCAAGAAGAAACCAGAAATTTTCTTCCTTGTGGAATGGATAGGAAGGGGCGTGGGGAAGGGCACCAATCAAGCCATTCGCACGTTTGAGCGTCACCCAAGTATGAACGGTGACAATGTCGCCCTCTTGGATGCCCTCCTCCCCCTCGGTTTCACAAGTAACTTCAAGTGTCAACGAAGGCATCATTTCAAGAACAGTCTCCACATCCTGTGCTTCAGCGGCAGATAAACCAGCAACTTGAGTAAGCAGCTCGGCCTGATCATGAAGAGTCATATCACGAAGCTCCTGAAAAGTCCGCATTTTCTGCAAACAAAGAAAAGACAAGATCAAAATAAAAATTGTGAAGAAAAGGAGGAAAAAAGAACAAGGAAGAAAATGCAATAAGAGAGGTTTAATTAGTCTGGCTAAAAAACTAAACTTCTATCTTCCAGTCTCAATAGGAGGAAAAGAGTTCCACTAGTGATCTTACTTACCCCAGAAAAACAAAAAACAAAAACAAAGATTTCCACAAAAACAAATCAAACGAATGGCAAGCTGAATGCAGTTTGAAGATCAAGATGCAATAAGCTTAGAAATAAATCTTAAAATGAACCTAGACTTCCTCTTTCATCTGTGACACTAACATTTCATTAACTACTTTAGTCATGACAAGTGACAAACTTTGAACAATACAGTAATTGCCTCAAATAACCTCATCTACTACCATCATCTTGACTGAATAATCTATATATATCACAGGCATCTTGATAAGATTTCAAAATAGGCACCATCTGTAGCTTATACTCAGAAAAAGTGATTTAGTGTAAGAGTTATATATCAGCACTGTTTCCATGTCTTGCTATACAGTTTCTACATATAGATAGGAACAAATCTGAATGTTTTGATATTCAGGTATGAAATACGTGATATTTAATATTGCCTGATTAGATAACTTCTTCTTTCTTTTTTTAACTTTTTCCTTTTCCTTTTTCTTTTTCTTCGTTTTTTTTTCGGGCGCCACTGAACCCACTGGCTTTTAAGATCTCTGAAGGTGGCAAGGCAATGGTGTCTAAACAGCAGATCAGTAAGTAAATGACAACCGAATTCTTTCACGGTGACATCAAGACATAGGATTTGATCTACTTGCCTTGCGGGCTAGCTTTTTCATGATAGCCTCATTAAAATGAGGCAGCTGCAAAAATGGTGCAATACCTTCGGTAAATCCACCAGCTGCCTTTCTTGCACTGAGGGGAACAGCCTGCAACACAGTTTATAACAACAGCTTACTACAGACTAGCAGCAGAAGAAGTTCAAGTACAGGAAGGCAAAACATCAAAAGGTGGAGTTTACGTCCTCATTTTACATGCATTGTAATTAAAAATAAGGATTCCATGATGTGACAGTTTTCCTTTGCTGATGCTGTTTTTTTTTTTTTTTTTTTTTTGGAGGGGTTGAACTATGGATCCACGATATGATTAGAAGATGCATGAAATTTGAAAAAGTTACAAAATTCAGAAAATGATTATCTACTTCTCTTTTAGAACACCAGAGTCAGTATGAGCAAAAGTTGCCTGCATTGAGTTTTTCTGAGATAAAAGTAACGTGCTTATCCAAAAGAATAAAATGAATTTTAAACATAAAGCACAGACAGAAAAATATAGAACTTCAAAAATCTTCACCATCTATACAACAATAAACCTTTTCTTTCTGTATTCAGTGTATCCAAGCCAATTACTCTCTGACCACTTTTTAGAATAAGGTTCAAAGTAATCTCAAGAAATTAAAACAATGCCACTCTATTAACAACTCATACAACCTCCAATACCCCCTCTCCAAAGGAGGGCATAACTGATAACTGAAAAAGAATAAAAATTCTTTCCGTGAAGTAGCAAGGTGCACCCCCGTATAAAATATTACAAAAACTGGGAGTGCTAAAGCAAGGACATGTGGAATCAAACATTGTACGCAACAATAATTTGGAGTATTCAGGAATCAAATATTTGCCACCAGGATTATTTCAAGATTTGAGCTGCAGACAGGAAAACAGTGGAATGAATAGAGAAGAATTAAGAGTGGATTTGAGTAAAAGAGAAACAAGGGATGTTTGTGCACATGCAGGTACCATGTTGGCAAAGCGTGGGTGAGTGCAGCAATGTGAGTGTGTGTAGGGGGTGGGAGCGTTTAAATCAAGGATTTACTCTGGACTCACTTGTCTATGCAATAACTCTTCATTTTATCCCGTGTATCAATAAATAAAGTGAACTATTTCACTAATAGCTTTGCTAAAAATGCACTAAAACCAATAAATTTTACCCCCTTGGATTCTAAAGATCAGATAGTTCAATTAATTTTAGTCAAAAGTTCTCAATACAGACCTGAATGATACATTGGGAAAGCTCAAGAACACCAATTGCAGGCCTTACCCAACCATGGCCCTGAGCAGTGCGCGGTATAACTGCCATCTGCATTCAAAGTAATGTGTTAATAATACTAGAAACAATGGGCAGGATCCACAGATGTGAGTGACAAATGGCAGAAGAAAGGAAAGCAAAAAGGCCAATTTTCTCATTCAGCACAAATAGATTAACATGAAACTCTAGAACAATAGCACAGTGCGCCAGTGGCACATGAAGCGCCGAATGTAGGTCAAGTAAGAATGTGATAAAGCATCCGCATAAAAATAGGAACCCTTCATGAACTGATTACCTCAGGGTCCGGTGGGAAACTCATATGAAAGATTAGTTACATATGCATGTACTTGAGCGCGTCAGCATAAAATAGCCTACTCATGGACTGACTATCTCAGGATCCGATGTGCAACTTGTATGAAAGAGTAATTGTATATGCATACACAGATGTATACATAACATATTCTATAATTTGTGCAGATCTGCAAGTTCACACTTTAATTGCTTATGGAGGAGAGAGTTATCTGTCTTTGAGAAGACAAAGAACAGGGTGCATTTAGATGATTCCCAACAAACCAAATACTAGAAAATTCTTGGCAAAAGATTTCATGGCATAGAACACTAGATTTGATATTAAGAATGTAAATTTGAATTTGATACTAATGGTTTTAAATATAAATCATCACTTGTGTTTGAATCTCAGGAGAACAAGAATACATCATTTCCAGATCCCCTTTTTCCATCCATATAAAAGCCTTCACTTTGGAGTGAAACTTCAAAATATAACAGAAAAGGGTCCAGAGATAGTACAAATGCCACAATCAATCATTCCATTACCACCAAAAGTGGAGTTTCATACTCTACTCGCATGGTTGTCAAATTGGGATACGGATCGTGTATCGTTTTTCTATTTTTTTGGAATAGTGTATCGTATCGTATTAAGTATCGTAAGATATTTAAGTATTTAACACGTTTAAAAATAGCTCAACAGATACACACACACACACAAACAAACATCTTGCAAGAATAAAAACTTAAATAGTGTTAATTAATAATAATGTTTTATGGTTCTCAAAAATATAAATATGCACGAATCAATACTTAATGCATATGAAATACAACAAAAAAATATTACACCTAAATGTATTATTATTACTTAAATCAATTTTACTATATATCATATGTTCTTTATATTGCCTTAACATATCATTTAAGTTTTAAAATTTCAATGTACAAATTTTAAGTTTTCAATTAGTTTGTTCATAAGAGAAAACCATACCAACACTACTGAACATAAATCAATGTAACAATATTCTCAATACTATACAAGGAGATATTTATAAAGGCATGCATATGTTAAAAAAAAAGTTCTCAATATCTTAACCATGCAAATCTTTTTAATGCTATTTCTTTTCACAAATTAAATTTGTTTAAGAAAATAAGTATTAATATATCGTAAATATAGCATTATGTATCGTAAGATACATTTAATATAAGATACGATATGCAATACACATGGATATACCTCTTTAATGTATTGAATCATAAGTTACGTATCGTGAATCATAAGATATTGAAAACAGATGCTGCATGCACGACGCAGAAATTACCTTCATAAGCTCTTCAAGAAGGCGAGGTGCAAGCTCTAGTACACGTTTGAAGTCCCGTTGCAATTCTGGGGATAAAGCTTCTGTTTCATGAGTTAATTGAGCTTGAATCAACAATTGCGTCTGAATAAAAAAGACGGGGAAGTAAGAATCCGAATATTTATTATAATATCAAACTTGCACATGCTAAGCGAAAAATACTCAGAACTCATCGAGATATTATCTACTGTTCTACATCTCAAATACAATGATTTTTGTCAAAACAGTACCTTAACTAGTGCTGGATGCTGCTTCCAAAACTTTGCCTGCTCTTGTTTAATGTTTTTAAGGTCCAAATTCAACTCACTTCTCACTAACATAAACAGTTTCTGCAGCGGTTCACCATCAGTCCTACGAACTGGAATCTCCATGTATTCAGCAGCCTTAATGAAGACATCCATTACTTTGCTGAAAAATTAAGTATCACGGAAAATAAACATAAGTTACAATAGATATCATGTTGCAAGGTATGCCCCTCAGAATAATAGCCATAACCATTCTTTTTCAGTTTAGAATGAGAAAATTATCTTAGCAGTTTTTTAGGTCAAATGAAACATCATAGTGCATTCAAATTTTAGCATGGCGTTTTTTAGGACTGGAATAATTGACGCTGCTAATCCAAATTCTAGCATGGTGAATTCAATTTCAATGTTCAGGATGGAAATGAATACCGATACATCCACACAAAAATTTAAATATATTGAAAGCTAAAGCACGTTAATCAATCCTTGCTATGAATATAGAACAAATAAATGTATGTTCTTGTTTGTGACACAAAAGGAAAATGTGCGTAAGACAGTACTCGAGATACCTCGCTTACACACGTGTCTGTAAGTTAATGCATGATTGTAAATGGTTCTCATAATGGTAGTAACAGTCACCAGATAGCTATTGATAACCAAATATTAAGAACGAACATAATACCTTGGGGCCAAAGAAGGTTTCATAAAGTAGTAATAGGCGGAGAGTGTTTGATGCATGACGTAGTTTCCGGTGTATCTTGATGACCGTGATAGATATACAACCGCTATCACCAGCGGTAACAGAATACAGACTCCAACTATCCAAAGTAATAGTATCCCACCAGACGCCCCATCAATGTTCAGCAGAAACTGAGGAAGAGCTATTCCCATTTGAAACCCCTTTATCAATATACCATCAATCAGTTTGAAATATGTTAACATTGTTGGCAAGAACATGAAGGGCTTGGCTGCAGGAGATAAAGGTATATAATACCTGCCTACCATCTGGATGGCCATACTTTTCAAAATTCTCACGGGAAATAGGATCTGTGAGAGCCTGATAAGCCTTAGATATATACTCCACAAAATACGTGTGGGCCTCTGCAAATTAAACAGAAAAGGTAAGCACCTATTATTTTGTAAGAATGAGTCACTGAAGCATCAATTTTGCCATCAATCAAATATGAAGACAGCACTAATAAACTGAAGTGCTAGAACACCTTCAACCTGGATCTGGATTTTTATCAGGGTGATATTGAATGGAAAGTCTCCTATATGCCTTCTTTATTTCAGAGTCAGAAGCTCCAGATTCTAATCCAAGAATACTAAATGGCTCAAATACTTGAATCTGAGATGAAGCAGAAAGACATTATCCCCAGTCAAAAGCAGAACAAGATTGTCTAAGATACATGGATATACGATAAAGATATAAGACAAAGTGCTAATTTACAATTTCAGGATAAGCATAAATTGTAACCGAAACAAACAGGAACATGATGTTTCTATTGGTGAGAGTATTTACCTCACGAGATAAATGTTTAATGTAATACACTAGTATGCCCATCATGACCCAAAGCAACACAACCGTCAAGTTACTCCATGTTGAGAAGTTTGAGATCTACAAAAGTAAATTATAAACAAGGCAAATGAGGACATGATCAAGCACCACTCGAAACAAATGATGATACAGCCTCCCCAATATGATTGAAATAATGAGAATAGAATTAACTTTAAAAGGCAGGACTCACCCGTTTAAAAATTGATTTGCGATACTTTCCCGATCGAGAGCATACTGAACACTCGCAATGGATGCTTTTTGTTTTCTTCGAGGCAGCACGGCATAGCTTCAGGATTGTATAAGGCACCAAAGGCAGGGCAATTATTGTCAAAATAAAAATCGGGAACAGTGCACTATTTTCTTCTGAAGCAGCCATTGAACCTTCAGGCTACCACAACTTGTATATTACCTGCAAATAGATATCTAAATAATTATTGCCTGGTTTGAAACAGAGTTGCAACCAGGAGAGTGCCTCATCAATTCAAAAGTCATTGCTATGACTAATGTCATGAAGCAGCTTCAAGAGGGAAAAATAGAAAACTGTAGCGTAAATCCTATGTTATGCTTCTTACTAAAACATGATAATTCAGCATTGAAATTAAGCATAAATATATCATCTTAGTGAAAATTAGTGACTGTTATCAGAGTCCAAACAATTCCTTAGGAAGAAGTTAGTGCCTGCTTGCAAGGAAACCAATGTGACAACTTCAGAGATAAAGAGAAAGCTATTCTATTGGGTTACATGACCCCTCTTTGACTTTCATTTATGAAAAGTTTTCTCCATTAGGGGGGGAAAAGTAAAATACCCCACGAAAAAGAAAAAAAAAAGAAAAAGAACCACACACACACACACACACAAAAACATTTCTTCTGGTGACCAATAAAGGGCAATTTTTTCTTCAATTTGGTCAAGAACAAACCAGAAATTCCACAAAAGACACCTTGACGAGGCAAAATGATACGTGATTGTTACAAGCCAATATCATTCACTGAAACTTAACATGCAATGCTCAAAACAATCATGTTTGACAACATAAGAGCATTTAGCAAAAACACAATGGGGTGTTTGTTAAAACTTTTCAGAGGAGCTTTAGTTTTTTTTTTTTTCATTTTTGAAATCTATGAAAACTTGTTTCTATAGCATCTGCTTTCCAATTAAGTGCCAAAAACAATACAGTAAAACTAAAAAAATTGCTTCTCCTTTATAATAATAAACTTTTATAAAAAATTCTGCTAATACAAACACCCAAAACTAAATGGAAAACTCTAATTCTTCAGTGGATTAAATGGCCCTAAACTATATTAAGAATGGTAAGCGGCTAATGAGTTTTTCCGACTCATCATTGCATTTTCATCTCTCTTTTTTTTCGGCATCTCTGCATTTTGACCTTACCATTCACTATCTCCGTTTACATAAGTAACAAATATAATCAACCTGACAATAATAATTCTTCAAATTATCAATGAAAAGCATTTTTTCCCCTTTTTTCAATAGCACACTAGGATTCTAATAAAAAAATAAAAAAACTCACCAGGATTTCTCATGGAAGAAACATTGACGAACCAAAACTGATGGCGCGTATTTCGTAATTACAAGCCAACATCACCCTTTGAAACTTAAAACCCAATACTCAAAACAATTCAAAATCAACTACATAAGAGTGTTTTCGCTATTGATAGCGGAAAACACATTAGCTAAGCTAAATCCAATTGTATAATTCTTGAGTAAGTCGGAATTCCATCAACCAGATCCGCAACAAAATCGATGGCGAATACTATATTACAAAAAAAAAACACTCGATTGGAGTTAGAAAGCTTTATCATACAATTCACCTAGCGCAAACAAACAAAATTCCCAAACAACCCATTGTAAAACCCATCGAGATAACCATCTTGGATCATGAAAGATCCAAACGAAACCGATTACAATTGATTGAATTCGTATAAACATACGCTGTTGTGTACCTTCAAACGAATTTGAAAATCCAATATTTACTTAAAAATATATGTATCTGTCATTACCTAGAAATGGAATGGAAGATCAAGCAAACGATTTCAGAAGAAACGCGATGGGTACCACTGAAAAGGGGGCTTCTCCCTGCTCCCTCTTAGGTCAGCTTCAGATCCAGAAACGCATACAACGGCCAACGCAGTCCCCCTAAAATTCTTATTTCTTTCCAATTTTCATCCGGGCATGATCAAGGCATCATCAACAACGAAAGGGTATTATTGTCCTTTAATTTCCACGACATATGGCGTCATAAAGGTAATTCTATTCACGCCAATATTGGTCTAAATTTATGTTGGCAATGTCTACCAAATTTAATTTTTTAAAAATTTAATTTTTTTTAAAAAAAAACTGAGTGTATAGAATAATTTTAAAAAAATAAATATTAAAAAAATGATAAAAATTTAATAAATTTAACTTTTTTTTAAATTACTTTAAAAATCATACAACACTTTATCATAAACGAACTTGACTTAAAAGCTGAATTTTGTGGAACCAGCCAGCTTAGATTTTGATCCCAAACAGGCTCGGAGTATAAAATCGTGAAGGGGCGATCATTAGGGTTAGGATTTCGTTCATCATCATCGCTCTCCGCCTTGATTCCAAACAGGTTCGGAATATAAAATCGCGAAGGGGCGATCATTAGGGTTAGCGTTTCGTTCACCATCATCGCTCTCCGCCTCTCCGCTATTTAACCCATCGTTGCGCACGGCCCTGACCATTTCTATCGTCCCTGCGGCAGCCAAACTCAGGACTACTCTGCAATGTTCGTTGTAAATTGTACAATCTACTATTTTTCTGCACTCAGGTTATGTATATACATATATCTATATCTATATCAATGTGAGATTTCATGGAATTTTAGGTTTCTGAACCATATTCTTGGAGTTTGTTCATTCGATCTTTGACATTTGGCTTTGCTCTGGTTCCATAGCGAAACATATTGTGGAGGCCGTGATGAAGAAAACTATACCATCAAACTCTGAAACCTACAGGGCTTGTTGATGATATCCAGATCATTGGTGTCTGAGCCTTTGTTTCGAAGTTTTTAATCACATTTGATTGAGTCGTTTTATGTCTTCTTTTCTTGCTTATTTGGTTTTTGATATTGCAATTGTGGTAATGGAAATCGTTTCTGTTGATGCAATTGTGGTGTGGATGATCGTTTTGGGCAACAAATTAGAGTCTCTGAAACGCTCTCTTCATAGCGATTTCAGCGCTGTACGTTGCCTATAGCATAACGAAGCGGAGATTCTGACGTTTGCCTCTTGCTCTTTCGTCGGGCTTATGCATTCAGATGCTTCGACATTTTAGCATTTCATTTTCTTGAGATTTTGACGATGGAAATGGAACTTTACTTGTGGATCCATTTTTTAACGAGGGATATGAGCGAATTAGAATTAAACAAGGAATCCAAGATAGGAAGTCCAATCCATATCCGGGCTAAAAAAGAGAAAAAAATTAGATGGTTTGGGATAATTTTTTTAAGGTAACTTTTTCTTTTCGGCTTTTTGTTAAACTGTTTCTTATTGCTTTTAAATTGGAGTGCTTGTGATACTGATATGGTTTTTGTTTTGTTTTGTTTTGTTTTTGGGAGTAGAGTTGATTGTTTAATTAGCCTATTTTAGTAATTTCATTTAAAAAAAGTTGTGTTTGTGATGAGTATGGATTTGTTTTTTTCTTGGAAAGAAGAAATCAAAAAAGTTAATGGATTTTTAGAAATGTCAACAAATTTAGCTTAAAAGTTGATTTTTTTCCAAAAACAACTTGGGTTTTTAGAGATTCCAAGCAGGAGCTTAATAGGCAAGAAGAGGAAGGTGCCGAACTAATCACACTCACTTGTGAGCCTTAGTAAGACCTTATCCTTGTGTTAAAAGGGGAACTACCCACTTATCCTAGGGAATAAATTCCTGGTAAGATAAAGATGTTCTGCTAGGAAGAATTTTAAGAGGAAAAGGACTCCTAGCTCAAAAATTTTACCAACAATTTATAATTACCGAGACGAGGAACAAAACCATTTATGTGACATTAGACAATTGTAAGTCTTTCTTTTGAGCCAGTTCATAGTAAACTGATTTGAGCGTTGGAACGCTTTCTGTAAACCTAAGTTTTGTTGTTTAAGTGTGTCCCGGTGAAATTTATATCTGGATTAACGTGTCAAAACATGTAGAAATGAAGAGTACCTCAAAGTGATTTAGTTATCCATTGCAGGCTATATCCGTGTAGTTGTATTTCTTTTAACTAGCAGATCTAGATTGTGTTTTCATTTGATTGTTTCTCTTCCCTTGTTAATGCTTTGGTATTGCTTTAAATTTGTGTCGAAGCCGTGCACTTTATCAATACTGTGAACATGTTTTCAGAAACTTCTATTTTAGTTCCATTTCCTTTCATTACTTGCATAGCCACAGATATAACAAACCGGAGGCAGCTATGGAAACCCGCACTTTTTTGCACATTGCATGTTTTCACATGATGTTTATTATAAATTTTGTTGACACGAATTACTTTGTTTCCTGGGCATTCTTTTTATTCCTTTAGATATTATATGCACAGGTCAAGCTTTTGTTTTCCAAAAACAAACTTGGTTCGTCCTAAGTTGTTTGTGCAGGATATAGCTCTTCTTCATCTTCTTTGCATATTCATGGCTGCATCTGTTTGAGGTAGCGTGGACGGTACTTTTCTTCGGTTCTGTGAGGTTAGCATCAAGATTGGATTTCCTCGAATTTACCTTCTGGGAGGTACTTAGCCACATAAAATTCTTGTGCTTTCTTTTGGCTGGAGATTTTATTAATATGGTGAAATTCTTGCATGAAGTGTTAACTTTCTACGTCACTGCCAACAGGCTCTTCTGCAATTAAGATGTAACTTTCTGTTTCAGTGGAAGGATTTATTTAACATATGTTGTTCCCCACTTTGAATAAGTTGATTTTTGGTATGTAAAATGGTAATGAATTTGAGAAGTACAAAATTCTCTAGGTCCTACCTCATTGATTGAATTGATTGAATTGATTGAATTAGTAATGAACGTATATGTAGGGGAGAAAAACTAGCCCCCGACAATCCCAACCTAACACGCTATTTTTCTATGATGTGATGTGACAACACCAAAAGGGCGACTCTCTCACTTTTTTATGTATGTGTTCTTCCACTCTCAACTGGGGGATGAGCGGAACACTCCTCATACTATGATTTTTTATGAAAAAGTCTCATATAACTTGGGCATCGGAAGGCCTCTCACCAGCCGAGAGCATGTTTCGCAGGAATCTAGCGACAGGAGCCCGTGGGGGTTTTTATTATCCTCTTTCTCGTTAGGCTCTTCTTTCTTATTTTGTGGGTATATATTTTTTAGGCTCGCATAATATATATATATATATATATATGGTTCATGGGATGAATAATCTCGTGGGACTAGTAGAGTGAGTGAATTATCTATTCAGCTTTTTTTTTAGTATTGCATATTTCACTTTTTTTTTTTGTGAAATTAGTTATCAGCATTAGCTATCGATTGAAATTCTCTCTATGCTTGCTTTATTCCCTAGTCACAAGTCAGCAGGAATTTTGGCTACCACTTTGGAGCAAGATGAAGAGACACCAGAGAATTCGACATCGCAAGCTTCTCTAAGGTTTAATTCGTAGGTTAGAGGATTATAAGAGCTTTAATCATCAACATCTTAGATATGTGGCTAAGTTTATTAGGTTTTAGGCGTTTCGGTCATTTGAATAATTGTGGTCAGTGATTAAATATTTTTAGGGCTTATTCATTCATTTATAATAGATAAATTGCACACACATACATATAACAATATGCCATATTGATAATAATGTAAATAATAATACATTTATCAGTTACGTATGTTTTGTGGTATTTTAATAACGGTGTTACAGAGTAGCTATTGATATATTTAGTATTTGTTTTGTGCTACGGTATCTTAATTATATTGCAGAGTAGCTACCGATATATTTAACATTTTTTTGGTTCTGTAGGATTTTACAGACGTGTTATAATATATATATTGATATATTTATCAATTATATACTAATTATTATTTGAGTTTTAACCCCAACAGGAAAGAAAATATTTTTAAATTCGAAAAAATGTCTTTTTCATACCAATTTTCATGATTTTATTATAAAAAAACTCACAAATATACGTTGAAATTTAATTTTCAAAAGATGTCAATCTCCATACTACTATCACTGTTTCAAAATAGCAATTACCCAAATGAGGGTTGAAATCATGGACCGATGAAAACTGAATCTATAAAATTCGAAAGTTTTAATGGCTAAATAGTTTGGCATATTGACCAAAATCTGATTAAATTTTAACAAAAAGGGATAAAATTCAACACAATTTATCAGGACTATAATTCTTACAACTTAAAAAAGCACGAATATGTAATTAATTTTTTTTATATACTAAGAAATTATTAACATAATTATGTGTATAATAAAAAATGTAGTTTATATTAGATTTGAATAAATAATAGCATTATAGTTGAAAAATTATTTTTAATTGTTAGATGAGAATAGTAATTTGGATTTTAGTATTAATCATATTAAGAGAATTTAATATTATTAATGTCATGGAAAAAGAATTAATAATTTTTTATTTATTGGATTATTAGGTGAAATCTCTCAAAAGTCTTATCTAATATTTCAATTAATGTTTTTTTATCCTTGTAAAATAAACAAGGCCTTTATTTTTTAATATGAAAGATAAATAGGAGGGAGTGGAGTGGGTGGGATAAATGGGACGATAATTAGGGATAAAGGATTAACCATCAAATGATAATGGTACACGTGGCTTTTATTTATTTTTTTATTAGACAATTAATATTGAATTAAATAAACAAACTAATGAACTATTAGCGCACACTAATAATTTGTTATTAATAAACGAGCTAAAAGATCGTACGAAACCCACGCAACATATTTCAAGGAGAAAAAAAGAAGAAAAAACAAAAAAGAACGTGCTTTATTTAACAGGCACGGTTACGGTACATAAGAGCCGTTGGATCAACGAGGCAAAGAGGCAGCGTGGGGTCAGTGCTGCTTAGACGCCTCAAGATCAGCTGCTTGCTTGAGGAAGCTCTCGTCGTCGAGGGCCATCTGGATCGGAGACGACCCGAGCCCGTCGGCGATGGCGAGCATGATCTTCTTCATCTCCGACCGGAACTCCTCGAGATCGATGGTCCCGTTCTTGTCGCCGTCGAACTTCTCGAAGATGGAGTCGTAAAGCGTCGTCAGCTCCTCCGGCGGCGTAACCACGTCCAGTCCGAAATGCGTCTCCATCAGCCGCAGGGACTCGAACGCCTTCCGCAGCTCCGACCGCGACAACACGCCGTCGCGGTTCAGATCCAGCGCCGCGAACTGCTCGTCAACGCTTTTCTTGAACTGTTCTTCGTCCCCGACGAAGTCTCGGACCGTCGATCCGTCTATTATCACCACTCCCATTTCTCTCTCTCTCTCGATATTGATCTCGATCTCGATCTCGATCTCGATGTCTGGTTTTCTGGTGTGTCAAATTGCGAAGCAGCGGATCGCGGATTTATGGAGAAGACTATAGGAATAGGGAATGAGGTTCGCGTGAAATTACCTTTTTGGCGTTTTTTGAATTTTTATAAATTGGTATAAATTCTGGACCTCACGTCGTCAACTTTGTCGTACTTTTGTGTTTTTAACGCCGAATCATTTCAATTAGGAAAATGGCATTTAGAATGGTATTTAGGCATATTTTAGAGGTTTACTTGTTTATTTAAGTGGTATAGATAAAATTGTTTATTTTTTTAATAATAAAAAATTATTAATTATTTAACTATGTTACATAAATTAACATATAAAATAAATATGTAAAACATGCCTAAATAACATTCCTCGAACACCTAATAATTTTCCAATATCCGGTACATAGAGAGAATAGAAAATCCGTGTGCAGCCAAGTTTAAACCTAGTCGGAAATTGGAATAAAAATCAGCAAATTGTTCATTAGGTTTCATCAGTTGTTTTAAGTGAAACTTGTGAATGGTTCTTTTGCTAGAGCTTAGGCCCCCATTGGCAAATTAACTTTTTTGGTTTTCTGGATAAATATGCAAAAAAAAGTCAATTTCGTTAGCTTAACTAAAAATTAAAAAAGTTAAAAATTAAAAAATTAATTAAAATACAAATTTTAAGAATATTCAAATCAAATTTTTACTATTTTTAAAATACAATAATATTTTTTATTCATAATATATTTACTATCACTACCAATTACATATAATTATTAATATTAAATATATAAAAAGGTAAAAGTTAACTTAAAAGCTAAGTTATTAAACAATCTACTGTGAATTCAGTTTAGTTTTTTGGCTAAAAATGTAAAAAAAAAAAAAAAAACTGAACTTTTAAGTTAGTTACAAATCGAGGTCTTAATTTGGTATAATTTAATAAAATATTTGGCAAAGTTACTGTTTAAGAATTTTTAGTTTAATGTTACTATTTTTAATTATAAGTTATAATTTATTTTAAACACCAATGATTTCTAAATTTTTTTTTTATTTTAATATAATTTTTATTAAACATTCGTAATTTTTATTGTAAATTATAATTTATAAATTACTAGTTTTAACAATATTAAACACTCCCAAAGAATTGCAATCCCCACCTGCATTTTAAAACATTTTAATTTGCAACTTGATTGACATTATAAATCGTTTTATTGTCCTGTTAATCAAATTAAACGGATATGTTAATGGTTTATTTAGTTCGCCTTTCATTAATATCTATCTCTATCAATAACTATCGCTAACCAACACCGCAACCGCTACCATTAACTACACTTTGATGGTTTATCAAATTCACTTAGAATAAATATCATTAGTTTTAAATTTTCCTTAATTATATAGTTTTTAAAATTATTTATAAAACTTTTTCAAGATTTTTTTAATTCTTCAACATATAGTGAAAAAATAAATAACTAATGATTCTATAAAAATTAAAATTTATTTTTAATTTTTATAAAAATTTATTTATGGTATTTTTAGATTTTATGTGTTCAAATATAAATATAATTGATTCATAAATATTATATATTGAATCTATATTTGTTTGTTCATTTTAAAAACTTATTTTTATACTCGTTCTTAAAATAAATTATTATTCACAATGATTATATTTGTCTTCAACATTAACTATTTTCATTATTTTAATATAATTACTTAGTAAAGATTATATATAAAATCTTTATTCTAAAAACAATTAGTTTTTTCTTTATAAATAAATTTATTTTTTTATAAAGTTTATTCTTAAAATAAACCATCATTCACAATGATAATTTTTTTAAATTATTAAATTCAAAAATAATCTCTTGATCTCGCTATTCCACCATGTGTAGTTAGATATTGTTTATCTAAATAGTTGATTTGATGAGTTAAGAAGAATTTTAATTTATTTTATTAGTAAATAGAGTCATAATGAGTGATAAATATAGTCATAATAGCGGTAAAGTTGGGTTAATCACCTCCTTTTATGGAAAACGGGTTTTTTGCTTCACGATTTGGTACTTTTACACCTAGTTTCTCTTAATCTTAATCAATCACTCTGTATTTTTTAAATCTTTTTTTATAGAGAATGGTAAAATAAAGTTTAGCGAGCTTTGGATAACAGATAAAAAACATATTCGTATATGTACAAAATTAGTGTTGACTTGTGCAATACATGGAATTTATAAAATAATAAGATTAGATTTTAAAAAATTTAATAGATAAAAACTACTAAATTTAAAATAAAATATCATATACAGATTTAGATTCTTGGGTGGAATGCCGACGAAGAATGCAAGGTATGAATCGATACTCTTGAACCATGTTGTAAAAACAGCGGAGGCTAGGTATCTTGAACCATGTTGTAAAAACAGCGGAGGCTAGGTATCAGCCCCGCTGTAAACCATGAAAATCATATTCTGAAACTATCATGGGCTTGAAAACCCACACGAGATCTGTGATTTTCAGTTGTTACCGTAGACAGAAGCTCCTAAATTGGTTTTTCTTTCCAAAACAAGGCTTAACAAATATGGTGTAGAGTTGTTGTGTATAAAATTATGTTTAGGGAATGGGTTCTTTGTGGAAAGGAGGAGCCAAGGGGGAGGGCTTACCTTACTATGGACAAAAGAGCTACAAGTAAGTATAAAATTTTATTCCCTAGCACACATAAAATGCAGTGATTGGGAATGATTCAAAAAGTGGCCGTTGGCGTTTCACAGGCTTCTACGAATGTTTGGATGCCACAAGAAGAATAAATTCATGAAAATTATTGAAAAGGATATCGATGGTGTTTGTTAAAACTGTTGCTAGTAACTTATAAATTGTAATTTGTAGCAGAAATTGTGAGTGTTTGATAAAAATTGTAACTTATAACTAAAATAGAAAAAAAAATAGTTATAAGTTGTAGCAGAAATTATGAGTATTTAAAAAATAATGAGTTTACAGGGTAAAGCAAAATGAACATAGTTCACAGCCTTGATACAAAGCTAGACTAGTTGTTAAAGGTTTCAGTCAAACAAAAGACATTGATTTTAATGAGATTTTCTCTCTAGTGGTAAAAATGTCTTTTAATCGTGTGGTTCTTGGCTTAGCAGCTAGCCTAGACTTAGAGATTGAGCAGATGGACATTAAAATTGCCTTCCTTCATGGTGACTTGGAGGGAGAAGGAATATATGGAAAGAGTTCCATATGTCTCAGTAGGTAGAAGCTTAATGTATGCAATGATTTACACGAGACCAGATATAGCCCATGCAGTTTGTGTCGTTAGCTGATTTCTCTTAAATCCAGGAATAGAGCATTGAAATGCCGTAAAATAGATTATGAGGTATCTTCGAGGAACTTCCAAGTTGAGACTCGATTTTGGGAGTGGAAAACCAGTTTTAGTTGGCTACACATATGCAAATATGGCTGGAGATGTGGATACCCGTAAGTCTACTTCGGGCTATTTGATCACCTTCTCAAGTGGTACTGTTTCTTGGCAATTGAAGTTACCTCAATTGCCAAAATGTGTTCCACTTTTAATAACAGAGATAGAGTTTATTGCAACAATCGAAGCTTGTAAAGAGTTGCTATGGATAAAAAACTTTCTATGGGAGCTTGGCTTAAAACAACAAAAATATGTGTTGTTTTGTGATTGTCAAAGTGCTATTCACTTGATTAAGAACTCAGCATTCCACTCAAGGTCGAAGTACATCAACGTGAAGTACCATTGCTTAAGAGAAACTCTTAACAAGGAGTTGTTTGATCTTGAGAAAACTCACATGGAAGATAATGGTTATGATATGCTAATAAAGGCTCTAACAAGGGAGAAGGGAGAAGCTTGAGGTTTGTTAGCTCGGTTGCTGGGATGGCAAATCCCCCCACATATCGGGAAAGGGGGAGATTTGTTGGGTTGGGTTTCCCTCTTATGTCAAGATGGCCCATTTTAGTTGAGTCCATGTTGGACCATTAAGCTCACATGGAGAGAGGGTTATTTTTAGCCTACTTTTATAATGGTTCCAAATATCCTACTTGCTGTCACATACAACGTAAGAAAGATAGAGATCCTGTTGCTATAAAGACAAGAGAGAAAAGTAGCCCCAAACCAGTGTTTTTCCCAGACCAGATTTGATCAAGAGCTCCGATCGGCAAGCATCCGTGGTCCGATTGAGCTGAAATGTGGTGCCCAATTTCATGACCCATGGTTCTAAAATTTGAACGGTGGAGTTCGATTTCGGAGCATTCTACAGTGATTTTTTTAACATGTGAACAGTACCCTGTTTTTTGTGAGATCTCTCCATTTCTTTCCAAGAAAGTTTGTTTCTTGAGTTGATCTTGTGTGTTTGCTTCTAGTTACAACTAAAGAAACTTTCGTACACCCATTATTTGTTGATAGTGGAGTTTATGAGTGGACTACTGTCCCGTGGTTTTTCTTTCCTACACTGTGAAGGTTATATATATATATACACATATATATTGTGCTCTATTCTATTTGTTTTCTATTAGATTCACACAAATAGGGAGATTAAATGATTTCGGTAGTTGGTGTTTGATTCGGGTAGCTCAGGTCTGTGTTGCTTTGTCCCAACAGTCATATCCAGAATCAACAACCTCTCCCCCGATATCTTCGAAGCAGGTCATACTATAGTAGAGGTGAGAGAGGCCTTGGCCAGCTTCGACTTGTGGACGGTATCCTATGTACGTCGACAAGGAAATGGGATGGCGCATGTTTTAGCTAAAATGACATTGGAAACAAACATAGATACAATCTGGTTTGAGAGTGTCCCAAAGTAGGTTTCATTCTTAGTATCTTATGAGCTTTTTAAGATCTAGCTCTTACTAAAACGTAAACAACTATTATAAATATAAAAAATTTGTAATCTATACTTCTACAAATTCTTGTGACAATTAAAGCAGAACTTATTTATTTATTTATTTTGGGTAACTAAAACTTATATATTCAAATATATGCTAATTATTATTAAAAAAATATTAAACTAATTAAAATATTATAGTATCAGTTCAACCGTTTTTAATTGATTTGTTATCTTGATTTTAAGTTTTTTCTATTTGAAAGTTTTTCAACATTTAAATGTCTTAATAATTTTTGTAATTTTTTTAAGAATATCACGATATTTATATATAGTCTAATAACAAATAAAATTATATTACGTATTAAATTTTCTCGTGCTAGTAGCATATGAATAAAATCTATATGTGTAAAAAATTATCTTTTAAAATTTGTTATTTTAAGACTTGTGATTACAAATATTTTTATAAAAAATTAAAATAATAGAATAGTTCTATATTTAAGAAGAATACTAAACAAATTTTATAAATTTAAGTACATAATTTTATTTTTATATATATAATAATATACGTATAAAAAAAATAAGAGGAATCACGTGCTGCCTCTTAGCTTCCATATGCTCTGCCACTTAATAAAATCATAATGAGTAATAAATGTGGTCATAATAGCTGTAAAGCTGGGTTAATCACCTCTCTTTTCGGAAAACCTTTTTTTCTTCTTCACGATTTGGTACTTTTACACTTAGTTTCTCTAAATCTTAACCTAACGGTGTGCTTTTTTTTTTTTTTTTACGGAAAATGGTAAAAGAAAGTTTAGCAAGGTTTGGATAACAGAGAAATAATATATTTGTATATACACAAAACTAGCAGTGACTTATCCAATGAACGAAATTTATAAAATAATAAGATAACATTTTTAAATAAATAATAGATAAAAACTATTAAATTTAGCTTAAATGAAATATCATATTTAAAAATAATTCAACCATTCATGACCAATCCAGAGCCCGCATGATTTTTGTGATTAGTTAAAAAAGTAAAATAAGAACATAATTTGCTTATTATGTTACATTTTATCCCACCAATTACGTTGATTAATTCGATAAATTTGGGTATATATAAATATATAATATTTATTTTTAGACACAATAATAGTATATAGAGAATAAAAATAGTATATTTTATTTATATTTTCTTAAATTTTAAATTAATAACTAAATTAAAATATATCATACTTTTGAGAAAATAATTTGTTCATTTTGCTTATTTTATCATGCTTGTTGAAAAAAATATTTTATATAATTTTTTAATTAAATCAATTAAAAATTATTTTTTTTATATTTTTAATCAATTTATGTCGTGGAATACCAAGTCCAAGTAAAAAATCACGGAACTACCAAGTCCAAGTAAATCAAGCACTAACCAATTGAACAGTTACAAGATACCCAATTACAGACTTTGATTGAATCCTCAATCTAAACTCCTTAAATTTATCTTGCCGAATCCACGTGCACCGTTTTCCGCTTGATCACCGCAGCAACGAATTCTCAAAACTTCACGCGTATTGAATCCTCAATACTATCGCACCGGTAGAATCCTCTGTCGGTAAACTTAGAACGTCTTCTAAGTTGAACACGAACAATCTCGAAATTTTTAAAACTCAAAAGAACTTCTAATCTGCTTTGGAATTTCTTTAGAATATCTGATTATTGCATTGCATAAGTTATCCAATCGTGGTTAGCCTATAGTCCTATTTATAGGTCTAAACATCAGGCAATTAGAGTTTCAATCAAATTAATTCTGTCCGAGGTCCGCTCGAGCGATCATGTACCAAAAATATATTTCTGTCGTGGCGAATCCTGCATTGGCTGCTTGTACTCTTGATTTGTGCAGTTGTACTTCAGTCTCCCAGCCTGAACAATATTTTGATTAAGGACTTCTAATATAATACAAACTCATGATTCCAAATCAAACTAGGATAATCACTAAGAGACCTAAACAAATCAAAACTTCTAAAAATATCCAACCACAAGACATCTAAACATATTAGGAGTTTTAATCACACTAGGAGTTTTGCACGAATAATATAACCTGAATTGTCATAATAAATATAGAAATTAAAATCAAATTAATTTCCTAACAATCTCCTCTTTCACAATTTTAGGTAAACACAAAACTCTTAATTACACAAGACGCATCTTTAATATGTAATCTCCCAAGAGAACTCCAATCCTGATTCGAGCAAATCTCTTTTTATTTATTCTTCATCTCTTGAACAAACAAAAATAAAATTATATCTCCAAACAAGATCAAGTAAATAGAAATCATTAGAAAATTAGTCCAAAATCAATTCCAAAAAAAATAAAGACCCATCCTAAACCAAATATATCTCCCTTTTTTTGTGTTAGACCTGGAAGAGCCGCTTAGAACCCACAATAAAAATCTAATGAATCATCCATATGAAACTATTTTTCTTGAAACACAATGTCTATAAACTCTCTCTTTTCATTTTGACAATAAAACTAATTAAATTCTTTTGGCATTCAAACCAAAAAAATATAAATAATTCAATGAAGATCAAAATTTATTGAATTTTTAAAATAAAAATGAACTTAAGTTTTAAAGTCATGAAGAAATAAACAAAACTTAGGCAAGAGTTTACTCGATTTTTTCTTCAAATTCCAGATTCAATCCTTAAGAGTGATTGATATTTCATGAAACATATTTGAATATTTTAAAATTTTCACACTTTTGAAGTCAAGCCGGATAAATTTTCAATATATATCTGTTGAAGAAAGATGGAAGTTCCCCATAAAAAATGACTGTATAAAAAAAATATTTATACTTTTATTTGGCGACTGTCACACTAATACGAACGAAAAGATACAGTCCGCATAAGTAGCCATTTTCATAAGCATGTTCATACATCAACATAAGTTGAGGCTTTCACACTAAAATGAACTAGAAAGCAAGATTCATATAGGTAACTATTTTTACGTGCATGTCAAAAAAATAGCATAAACAGCGACTTGCACACTATAACAAACGAAAAAGCAAGGTTCGTATAGGTAGCCATTTCTGTAAGCATTTTATAGCACAAACTATTCTTAATGAGATGGGACCAGTTGATAGATAAACAAATGGGAGTGATTGTATACATCAATATCAACATAGGGATCCTACCACCATGGTTAATCAAAAAGTGTTTTTTAAAAATATATTCAAAAAGGTTCCAATAAAAAATCTGAACACAAGTTCGGATACATTTTATTTGAAAAATAATCAAGTAGTCTCAAAATTATAAATTCTTTAACTTCTTATTGACTAAAACCAATAAGTCAGTTTTTCATTTTGACTTATTTCATAAAAATTGATCTACTTTGAATTAATCGAGTTTTTCAGATTTTAAAAGTCAAAAGAATTACCACAAAAAATATTTATATATATAAAAAATAACTTTTTTTATTTTTTTTTATTTTTTTAAGAGAGAAATAAACATTATTTCAAGGCACATGTTCCAGTTAGAGTGCTTCTAAAAGTTTTGTCAACAAGTCGATTTTTGAGGGCACTCTGAACTACATTCCCAATCAAGTCAGACTTTCTAACTCATACAGATCGAATTTTAGGTAAGGAGGTCATGGGGTTGCTGGATTTCTGACCAAAAATAACTTTCTACCGATTGACCGCTCGAGCGTACAGAGAGATCGCTCGAACACGCGACTGCCAGTGAGTTTTCCCATCTCTCTGCAGATTGGCCGCTCGAGTGCATAATGAGTCCGCTTGAGCGCTCACCTAGCCGAGAGTTTTTTCATTCAGCCTTCTGCATCGGGATCTAATATGTCCCAATATACCACAATAATGATAAATAAGGACAAATTTTTTATTTGACATTAGTGAAAATTTTTAAAAAAAACCTCCCAAAGTTTTACCCTTAAATTGAATAGAATTATTTGGAACATTCACAGTTTTCACAAATTTAATTTTACCTCAGTCTTTTGGGACATAAGATTTATGAACATACCCAAGTTCGGATCGATCTGACGCCCCATTTTGCACCCTTAAAATTTCTTCTAAGGCTAGAGAGCTTGTATTCAATTTTTTAAGTGCAGCATTAGAAGTATTGAGATCTTTTTGCAAATTTAAAACTCTCGACTTAAATAACTTTTTGACTCAATATTTTCATGCAAATTTTTTTCAACATTGACAATAGTATTTTTAAAAATTTTGCATGATTCAATTAAGTTATCTCTTTCTTTTTTAGCAGCATTGAATTTTTTTGTTAAAACGACTTTTTGAGTTTTTAATTGACTCACTTCAAATAAATTTTTAGACAATTTATGTTTCAAATTTTCTATTTCCTTTCAAAAAAATTTATCTTTGTAATCAATTTCAAATTTATTTTAGTCAATTTATAACTTTCATCATATAATTTTTCATATGCATGCTGAAGAGATTCACAATCTTCCTGTTCACAATCAGATTCATCATTATCATCGATTGACTCAGTTATTGAACTTTCACAGACAAACTTAGGATTAGAACATGCATGATCAACAGAATTTAATGAAACAGTAAATGCAACAAAATTATCATCATTATAATCGGTTTCATCATTGTCAGAATTATTTTCAGAGGAATTGTCATCCTATGTGACTTTAAGAGTTTTACCCTTTTTCTTTTTTTTTGTTGGACATTCATTCGCCACATGGCCATAACATTGACATTCAAAACACTGCATGCATCGGGATTGATTTTTTACCTTTTTATTATCATTCTTAGAATTAATTTTGAGTTTGTCTTCCATTTTATTTTTCTGATTGAGATTGTTGCAATTTTTATTTTTAAAAGCCTTTTTAAATTTTTTAACAAAATATTTCATAATCTCAGCATCAATCTCATCATCTTCTGCAGCCTCGTTAATGTTATCCTGAATCGTTTTTAAAGCCATATTTTTAGATTTTTTAGGTTGACGTAGACTAACTTCATAGGTTTAAAAATTTTCAACCAACTGTTCCACTAGCAACGTATCAACATCTTTGCTTTCTTCAATAGCGGTAACTTTTGATTGGAATCTCTCGGAAAGTAATCTCAAAATTTTTCTAACAATGCGAAATTCTGAGATTTTTTCGTCAAGAATAAAACTAGAATTGACTATGTCACTCAATTTGACATAAAAATCATCAAAGATCTCATTATTATCTTCCATTTTTAAAGTTTCAAAAGTGGTAGTGAGCCTTTGAAGTTTTGAAATTTTTACAGTTGTAGTACTTTCATGAGTGACTTCAAGGATATCTCACGCTTCTTTAGCAATTTCACACGTATAAATTCGTCGAAATTCTTTCGGTGTGACACCACTAAAGATAGCATTGATAGTTTTGCTATTCCAGCCAATATTTTTAATTTTTTTTTATCCAATTGTTCGGTTGATTTTAAAATAAAATCATCCCCAGACTTGACAGTAGGTCGGGTATAACCAGTAACCACTGAAATTCAAACTCTTTCATCGATGGATTTTAAAAATGCCCGTATCCGAGCTTTCCAATAAAGGTAGTTCCTTCCATCTAACATGGGTGGTCTAATGGTTGAGTTTTCTTCTCTTGAAAATTTCATGATCAAGATTGATCATGACCGTTTTTTCAAAAAATCTTTTATTTTAAAAAAATATTTTTGATCAAAAAAATTATAATCATTTATTTTTTTATAAAAAATTATAATTATTTTTGAAAAAAAAATTAACCTGCTCTGATACCAATTGAAAAAAATATTTTATATAATTTTTTAATCAAACCAATTAAAAAATTATTCTTTTTATATTTTTAATCAATTTATATCATGGAATGCGAGAAATAAAGAATTAAACATTCAAACTCAACACACGAGATTTTTTACGTGAAAATTCAACTTGGGTAAAAAATCACGGGACTACCAAGTCCAAGTAAATCAAGTACTAACCAATTGAACAGTTACAAGATACCCACTTACAGACTTTGATCGAATCTTCAATCCAAACTCCTTAAGCTTATCTTGCCGAATCCACGTGCACCGTTCCCCGTTTGATCACCGCAGCAACGAATTTTCGAAACTTCACGCGTATTGAATCCTCAATACTATCATACCGACAGAATCCTCCGTCAGTAGACTTAGAATGCCTTCTAAGTTGAACACGAGCAATTTCAGAATTTTTGGAACTCAAAAGACCTTCTGATCTGCTTTAGAATATCTTTAGAATATCTGATTATTGAATTGCAGAAGTTACCCATTCGTGGTTGGCCTATAGTCCTATTTATAGGCTTGAACACCAAGCAATTAGAGTTTCAATCGAATTAATTCTGCACGGGGTCCGCTCGAGCGCACTTGGGACCACTCGAGCGGTCATGTACCAGAATGTATTTCTGTCGTACCGAATCCTGCATTGACTGCTTGTACTCTTAGCTTGTGCAGTTGTACTTCAGTCTCCCAGCATGAACAATATTCTAATTAAAGTCTTCTAATATAATACAAACTCGTGATTCCAAATCAAATTAGGATAATCACTGAGAGACCTAAACAAATCAAAACTCCTAAAAATATCCAATCACAAGACTTCTCCTAAAAATATCCAACCACAACCACAAGGCTTCTAAACATATTAGGAGTTTTAATCACATTAGGAGTTTTATACGAATAATATAACCTGAATTGCCATAATAAATATGAAAATTAAAATCAAATTAATTTTCTAACACTCATTTTCAATTATATTAGCTAATTAAATATTTTTTGCATTTTAAAGTATGTCATATCCCCTTCTATGTCTCTTTCCGAATAAAAAAAGTTAATAAAATAAGAATACATTTTATTCTTTTCACTCTATTTTATTCTACTCGCTTCTGGTTATATTAAC
>JAOTRH010000025.1:16531121-16556947 GCA_034768845.1 Heliamphora exappendiculata | reverse complement strand
AGGATGGCGCGCGCAATAGCGACGCGCTGCTTCTGTCCGCCACTCAGCCTGATGCCACGCTCGCCAACCTGACACATTTCCAGTGCAGGCACATTGTGGGGAACTGACTAGACAAAGACCATGCAGGTAAATTATATCCCAACAGACCCTTCAAGGCTAGTCGCATTGTAGTTCTTGCACATTCGTTCTCTCAGCAATGCAATCAGCGAGGCTCTGCCTCCTGTGCCATTAAATACCAGCATAAGGACAACATGCATCAAGAGTACCTTGGTGTTGTACCCTTGGGGGAACGCCGAGATAAAATCGTGTGCATTGGCGAGCCTTGCTGCCTCCTCAATCTGTTGGGCAACACCTCGCACTTCAGGAAGCACACCACAAGCATGCGCACCATTGGCAACGCAGAACCTAAGGCCAAAACAATCGCTTGAGGACTTCCTATATGAAGGGACCACATGCTGCAAACTTTGAAAGAGACGCACCTGAGCCAAGGAAACAGAGCCAGGATCTTGGACTCCAAATGTGATGTTGTACATGATAGACTCAGCAAAAAGTATTGGTTCCTGGCTCACAATAGAGACCTGCACTCACACCACACGCCTCAGCCACAGCAGGCCTACATGACCGAACAAAACCAAATGCGGCGGCCACACAGCTGCTTGTACATGCATCAGGTGCAGTACCTGGGAATGCAACCACTCGTGCTTGATATCAGGCACAGGTGCACCGTCCACCAGAATTTGGCCGCTCTGCAAGCAACAGTAGGAGGTCGCTCAGATGCACAGACCAACAAGGACTCCAGGCAACAAGCCATGACCATGGCTCAGAACAAAATAAACAATGGAATGCCGATTGCCCGGACATATGCACAACCATGTAAGGCAGGGGCTTGGGAGCATGCCTTGGGATCATAGTAGCGCTGGATCAGGTTCACAATTGTGGACTTGCCGCCACCAGATGCGCCAACAAGAGCAAACTTCTGGCCAGGGTGCACGTGCAGACTCAAGCCCTTGAGCACGTCAACATCCGGTCTGCTGGGATACGAAAACCTGCAGCCAGCTCCATCGCATCACAGTGCACCCCATTTGTGGTCAGAGAGAAGCCTGCAAGTTAGTTTGCACTAGGCAAGACCTGGCACATGAGCCAGGAAAAGCATGCATGCTGCGCCCCTGTTCTGCACAGCACTGGGGCGATGGGGAGGACACTGACCAGACATGGTCAAATATGATCTCCCCGCCCTCCGGGCTGCCTGCGGGAGTGGCATCTCCGGCTGGCCGCTGCTTGGGGGTCCTGTCCAGCAGCTCAAACACGCGGCGACTGGCGCCAACCGCCTGCGCATAGCCAATCTTCAGCGAACAACCTGAGATAAACAGCGCCAACTCCACAGCACGTCCAAGTGTTCCACATTCTCCTGTCAAGCATGCTTATCCAGCAGACAACACATCGACAATGAATGCAAGCCATGCCAGAATCAGCACCTGTATCAGATTGGAGATCACGCTGGCCAGGGAGCCCACATTCGACCCCACCTGCCAGCATTAACAGAACCTTCACTTGAATGCTTCATCTGTGTGGATCGCATTGCTTTGTCAGAGACCTTCTCGACAGGTATGAGCCAGATTAACCATGCTGTACATTTTGCTTTCGCTGTCGGCACCTGTCTTCCAGTCTGAGACTAGTAAGTATGCATACAGCCCTTATCATGAAGCCATATACCCTGAGTTTGACATCACTGTGACCTCGAAGGATTTCCCTACCATTAATGCATACAGCACAAAAGAACTTAGCTCGCCCGCTGAGAGCTTTCCCTCCACAACCTTGCATGCATGAAAAGGTCGCTCAGTCGTGCCAAAGAGACTGCCATCGGATGCCAATCTTGTGACAGGTTGATTATTTTGTCCTATTATTTTAATGAAAAAAGTCACACAAAAAAAGCTTAAAAAATATTTCTCAAAAAATTAAAAAAAATTACTAAATATGAAAATAAGCAATATATAATTTAGCTTGTTGACTTAGGTTGGTTTTTTTATTTTTTATTTTTTGATCAAATTTTTTTTGACTTGTCTAAGTGGAAGAAATCAATAAAGCATATAATAATTTGATCAAATAATTAAAAAAATATACTAAAAACATAAAATAAGGAAATAAATATTTATCCCAAACAGGTTGCATTGTAAAATTACAAAAATAAAATAAAAATCCCGGCATAATTAGAGTGATTTTTTTTTATTTTTTGTCTTTTTTTATCCAGTTATTTTTTTATTTATTTGTCTTTTAAAAAAAATTATTTTATGTCAATAAATTTTAATTTTTTGAATTGTTGATGATAAAAATCAAAAAAAAATCTTGTATCAAATATGAGAAAAATTTATTGCATACGAAAATAAATAAGATAAAATTTAGTTTATTAGCTTATTTTTATTTTTCATATTTTGGTCAAAAAATACTTTATTTTATGTTTCGTCTCAATAAAATAAGTATAAAAAGTATAATAGTTTGATTAAATAATTACAAAAATTTACGAAGCACAAAAATAAATAAATAAAATTATAATTTTATAAATTAAAGGATAAAACGTGAGTTAAATTAAATTTATAATTTTTTTTTTCCTTTTTAGTGATTTTATTGACAAAAATTCTTAATTGTCCTTAGACCATTTGTAGGTAATAGAGGTATCAATAGAATTATCCGGTCATAAAATTCTGGGGTGGTGTAATATGGCTTAGAATGGAGAGAAGGAAAGTTGTAATTAATGTTATAAGATTATTAAATTGGCATTTCGGGCAAGGCAGCGTTTGGATCAATTTTTTTAAAACTTTTTTGCATGCCTTTGACTTTTTATTGGTTTTTTGGTAAAAGAGATAAAACCCCCACCAAAATCTCTAAAATTTCTTCAATGTTTACTGAAAATTAATTATAAAAAATACTAAAATCCTGTTAAAGTAAATAAAAAGATTATCCGAACATAGCTTGGAACGACGAATAGTTTGTATTTATAAAACAATAATAGGAGTGTTTAGGGTTCTTTTACAATACAATAATTAATAAAAATTTGGAGAGAAAAAATATGTAAAGTAATAAAAAATATAAAACAAAGAGAGATGTGATTGAATGAAAGAGAAAACTAACTGAGTTTAGAGTATCAGTAGTATGAACACGTATCAAATCGTTTTGAGTTAAAATGTCTTAGAATCACGACAATCATTTCTATTTATAATTCTCTGCTAGAGCTATTAAGATTAGAACGAGACTCTCTAAGAGCTATAATTGAATTAGGAAAGGTAATATTCGGGATCATATTCGCAGATTAATCATTTTTTTGCGAATTGGTGTTCTACTCCAACTCAACTAGATCAGCCAGCGGGTGCTCCATGGGCACCCGACCCACTCGAATCGAGTGACTCAGGAGTTACTCGAGTGGGTGAGTCCCTCGCATGACAAGTCATTTTCTTAGCCACCAAGCTACATATCTCCCAACGTCTTATGCAGGATTGTACTACCATTATCTTCGTTGTCTCTATGATATTCTTTCAATTCTCATAGGAATCTATAATTATATAGATTGCGCTATATTTATTCAGTTAGAGCTGAGCTACATAGTCTGTGATATTCATCGTAATTCGATAGCCAGAATTACACTCACAGTCTGTGTTCTTATCATGACCCGTGCCATGGTAATAATTATGTATTTGCAAACTGTGTTGTCTTTATAGTTTATGGCATGATAATATAATCAAATAGTAAGGGCTATTGTCATAATTTATGCTATACTTCATAGTTTGTACTGTGGAATGCCATATACTTCTGTACGATGGGCAATAGTATTAGGTAACCGAGCTACTGGAGGCCCCAGTAGTTCGGGTCCCTACAACTTGAGCAAGTCAAGTAGGTCTCCTTGTGATTTGTGCCACTTTGGAATGGTATATTCTCTTATTGCCTTCATAGACTGACTAGTGACATTGGGTTGACCGAGCTACTTGGGGTCCTAGTAGCACAGATTCTCAATGTCCCGAGTAGGCTTTGTGTAAGCATTGGAATTTGAGTCATTTGGAGTCATAGGTCCGTTTTGCCATTAGGAATAAATTTGGCTTACCCAATCTTACTCGAACTGCTTCGAGTCACTCGAATAACTTAAACATGTTAAATCTTTTTGTTTTAATGCTGACTTTTGTTTTATCGATTGGTTCTAGTCGCAACACAAATACCTAGTCCTCAGTTCACATCTAAGTTACTAAAGAAATTAGTTATTCGGGTCATGACGTATAAAAATTGATACCTAGGTATGCAATTTGGTCTACTTTGCTCTTCTTGTATCTCGAAGGAGTTTTATGGGACTACTATCTTTTTTATTTATTGACTAATTATCGAGTCGAGTCATCCAATCGAGTAGTTTAAATTGTTGATTCGTTGATATCACAATAGTCCATTTTGATATCAAGTGACTTGGTATTGTACTCTCGGTGCACTTTATAGGCCTTGTTTGGTAACTGATTTTAAATTAAATTTTTTACTTTTTTTATTTAAAGTAAAAAAACATCGTTTGAAAATTCATTGACTTTTAATTTTCTGCATTTTTACTTTTTTTTTATACATAAAATATTTTATATATTTTAAAAATATTTTTTTATAAAAAATATATTTTTTAAAATCTACTAATCAAAATATACCAAATAAGATTTATATTAAATATAAAATTATATAAAAATAAATTTTAAAAAATTATAATAATTTATTTAACTTAAAATTTCTTTTGTCATAAAACTTATGTAAGTCAGGTTTTTTGGATCTTTAGCTTACATTTAAGTCATACCTATAGTTCATCAAATAAGTTTTATAGTTATTTGACTTTAAAGCAATTTTAAACCATTTTTTTAATATTTATTTAGTTTAAAATGACTTAAAAAAAATGGTTTAAGGTGAGGTTGCGAAACGAGCACATAATTTGCTGCAGTACCTGAAGAACTGAGAAACAACTGAGTCGATCGAGAAGGAGATTCAGAGAAGATGTTTCTACGAATGGTTGCGAGGCCATTGATGGCGAAGGTGAAGGAGACAACGGGGATAGTAGGGCTGGAAGTGGTTCCGAACGCGAGGGAGGTATTGATCAATCTCTACGCCAAAACCCTAAAGGAGATCCAGACCGTGCCGGAGGACGAGGGCTACCGTAAGGCCGTCGAGAGCTTCACGCGCCACCGCCTTAAGGTCTGCCAGGAGGAAGAGGACTGGGAGGTGATCGAGAAGCGCATCGGCTGTGGCCAGGTTGAAGAGCTCATCGAAGAGGCACAGGACGAGCTCAAGCTCATCGCCAAGATGATCGGTTTGTACATTTCCAACTCTCTCTCTCTCTCTCTCTCTCTCTCTATTTACTTTCTCGTTACTATGAATACATTACAAACAGGTAACCACATCGAAAGTTGAGATTCATCTTTCGACTCTGTTTTCGGGTTCACTCGACTTGTTTGTCATTTTTAATGGAATTGAATAGGATAAGAGGGATTAGTAATGCTTGTTAAAATTTGTTATTTTAATACCAAGAGATTGTGGTTATCATTATAAAAATAATGTAAAATAAAATTTTAGTTCATATTTGATTAGAATGAGAGTAAAATAAAAATGGAATAAGAGTTGTGTTTTTAAGATAAGGAAGGAAAATAATTTAAAATCTGGTACCAATAATAAAAGGAACAGTTACAATGAAATATAAAAATGGAATAAGAGTTGTAGTCTTAAGCTAAGGAGAGAAAATAATTCTACCAATGATAGCAAGGGACATTAGTATTATTAACATAACAAATGAGGAATTGTTAATTCTTCAATGATCAGACTATTAGTTCAAGTCCTCCAATAGAATCACCGGACTAACAATATTAAGGGAACAAAAGAAAAATGTTGGACCAAGGGAACAAAAGAAAAATGTTGGACCAGCCTTGTCTTCTAATCCTAAGTGTATCCTCCCTCTCCCAATCACCCATGGCAGACAGGGCCTTAGTTTAGGAGACAGTGCAGGAAACCCATTGGAAGTAGGATTTGAGTCTTAGGCCTCGCTTGGTTGTGCAAGTTAATTTATGTTATGTGGAATTAACTAATTTAAAATTGTGAATTTGTAAATAAGTTAATTCAAAATCAGTTGAATTGTACGAGAGAACAGAATTTGACTGTCCTGATTATGGGTTAGGTAATTCTATTCTTGAAAAGGGAGAAAACAATTATGAAAATATGTCACAAATGTAAGTCTATTGATTTTTATTTGTCCAAGTTTTTAGAATCATTAAAAAGATATCGAAAGAAGTTTTTAGAGAGACAATGGAGAAATACATTATAACTAAGGAAACTTGGTAGTGGAATGACAAGGTCCATGCTATAGTAAAAGTAAAGAAGGAATATTTTAAAAAGTGGCAATGTGATATAAATGAGGACAATTTTAAGAGTTATAAATAAGCTTGTAATGATGTTAACAGAACCACTAGAAATGCTAAATTAAAAATTCATGATAATTTTTGTACTAGATTAGACATTAACAAAGGAGAAAAGAACATCTATAAACTCGCTAAGTGGAGAGAAAGGAGAACAAGAGACATTACTTAAGTTAAATACATAAAAAACAAGTACTCGAAGGTTTTGGTGAAAGATAGGGAGATTAAGGAAATGTGAAAAACCTATTTTGAGAAATTATTATGCAAAAAATATGTAAAAAGATTTGAAAGAGAGGAATATGATATCTCGGATAAAACTATAGAATATAAGTTTTATCGCAGAATAAGAAAATTTGAAATGGAAATTGCATTGAAGAGAATGAAATCATGTAAGACTTTAAAATTAGATGGTATTCCTGTAAATGTGTGGATACGCCTAGGCGAAGTGGGAGTATTTTGGTTAACAAAGTTATGTAATAAAATTATAATGACTAAGAAAATGCCCGAAGAATAAAGAAAGAGTATTCTAACCAAATCAAATCAAATCAAACCAAATTTTTATCTCAATCAATTGTAGTCGGCTAGAAAGAGTATTGTAGTATTTATATATAAAAACAAATAAAATATTTAAAATTGTAACAATTATAGAGGTATTAAGTTGATGAATCATACGATGAAGTTATGAGAAAGAGTAATTAAATATCGTCTAAGGTTAACGACAATAGTGTCAGAGGATTAATTTAGTTTTGTAAGTGTAGGTTCAGAATGGTCTGGGGTAGTGGATTCTAGAAAGATGGAGTGCATCATGGTGGCTCGAGAACCTCTAGAGGTGGAGGAAATTAGAGCTCAGGACAGCTTTAGAGGGAGAGAGAGGGTGGCAATGGAGAGCAATCAGAAGTGTGGAGATTGGAGAAGTTGTCTTGTGAAGAGATGGTGAGATGAGATATGTTGTGTCCTTGAAGGGTTGGAGTGGTTTCATTTATAGGCGATGCTGATGCCAAGGGGACACTTGGATGTTTAAGATCACTAAAGACGACGGCTGCCTCGTCCACCATTGGTTCTGCAGATACGATCTTTTGTCTCGGGTGTTCCGTATGATATGCTTGGAAGAGTATCATATGGCTATCATACGACTTGCAGTTGTCTGTGGGTTAGTCGGCTAGATGCCAACTTCTAAGCTTCTGGAAACTCTGTGTCTTGGTCGGTTGCCCCCCCTTCTCTATGGCTAGTCAACTAGAGTTGCTCGCAGGTCACTCAATTGACAAACCCCTTGAGCTTTTGCCTCCAAACAACGTACCTCCTTTGGTCCTAAACGGAGGGCGGAGGTGCCTAGGCTTTGCTTCTGGCTTAGGACCATGTTAATGTTGAAGATAGTGTGGGTCATGGGCCACGAAGATCCAATGAGCGCAAATGTGCTTAGGCTGCCTTGGCCTAGGACCATGCTGGAGATAGTGGTGGGCCCAGTTGCCCGAAGGCAAGTCGAGGAGGTCGGCCCGCTTGCCGAAGGCAAGCCAAGGAGGTCAATTGGATACCCACAAGGTTTATGCTTGATAGATCAACTATGAAAGCAATTCACCTATGAAAGATATTAATAAAGAAGGATATAGAGTAGAAGATAGATCTTCATATATTTTTTATAGATTTAGAAAATGCCTATGATAGAGTGTATAGAGATATTATAAGGTGGGCGTTAAAAAGAAAGTGAGTGACAAATAAATACATTGATGTAATAAAAGACATGTATGATGGAGTTACCACGACAGTTAGATCACCCGCAGAAGAAACAAGTAAAATTTTCAATTACAGTAAGATTACACCAATGATTGAGTTTGAGTTCTTATCTCGTTGCCTTAGTTATGAATGAACTCTAGACATATTCAAAAGAATGTTCCATGGTATATGTTGTTTGCAGATGATATTGTATTAGTGAATGAGACTAGCAGTAGAGTAAACGCTAAGTTAGAAATGTGTATAGAAGTTTTGAAGTTAAAAAGGTTTTGTGTAAGTAGGAACAAAAATGAATACAAGGAATATAATTTTAGCACTAATAGGAGTACTAATAATGAAGAAGTAAAGATTCAAAACTAAGTGATTCCTAAGAGTGAATATTTTTGTTATCTAGGTTCGATTATTAACAAAGATGAAAAAAATATAAATAATGTAACCCATAGAATCAAAATAGGTTGGCTCAAGTGGATGTGTGCGTCCGACGTTTTATGTGATCGACAGATATTTACAAGATTAAATTTTTTTTTATAGGATGGCTATTAGACCTCTGATTCTATATATGACAGAATGTTAGGTTGCTAAAAAAGATCATATAAATAAGGCGAGTGTTGCTGAAATGAGAATGCTAATGTGAATGTGCGGTATGACTAGAAAAGTTAAAAGTAGGAATGAAAAGATTTGTGAAATAGTATGGATCGCATCAATTGAGGATAAGTTAAGAGAAAATAGAATAAGATGGTTTGGACACATACAATATAGACTAGTTAATGCAATAGTAAAGAAAAGCGACATGATCATGAGTAATGAAAACACTAAGGGGAGGGGTAGACCTAAATTGACATTGGAGGTTGTATTAAGAAAAGATGAAATTATTGAAATTAATTAAAGATACGAACAACCCTTAATAGAACAGAATGACGTATAAGGTTTTATATAGCCAACCCCAATCGATTGGGACAAAGGCTTAGTTTAGTTTGGTTTGGTTTAAGTTTTTAGAATCGAACACATTTAATTATCTAATGTGTAAACTAGGCAAGTTTAAAATGACAATTCACAATTTTGGGATGAACAAATGGGCTTAGAACTTGATTGGCAATTAGCTTAAAAGCTATTTTTTTTTGCATTTTAAGTAAAAAGTTCAATTGAGTTCAAAATAGGTTGTTTAGTAAAATAACTTTTAAGCTAATAAATTTTAAAGTTGGTTGATTGGGTAAAAAGTTAACTTTTTTTTTTCTTTTTATTCAAATTAAGACAATATTGCCCTTCTATATGGCTGATAATAGTGATTGTATGCATAATTTTAAGAAGCGGTATCATTACGTAATGGTTTTAGTGGCCTCTATTGTCCGTTACAGTCAATTTTTTAGTGAGAAAAATTTCTAGGTGTAACGGCCGTTACAACTTACACCTTCCATAACTGGCGTACGGGTCGAAACGGTGTCCTTACGGCTTGTGTAGCGGGATTTCAACTCATGAATTTTTTGGTGTCATTTTTTTCATCAACATGTTTCACGTTTTCTATTATTTTCAACTTTTAGTTATTCATAGTAGTTTGACAAACCAAACCCTACTTGGGTAATTTAGGGAGGAGTTGGTATTTGGGAATTGGATGCCTTCGAACCTAACATGTGACGCTGAGTCGGGGTTTGGTGAACCAACTCCTCTAATTGAAGTATCGAGCCCCTGTCAAGTGTTTCGTTTTTAAGAAAATTGTTCAGGATTTATGCTTGTTTGCATCCCCCGAAACTATTTTTCGTTAAAAAATTAGATCTATACAAAATTAAAGTTCAAACAACAATACAAAATTTGTAATACTAAATTTGAAATTAAAATTAAAATAACAAATCAAATAGTGTCTTTCAGTATATACAATATTTTATAGCTATTAAAAATATAAATGACATTTAAGTTGTGCATTATGGATTTATAATACATAAATTCATTTACTATTGCTTAAAAATAATTAAAACTGTTTATTAAAAATAGATTATCTAGTAAAGAAATTAGAACATATATTGAATCATGTCTAGAAAATAAACAAAATTCACTAAAAATCATTTTAAGCTCCAATAAATACTTTTGAAATAAAAACAGGTGAATCAATTATTTTTTTATTGAGTTGTGCAAAAAATAAAAAAAATTATGGCTCCAATTATCGCTACCGTTATGCTACGCCTGTTGCGCTCTGAAATCACATCGCCACTACCGCTACCCTTACGGCGACCATTATCGCTATTTAAAATTATGATTATATATAGTTGACATTAGTAGTAAATAAGTTATATAATAGGGATACTATTGGCTTTTGGAATGAGGTGAGAGTTTGAATATGGTAATCTAGGAATTAGTGTTTTGATTTGGTTTTTTTAGTTTTTTAGCATTTTTTCCAAATGAGTTTTGCGTTTTAGCCAAAAACGCAAAAAACTTGTCTTGCCAATCATCCCTTATATTCTTTATTGCATAGGATTTGAATTAAACAAGATTGACAATTTTCTTGTTTCCTTTTCATTGGCTTTCCTGGTTGCGAGGGGTTTGAGGTTGATTTAAATCACTTACTTCACTTTCCTGGACAGTTTGGTGATAGTACGCTTTATTGAGATTTTGTTTCGTGCAGACGTGCTAGCATGCTTTATTGAGATTTTTGTGCAGTTGTGCAGTCGTGATCGATAAGTTATGTTTAAGTTCCAACTTGAGTCTCTTTCTGTCATGTTTTCTCACTTAAGATACAATTACCCTTAACTATCCAAATCTTTGGCCCTTTATTTGAGACAACTTAAAATTGGCACTTATTCATACCAAGCTTAATCCGAGTTTCAAATTTTGTCAAAATGCATGTATCCTGAAAGGAAATACAATATCACGTGTATATATTTTTTCTTTGTATAACTATACATATATAAATACGTCATATGTGAAAAGTACTCTCCTCAATTCTAGATGTCTATGATAGCAATTACATAATGTGGAGGATGAAATTAGAGAAGTGTCCTATAGGAATATCACTGGCGTATGTGGATGCTTCAGTTGGTGCTACTTCCGATTTCTAGAAGTGGTGGACATTGCTTCTACAAGCTAAAGTCAATTCTCCCAAATTTGGGAAATTCTTATTTAAGTAATGAACAGTTTATAAAGCGCGGGACACTTGTCTAGGATTGTCCAACAAATCTTTGTTTCTAACACTGTCATGCCTCCTTTTAGTGTAACTGTAGCTGTTGTATCCAACAGTTTTGCATTTTTCACTATACCAAATAATTTTATCAGATGCCAAAGATGAATTGCAGTCTATTGTCCAACTCATAAGAATGTTCTTTAAGAGTTTGCTTTCAACCTGGCTTTTCTTGTTCTCTAATTGAGCTAAATGAATTACATCTGGGAGGAGGAAATACATTGCATGCAATCAATCTTTCTGCTTAAGCCAACATTGAGTGTTTGGAGGATGGGGGAATTCTTCAGAGAATTGCGCAGTGAACTTGCAATATCTATTTTGAAAGTGTAGCTTTCATGGTTTTCACTTTTCATCTTAGAATAATTCTTCTGCATTCTTTATCATCTTCTTCAAACTCTGTTCTCGGTTTTCTATTTGTTCTTTTCCCTCTTAATTAGGTTTTGCCTCCATGCTCTGCTATGGTCAGTTAATTGGATGTGGATAAGATGGAAACAAAGAACACGGTGCTGCTGTAGTTCAATTGGACCTAAAATCCTACTAAATTCTGCTGTAGTTCAATGCTTACTCTAAAGCTGAGAAATTGATTCTCCATTTTAGCAATCGAGTATATGACATGCCTCGGGGACAGGCATGGTGTGTGGATATAAATTGAAGTGTTGATTTTATGTCATTTTTGAAAGGTTTTTCATTAATTTTGTTTATTTGGGGGGGGGGGGATTGGTTTATTAGTCCGTTATGTAGAGGACTCTCAACGTAGCCATAACACAGGCATTGTAATTTGAGTTCATTTTATGGGTAAAAAATTCAAGTGTGGATTGATCTTGTGATTTTCTCGGAACGCATAGCCTTGCATTTGTGGTAAGCTGTTGGTCCTTTTGGTTTAGAGGAATGGGAGCTTTTAAAATGGTTACTGCCAACTAATTTAAGTTTTTACCCTTGATGGTGGTCTGGACCAGATAAATGTTGTTCTGGAAACTTATCCCCGACTCAATTGGCAGAAATCTAAATAGATGCACCTAGATGTTCTTTCAGACTGCATTCTTCTGGTTGTAGCTACTCTGTGGTATGCTAGCTTGATAATTGAGAATCTAGAATTTGGTATATTGTTGTTCTTTGCTTGAACTAACCTAAAAGATATTAGGTCAACCTTTACTGGTGTATTATGATCCGATGAAGGTACTACGTTACTTGTCTTGCAAAAGATAGTTAAATGTAGGAATGGAGAGAAGTACGGAACCTTCCCCTCTGAAGCCTTGCCCTCAAAGAAGAATGCCTCAAGTGGGCTAAAATCCTTTAAGTTTACAAGACGTTCAAAGAACAAAAACGAACTTAGGCATGCGCGTGTGCGCGCACACACACAAAGGATCAAACTCAATATGTTTAGTATGGCCCAACATAATCTCTCTCACTTGGAGCATATGAACATAGATTGTGCATATCTATTTAGCGAGGATATTGGTATGTTGCCGCATGTTCATGGTGGTAAGGACAATATTTTCAGCGTTGTATGCATAGTGTTTATCAATCCTCTTTAACTACATCTATTCTTGAGAATAATACTTCAATATCTTCCTCCAGTCATTATGCACATTCAAAGTAGCAATTATGCTTTAAAATCATTTATACCAGTTCTTGCAAGCACTGAGAATGAAATGTAATCCATTAATGTGTGAGAAATGGTGTTTCATTTTCACGGTAGGAACTCCGATCCTAAAATGAGACTACCAAAGTGGTCATACAATATTGCATTTGCGTCACATGCATTCCGGAGCAAAAGAAAATTGGATGAACATTTTGTCAACCTCTCCCTTTTGAGCGTTAACAATACACCTGTTGTATGACAGAGTGGGATCCATGGGGCGTGCCCGATGACTACGAATGTGAAGTTATCGAGAATGATGCTCCGGTTCCAAAGCACATTCCCCTGCACCGACCTGGACCTCTCCCGGAGGAGTTCTACAAGACGCTGGAGGCCATTACTTCAGGCACGTTGCAGGATGCCATTTCACTCTCAAAAAAGGATGAACGTTCGATCGCCTCTGGGGTGCCACAACCAAAGGTGTGAAAAGATGTCTGGCTAGCTTTGAAGCTATATACTTGCCCTCCTTTTACTTTCTTTCTTGTTTATGTTCCTCCAAAATGGGTTGTGTTTGTTGGATTTAAAGAGATTTTTATTGTTGGGATCAAAGCTTGATCCTGATCCACTAGTTAATAATCTTCACTTCAACTGTTTCTAGGATAAATTTAAGTTAATTTATAGTTTCACTTCATTTTCATCTGGAAAATGAAAAGGAGAAAGAGTATTAATTGGCTTTGTTGTCCAACAATAATTATTTGAAGGCTTGTATGGGAAGTATTTCTGCTGGGGGTATTTATGGTTCGGTTTGATTTAGTTTCTAAGTTAAACTAAGTATTAAACTGTTTTAAACTGTTCTAAAAATCTAAGAACCGGAATCGGACTGTGAGTGTTATGAACTTTTGGTTTGAAACTCCGGTTCTAAGATTAAATATTTATTGTTTATTTTGTTTAGTTATTTACTTTATATTTGTTTTTATCACTATTTTTGTAAGATTACAAAAGATGTTGTATTTATAAATTATAAATTATATTTTATTTTTTTAACATTTTATCAATTTATTCTTTTTATTGATTATTAATAGTCTATGAATTATATAATATTATAATGTTATGAAGAAAATAAAAAATTATATTACAAAAGAGAAAATAAAGAGACACAGAAGTGGCAAGAGAAAATAATTAATATTCTAAAGTATTTTAGTTTATATACAATATTTAATAAAATGTAAATATAATAAAATCACTAAAAGATTCTATTCAATTTTATATGATTCTCTATTCTTATTAAAAAAAAGCGAATTATTATAAATAGTTTTTAATAATTTATAATTAGAATCAAATTGTTAAAAAAAAAAAAACTAAACCATTTGGTTTGAATTGGTTTACCGGTTTCACCAATTGTGTGAATTCTATGTTAGTGTGTATTTAAAATCGAGATCATAATGTCCAAATCATGTAAATTTGCTCATTACTCATTTACTTTAGCAAAATTAGTCATGTAAATCAAATCGTTTCACAGTCTAGCTTAATTAAATTTTTTTTTTTTCATGTTTTAAATTAAATAACTAAATAAATATTTAATTGTAAAATAACTTTAAATCGTAACTACAAAAATAAAACATTACTTTTAAATTTTTGATTTTTTTATAAAAAAATTATAGACCAAATAAAAGAGAAAAAAAAGCATGGTAAACGCAAGCTAAACAAAATCAATGTCATTCAAAGTTTCATTCATTCAAATGGTAACAACGACAATTACTATAACAATAATACTACTGACGCAGAAATCAATCATAAATTAATTAATTAAAATAAGTTATGACTATTCATATTCATGAACATGCATATAAATAGCCAAACTACATTTTTATGGGTGTAATTTTTGGTTGTGTGTACCTAGTAATTTTCCCTTTTTACAAAACTCTGGTCTTGTTTGGAATAATTAATTATTCATTTTATTTTATTTTTTATTTTTGGTAATTTTTTTTTATTATTTAGTTAAATTATTATATTTTGTAATTTTTTTTATCAAAAAAGTAATTTTTTATTAAAATATAAAAAAAGTAAAAAAAATTAAAAATAAGTCTAACTCAAATTTTGCATTGCTTATTTTTATTTTAGTAATTTTTTAATTTTTTAATCAAATTTTTTTATTTTTTTGGTTCATTTCATTCAACTATTAAGAAAAGTAAACCATTTTGTTAAAAAAATGAATTAAGTTTATAAAAAACAAAAAAAAGGCAAAAATATGAAAATTAACCCAAACAGGGCCCTATCTGGACACCACTCACCAGCCTTTTTCCTTTCTCAAAAAAATGGTCTGCTAAAAATAAGAAAAAAAAATGGAAATAAAAATATAAAAAATCCGAATCAAGATAAAAAAAATCACTAAAAAACAAACTATTCCAAATTGAAGCGTTAATTTGTTTGGGTAGTGACTGAAAGCAATTCGGCTGCCTTTTTCTCCTTCCCCTCTTATCTTTCATGATTTTATAAACGCGTAGTCAACCACTTTTCCTCCGTCTTAAATCTATTTCCGATTCTCCATTCAGAGTTCTCTCTCTCGATCATTCGAATGGCGTCCGATCTGGAAAGTGGGGCTAAAGAGGCGTTCATCGACGACCACTTCGAACTGGCCGTTGACCTCTACTCTCAAGCCATCGGTATGAGCCCTAAGAACGCCGAGCTCTTCGCCGACCGCGCTCAGGCCAACATCAAACTCAACAACTTCACTGGTATCTCCCTCCCTCTCTCTCTCTCTCTCTCTCTCAAGAAAAGGAGAGGCAATTTGAATCAGTTTTGATCTGTTCTTGTTTTCTTGAGAAGACGAATGGTTTGACTCAATTAAGGCAATTCGCGGTGTTGAGTCTCGTTGAACCTGCTGTCCAGCAATGCACAGATCAAAGTGCTCAGTTTTCGAACATATTTTTATGATCAGATTGGTTCCTTAAGTAGAACTCTTAAAAAAGTACAGTTAATGATATCAGTGGCTGTTTTTAAAAAAAAAAAAAAAAATTATAGTTACCATTCATTTATTTGTAGACAAATCTGATTAGATATTTACAGATATCGAATCAGTTTTATTTTTTATATGATAATAAACTCGGACAGCAGAAGATGAAACGAATCTAATCATAAAAATGTGTTCGGAAACGAGCATTTTGGGCTGCACAGCACACATCCCGGTTCCTACGTTCATTTCCGTGCAGGTTTGGCCCAAATAATGGAAAATTTGACCTCTGGTTGTTTCGTGTCTTTCTATTTCTGTTGAATGGAATCCGCTATTTACACTGTTCGTTCTTCCCATGCGCTTTAGCAGTAAATTTGTCCGAGTGATTGTTTTGGCCGTGATATTGAAAAAGAACAGAAACTAAAACGCCATATATGTGGTTGGTATCTGCTTCTTTGAAAATTGAAATTGAAGCGCTGGTAGAAGTGGGCAGGGTATGGATAGAGGAGAGGATTTGGTGATTGGGAAACAAGTATTCTTTTTATAGTAAGTACCGGCAGAGACCCCTGCGATTCATGGAAAATAAAACAACCATGCTCATTCAAGTTTCAATATAATTTAATAATTTTTTTTGCGGTTGCTAGTGTGATTTGTATATTGTTATTCTTATTGTTAATATATAATTATGAGTCTCATGTTGTTATGTCGTTGTCAATATAACACCTTTGTTTAAAAAAAAAACGAAGTTTATGTTTTATGGTTGGTGTTTTTTTATACCGTACTGCAAGAAAAGCGTATAAGACAAAACTAAACCTAGAGTTATTTTAACTAAATAATTTCAAGAATGACAAAACTAAACCTAGAGTTATTACAACTAAATAATTTCAATAATGAACTAAATGATTAAACAAAACTTAAGCATACCCCCCACCCATATTGTAAAGGATATCTAACTTAATAACAAGTTTGAAATTAAGATAATTCTGTTAATAGTACACCTCCAGTTATTTTCTGAGTGGTAAATTGGTAATGGATGTATTGAGCTCAATTCATTTTGTGAAATTAAGATAATTCTGTTAATAGTACACCTCCAGTTTTTTTTTGAGTGGTAAATTGGTAATGGATGTATTGAGCTCAATTCATTTTGAATATGCTAGTTATTAGAATCGTACCAGTCATGATGTGTCGAATTACTCGAGTTGATACACCAAGCAATCGATTTGTATCTAAAGGTCAATCGATGAAAGGAATCATATAAGAAAAAAAAATTGGCCATATGAATTGCTTATTGAGTTCGTTATACCAAGAAATCGGCTTGATGTTAACCACATGTTTCTACGTGCAAAATGGTTATAAGAGATGAATACGGTTAGTGTTAATTTTATCTTAATATGGAAATTGAAAAATTGGATTTTTTATTTGTTAATTGATGGATTTGGCTTCTTATTTGTACTAGTTCATAACTTTTTATGCTAAATATTTGTCTCACATTGCTTTTCTAGCCACCCAAGTTTGGCATCTAGAAGCCTCTCTACCCATTGCCAAGTTGTTTTGGGTTGGATGTCTCCGAATTTTATTTTGGTAACTGAGATGGGTCTTGTGTGGTTCTTTGGGTCACATCTTTGCCTCATGTCTGTTTTGTTTGCTTCTCTCATCTTTTCATCATCTCTACTTCCAACAAAGCTACACGTGCCAGGGAGTGCTTGATTTGTGTGGTTTTGTTGGTCACATCTTTGCCCCATGTCTATTTTGTTTGTTTCTCTCATCTTTTCATCATCTCTACTTCCAACAAAGCCACACGTGCCAGGGAGTGCTTGATTCGATTCACGATTTGGAAAACAGAGATTTTTATTTGCAATTTGATTATCGATTTGACAACTATTTTGAGACGTTTCTGGCTAGTAAGAAATTCTTCACATGGAATATATGAGAATTGATATTCGTTGGAAGAAATTCTAGGAAATAAGCTTGAAACCTGTTCTTTTAATTTATTTATTTATCATTCCGTATAGCCTTAGCGTAAAAACCTTTTCATTGCCAATTAGGTTCAAAGAATGGATTATTTTGCGGACCTTTTGTTCTTGTGCTGTTAATACTAATCCAATAATAAACCCTTTCACTGCACCTCAAATCTTCTAGATGGCTTATCTATGTTTCTACTTCAGTAATTTATCTTTCCAAATATGTCATTGCAGTGCTTGGAGTATATTCTGCATTGTTTGTTAAAAATGGGATGATTGAATTTTGCATGGGAGAGGGTTTGCACACCGCTGCCTTTAGTTTTGTCTAATTTTCTCTATTCTCCTGCTCCATTGGGGCGTCATAATATGATATTTGTTGAATTCTGGCCCCGTGCGCATGGTTCAGGGATAGGGCTTGGAGTTGCATATTTTTTTTTGGTATCTGGCTTTGAACAACTCCTTATGCTGTCTTATTTACCAAAAGCTGTAAAAAAGTGTTTGCCCTTTGAGATTAATTTTGTATTTTAGAGGCTTTTGGTCGGATCAAGGATAGAACTTGTTATGCTATTCCAAATCTATCTTACTAATAATAAGAAAGGGGGAAGCTTAAATTTACTCCTAACAAGAAGTTGGATGGAAGAACATTCTCCGTCCGCCTGCCAAAAACACAGAGGGTAGAGCCCAGAGTTACATTTTTTCTTTGGTATCTGGCTTTGAACAACTATGTATGCTGTCATATTTGCCAAAAGCAGTAAAAAATGTATTTTCCATCTCAGATAAATTTGTTTTTTTGGTAGTTTAGAGGCCTTTTGGTCGGATCAAGGATAGAACTTAGTATTCTATAGAAGTTGGGATTGTTTATTTGATTCTTTGTTTATAATGGATTTGGGGCTTATTATTTTACTCTTTAAATTTATGGATGGGAACTTACTGTTTATCTTTGCCAATGGTGCAGATATGAAAACTTTTGAAAGTCTTTTTTGCGAGTTTTAAGATTTTCTTTTCTTGTTTTCTGACATTCTAGTCTTTCTGGTAAAACTTGTCCTCTTTGCATTGGCCTTAGAGCCCAACATTTCTAAATTGTTTTGATGGTTTTATATTTTCTTTTCTTTTCTTTTCTTTTTTTGTTTTTTTGATATTATAACCATCTCCAATGGTGATTTTTTGGTATTGTGTATCATTTTTTAACCTGGTGATTAATCCACCCACGTTTTATGAGCAGAGGCTGTTGCTGATACAAACAGAGCGATTGAGTTGGACCCTTCAATGGCCAAAGCATACTTGCGTAAAGGGTGAGAATTCCTTTACTAGATTACCAGATTAGTCAGATCCTCCATATTCCACTTCATGTAATTGCCTGGCTCTTGTTGAATTCCTGGCTCCAAGATTATGTATATATTGATGGTAAATGCTGTTGTCAATTCTGTGGTGTTTACTGGGACTTGCAATGAGATCTTTGAGGTGTATGCATTGTATGGTAATTTATTTATTTTCCCCCAGATTTCATCCTTTCTTGACATGGTTTGGTAAGTTACAATATTTTGATCAATAATAATACTAAGATGACTATCTTAATTTTTCATTGTGATTTGTCAAAATTGCATTGGTAACAAGCATGACTTGCGAAACCGATTAAACTAATATAAGAATGACACATGATGGTAAACAAAAGTTTGTAAAATTAGATGGTCATTGTAGCATTACTCTATTTTGATTACTATTTGACTTTTTTTATATGTGGTTATATTTTATTTAATAACTAAAACGGGGATTGGCATACTTTCCTCCTTGCTGGCATAAATTTACTGTTGCAATTTTCTTGGTGCTAGATTTTTAGTTTATTGAGAAAACTTGATGGAAAGCACCTTAAGAAAAGCATTATTTAAACCTTTCCAGGGGTTTTAGAGATGGATGTTTGAAGTTCAGGAATGCATCCTTATAAGGAAAACATCCTAGGAGATGATTCACAACTATGTTACATGGACCCTTTTAAATCTATGAAGCATACACTTGGATAAAGGTATATGATATGTGTTTGACATTTTTAGTTGAACATTTACCAAAGAAGTATAATTACTAGTTCAAGTTTAACTATAGAACTATATATAAACACTCATATTATGCATGCAATACTTTATGAAATCTTGTAAGCACCATTTATCTTAGAAAATAAAAGAAACGCGTTAATAAATATAAATATTTTATGGTGTTCCAGTATCCTTGACATAAGAATTAGCTGAATTCAACACTTAGATAAATTTGTACCTGACACCTGTACCCGAGTCTATGTAATATGAATTTTCAGTATGGTATAGATTTCCAGCATGATAAACGAACTCTTTCTTGTGTTCGATAAAGCTTTCTTGAAGAAGAACATGTTGGTTTTAGCGGGGGCTCACAATGCATCCCAACAAAGTAAATTTTTATAGATTTTTATTGCTAGAAAATAACTACTTTTAGTATTGGGTTATTATTTGACTTCGATTAATGAATTTTCCTTGAAAGATCATGACATTGACAGAAGAGTTGGATTACGCTATTCTTTCATGTCTTTTTCCTATAAATCTTTCTTTAAAAAACTCATTGATAATTTTAAAAAACAGTTGGGTATAAAACAATTATGATTTTTATGTGGACTTTGACTTGTAGCAATCTCATGACCAATGACATTCGTCAAAGGAGGAGGACAGATAGCTATCTTTGCCCCCCACGATGCATTATATGTAGGAGGGATAGAGAATCATTTGATCACGTATTTTTGCATTGTTCGTTGGTTCTATCTTTATGGCGTCGGCTATTTGGAATGGCGGATATTAGTTACGTGGCTCCGACACCGTGCTTACAAATGGTTGGGATTGATTATGTTGGTTTTGGGTTCAACAAGAAAAGAATCCTTTTGTGAAATTCCACTATATCACAACTTTTGGGTCATTTGGTTGAAACGGAACACGAAATTTTTTTGAATAAGTTTGAAGACATTAATTTTTTATAGGATAGAGTATGCTATCTATGTTCCTTTTAGGGTCTCGGTTACTCCTCATTTCAAAGCCATGCTGTTATTTTTGATATTTAGGGATTGGAGGGTGGTATGTGGTTTATAGATATTTACATGTTGCTGCCTTTTTTCCCCTCAATTTTTGGGGAACCTCTTGTTTCCACACCTATTGTAACAAAGCCTTGACTATATATATATATATATATATATAGTCAAGGGCCTCAAGGCTTTGTTTGACGTGCATGACAATTAAAAGAGTCGGGCATGAATTTTTTGTTCCCAATCTGGCAGTTCTACTTTAAAGTTTAACCTTCACTTATTGAAAAGATGTGCAAATTCTATTTCATAGGATAGGGGAACTTTTCTTCTTTGTTCTGCATTGATATCCTAATTGTGCAGGTCTAATGTTACATGAGGTACCCTGACAGGATCCATGTCACCACTGCTCCTGCCATGGGTGGTTATCTAATTATTAATGACATGAAACCCCTTGTAATGTTCCTGATGGCTGGTTTATCTGTGGTAATGAATTTATATTGTCGATAGAAGATCAAGTTCTTTAGTTCAATCTTTAACTAGACAACTCTAATCTATTCCAAATTTCTCAGTGGCTTCAAAATGTAATTTTTGGTTTACTTATGTCTTGATACAGCTGCACAGGATTGAAGCGCACACCTTCTGTCTCTCTATTATCTTGAGTGGTGTTATTGGTGATTAATTTCTTTGTTCTCATTGAATGATTTATGTTTTTGCAAATATGAGTTCTTCTTAGTGATTTGGGAGAGCAAAAAGGCCAATTTGGATTTCCATTGGCCATTCCTTTTCCGTAGGTATTTATATGTCAGTTGATGTATGTAAGAGTTTTAGTAGGTTGCATTTGTGAGAGCAAAAATGCCAATTTGGATTCCTATTGGCCATTCCTTTTCCATATGTATTTATATGTCAGTTGATGTATGTAAGAGTTTTAGTAGGTTGCATATTATCATTGTGGAGCCCAATTGGTGGCGGCACCTTATGTCGCTGTTTTCTACTAGATTATTTGACATATTACGCATTCCACCATTCATTCTACTGCCTTGTGTTGAGTAGTTTTATGATTTTTTTTTTCATCCTGTCAATTGTTTATCCTTTTGAACCGGTGCTAACGTTCTCTTCACATCACTTATTGCTTCAATTTCGGGTCACAATGGTTCTGGTTGAATACATATCTTTCTACATCTACCTCTTACAAAACCTCCTCCAGTCTTTTCATTCCCCCTCCCCCCCCTGTTTTGCCTTGCAGCACTGCATGTATGAAGCTTGAAGAATATCAGACTGCTAAGGCTGCCCTGGAAACAGGTGCTTCTTTGGCTCCTGGAAATTCAAGATTCACTAACTTGATCAAAGAATGTGACAAGTGCATTGCAGGTACTTCTTGGCATATAACTGCTCCTTAGGGTTATTATTTGGAAAACTTATTCGAAGGTTTTTAGTCAAAATCCATGGACTCCCAAACAACTATTGAATTCCCCTGCAGCGGGCTGGGGGCGTAAACCAACAAAACTCCAACCACCCAAACCACAAAGACACTGAAAATATATGATTAAAGGAAAATTTATCGACTTCTTCTTATAGTATGATTGGTTTATTAATTCTTACCCCACAAAAAAGGATTCTAGTCTAATTGGCAGAATTTGCATGCTTGATCAGAGGAAAATGGTGAGCTACCCAAGCAGTTGACCGATAAAACTTCAAGCAATGTTACAATTATTCCTACTTCTGAGTTGACGGATAGAACTGTTGAAATTACAAAGGATGCTCAGCCAGTGTTGTCATCAACTAAACCGAAGTACAGGTAGTGGCTACTTGCATGTTTATTTAATATTTGGCGGTTCTGTATTTCAGGATGCAAAAAGTTTGCTCATATTATTTTGTTCCTGATTTACTCACAGTCTGGCCATATTATGGTGGAGAGCCTTCCTACTTAAGCAGTATCTGTGATGCATTAAAACGTATAATTTAGCTTCTTGTTAAACAGTTGTATTGCCTTTACAAAATGTTACGACCCAAGTAGCTTATGTACTTGATAGGCGTTATAATTTAGTGAACAATCTTTCTGCAGGCATGAATTTTACCAAAAACGAGAGGAAGTGGTTGTCACCATATTTGCAAAGGGTGTACCAGCTAAAAGCGTTTCAGTTGATTTTGGTGAACAAATAGTATGTAGACATTCACTGATTTCCTTAGTTATATGTTTTCTTTATAACATGCATGTATATATTTGTATCACATTTTTTAAAGCTTTCGGTAGAAAATTGAACTAATTATTTGCAACCATTTCTTTTGTTTTTCTTCCTTCCCCCTCTCCCTCCCCCCCTTTTTTTTTGTTTGGCTGCTTCTCAGCTGAGTATAACCATTCAGGTTCCCGGTGAAGATGCGTACAGTTTTCAACATCGGTTATATGGAAAGGTAATGCACCACTTTATGTTGTCCACCCATTGGTCTCGTGGGGACTCTGTTTAATCATGTCTATACTCAATTGTGGTCTTGAAAGCAGCTTATGTGCAGGGAGTATTATTGATAGTACCATATTTCTGCAAACTTAAAAATCAGAAAATGTTTGTTGAAATCTATATTTGCATTGTGGCTTTCTTCAAAACCTAGGGTAAATTATTTCCTTGGGTTCCTAATGATGTTCTGGTTTCTCTTCCACCAAATATTTTTTGTTTCGTGTATGGATGGTAGCTTCTCTCTTGAAGCCAACCCTTTTCTTTTTTGTTCTGTCCTGTTTTGAACAGATAATACCTGCAAAATGCAAATTTGAAATCTTGTCTACAAAGATTGAAATCCGTCTTGCAAAAGCTGAAGCCATACAATGGGCGGCTCTTGAGTTCAGCAAGGCAAATACTGTCCCACCGATGATAAGTGTACCGTCAGGTGGGTAATGTGGTAATTTCATTAATGTAACAGAATAGAAAAGGATTATTTGTTGATCAACTAGTGTTGCTCAATGTACATGGTTTATGATGTGAAAGATACAAAAATTGTATGCCAAATATATGATTTCTTGCTAGAGATTGACTGCTAAAAAATGCTCATAATTTAAAATTTCCAATTATGTTATGGCTAAGCTAGGTTACTATGACTTGGCCCAAAAAAAAATAATAATAAAGAAAAAAAAATCTAAGGCACTCTCTCTAAATGCCCAGAACATGGAGTCCAGGACTAATTGACTGCTTTAGCTCTTCAAATCTTTTGCCTATTGTGCGTCCCACATGCATATAAATGGTTGATATCATCTTTTGTGGTTGGTTGTGTGTTCCTAGACTTTTCCTCTTACATTAGCGGCATCTGCATTTTGTAGGTGCTAAAAGACCTACTTACCCATCCTCAATGCCAAGAAGAGTTGATTGGGATAAATTGGAAGCTCAAGTTAAGAAAGAGGTATGCCCGGAACCTTTTGGTCTTCTCATGTTTGTCTGAGTTTAATCCATCCAATAGTTCAAATTGAGTATGGGCATGACTCACTGGTGGTTTGCATGTCAGGAGAAAGAAGAAAAGTTGGATGGAGATGCCGCGTTGAACAAGTTTTTCCGGGAAATATATCAAGATGCCGACGAGGACACAAGAAGAGCCATGAGAAAATCTTTCGTAAGTCTTACAATCATCACTTTATATTGGTATTTGCCACACCAAATAATAGGAACTGATTTAAAGGGAAAGAAAAACCGAGGAAAGATAAAACTGTCAAGTCGTGTTTGTGCAGTGTGATCGCTGGAAGCACTATTATTATTCACGTAATCAATTATTAGAACATATAATTTAGATGTTTATCTTTTGTCGGGTTATTTGACAGGTCGAGTCAAATGGGACTGTGCTCTCGACAAACTGGAGTGAGGTGGGATCCAAGATGGTGGAAGGGAGCCCTCCTGATGGGATGGAGATGAAGAAATGGGAATACTAAACTCTTTTTCTACAGATGGATTCTTTGTAATTTTGCTGTGAGATTTTACCGTTTGCTTTTGATTTTTGTCCATAATCTTTCTGGAGCCCAAGTTGAAGTTTCTTCCATAAGTGAGCTGTGTTTGTACGTTGTTTCCACATTAGATCCATTTAAGTGTTTATTGGACAGCTTTAATGTGAACGGGCAATTTGGTATTCAATTGGTTTTTAACTTTTATTGGGTATTTTCGGTAGCTTTTCTTTATGGGGATAAACTAGGACCTAGTAACAAAAAAAAAGAGAAGAAGCTAAATTAAGTCAGGATCATAAATCCATGTAGAATTAATTTTGCACTTCACAAGTTTATCCCAAAATAGAGAAACACCTTATATAAAAAGGAGAGTTGAGATCCTTTCCATTTTTTTTTTAAAGAAATAGAGGTCTTTTTATTCTCATCTAATAGTATTTACTGTTTAATGTGAATCTATTTTAATGATTTAAATTATTGATATTGTAAAAATTATAAAAAATAATATTAGTGCAAAAAAATTAATTGATTAGATATTGACAACTTAATGATTAGATTGCATTGTATTTAAAGAATTATATAGTTTACTTTTAAAATCATATTTGCTGTTTATTTTGTTATAATAATTGTCTTCTGGCCATATGGTTATTGGTGTTCTATTGGTTTGATTTTTTGTGAATAATTTTTTTTGATAAATTCTATAACATAAATGAGTCAAATTGTCAAAGTGGATCATTTTAGATACTATAAAATCGAAATAGAGATTTTTTTTATTTATTTAAGAAATAAAGAGAACCCGGATTAAAAAAGGGTCTTGATGTGCTAATATTTTAAAAAAAACATAAAAGGATGTTTCTATTTAAATTATATTAAAAAATGGTATTTGTCCGTAACCCAAAACAAATTCAATTATTTGAGGAAAAAGTTTTGAAAATATGGTAAAAGTGACTGGGGGTGTTTGGTAAAGCTTTTAATTTTTGATTTTAGTTTTTTGTTACTGTTTTTAGTTATAAATTATAATTTATTTTAAATATTTATAATTTTTATTATAAATTATAATTATTTTTTTTATTTTAATTATAAATTAT
>JAOTRH010000025.1:16495633-16524782 GCA_034768845.1 Heliamphora exappendiculata | reverse complement strand
GCTTCTAATTGAAATAACATATTTTGATCCAACAGTTAACTGCCTAGCACATGCCTCTGTGCTTATGTAATTGATCAGCACAGTATTTGAATGATCGATTCTTGGGTGTAGTGAAACCTTCAAGCTTCAATAGCCAATGCTTCATCTAAATTTTATTTCATCATTTCCGCGTTTGATCATATATGCAAAATGCACTTTTTACAGACTGATGACAATATGAACAATAATTTTATTCTAATGAGAACTGTTGTGAGTTAGCTTCTAATTGAAATAGCATATTTTGATCCAACAGTTAACTGCCTAGCATTTAACCAATCAATAACCCAACAGTCAGTATTATTATTTGCTATTCTGATGCTGTTTTATACATGTGCTGTGGTAATCTGAACTTTGCAGTTTGTGGTATGGAGAGAAGCGTCCCCGCTGGCTTGGTCCAATTCCACATGACTATCCTGCATACCTGACTGGACATTTACCTGGGGACTATGGCTTTGACATTGCAGGCTTGAGCAGGGATCCTGTGGCTTTCCAGAAATACTTCAAGTATGTATCATTTCATCTTTCTATTATGTGGCACCGGTTCTTTTCCCCTTTACTTTTAATTGCAATCTTCTAGGTGGCTTTGTAGTTGATGTTTGACCTGTAGCAGTTTGTATTGTATTATATAATGTCACAGTATGAACACGGATTTGTGTGGCTGTCATATGGCATTAGCAACAAGATAGTAATTGCAGCTTTTTTCAAACAATAGCCAACCCAATGTGGTGATTAATTGTTTGCATTTTGTGATATGATGTTGTTAAATGTATTATTGTGGAAAGTAGTAGTTCTGACTTCTGATGCTCCCATGAATTGCTTCTTACTAACCCTAGGATCAAGCATTATTTATGTTTGCAAAATGCAGTATGATGTCTATGAGTCTATGACATGGCTTGGTTGAGGGTGAATATTGTGATTATAACTTATTTGGAACATCTTCTATCTAAAATTGTAATTGCCAGATGATCTCTTAGTATTTGTTTTTTGCAGTTTTGAAATATTGCATGCTCGGTGGGCCATGCTTGCAGCGCTTGGTGCTTTGATTCCGGAGATATTAGATCTAGTAGGAGCCTTTCACTTTGTTGAGCCAGTATGGTGGCGAGTGGGCTATTCAAAGCTTAAGGCTTGTACCTTCTGTCTCCTGATCTCCTCACAGTTAGTGACCTTAGAAATATTCTAGTCAATGGAGTTTCTAGCTGTACAATATTTTTCTGCTTTGTTCAGCTTCATTGCAATTTTATGCTCTGGTTCTTTCACTGTTCTTTGCAATCACATTAAGTATAATTGCTTTCTCTAAGTTTTTAAGTCTGTTTTCTGAGTGAATTAAGACAAGCTCATATGTTTTTTGCTGGGAAACATGGTTGCTCTAGGAAAGGTCTGTTCTAGAATATCTTTGTAAACTTAGGCCCATTTAATTGTTTGGATAATTACTTTTTATTTTGAAGAAGAGAAACCAATACTTTTGCTGCCGATAGTCTTGCTAACATTGCCCAAACTAGTCTGATGAACAACAGTTATGGACAGCCCTACTTCACCCTTATCAGATGGCTTTATCATTAAACGTGAGAAGGTTCCAGATCTTTTGGGTCATTAAACAGTAGTCGTGGTTCCCAGATGATTTTTATGGTCAGTAAAACCATTGAGATGATTGAAAACGGAAGACATGAAAGAAGCATCCTGTTTTTCTCCATAATTAGTTTGTAATTTCAGTACTTTTCTGGGTATTTGATTGGGACTAACTCTTAACATGTTGGCACTTGGCGGCGAGTCCAACCCAGAGATCTTGCATGGTTCTAGTTTGTGATGGATCATGATATATGGTTTGTTATCTGTCTATCCGCGATGGGATGGCTAGGATCATTTAACTGGGTTGAGTAATTATCTACTTTATCCTTGTATTCGTGTATCCATAACATGTGCAGTAGAGGTCATTTAGCTGGATCATGATATATAATTTGTTCTCTGTCTATCCGCGATGGGATGGCTAGGATCATTTTGCTGGGGTTGAGTAATTATCTACTTTATCCTTGAGCAGTAGAGGTCATATTCAAGCCCATAACATGTGCAGTAGAGGTCATATTCAAGCCCATCACCTCACTGTCTCGATATAAAAGTGCATCTTGAGCAGCAATCAGTTTGCAGGTTACACTTTGTGTCATTATATTACATCAATTTCTTATGGCTGTTGCTACTTGCTTGTTCTCTATGGTGTTAATGCAGACCAGTTGGTGAAGTTTGTAGGTTTGCTTCTATTAGGTTCTCCAAAGTATTTACATCTATATGCATGCATCTGCAGTTTTGGTTTCAGAGTCCTGTCACTGAATATGTTTTCTTTCCCCTTTGAATTATTTACCAGGGTGACACGCTGGACTACCTTGGCATCCCTGGGCTCCACTTGGCTGGAAGTCAAGGAGTGATTGTCATAGCTATCTGCCAAGCCCTTCTAATGGTATTGCTACCAACTCAATTTTGATTTTGTCAACTATTTCCAAACCAAACGTGTTTATGAATGCTATCATCATCAACTGATCCTCTCCTCCATAAACATTCATCATGCTTATCTGTGTAGTTAAGGGTTCTGGTTTTACATTAAAGTTCCCAACTGGCGAGTTATATTTTCAAAATTTTACACCTCGATTCTCATGGAATCAAATGTGTAATTAAGAACATTGAAACCTCTTGTTAATTGTGGATAGGTTGGACCAGAATATGCAAGATATTGTGGCATAGAGGCTCTTGAGCCTTTAGGAATTTACTTGCCTGGGGATATCAATTATCCTGGAGGAGCACTATTTGATCCCTTGAATCTGTCTAAAGATCCTGTTGCTTTTGAGGAGCTGAAGGTGAAAGAGATAAAAAACGGGCGCTTAGCCATGGTTGCATGGTTAGGATTTTATGCACAAGCTGCGCTAACAGGTAAAGGCCCTGTACAAAACCTTCTTGAACACATCTCAGATCCTCTCCACAATAACCTGCTTTCCATTCTCAAATTCACGTGGCTTATTAGTCTTTTGAATCTGTCAATATAAATATGCGCTGCTCATAGTTCGTCTATATTGTTGTCCATGTAAAACAAACTACCTTCTCTTGGTGTTTGTGTTATCTCCCCCTGGGGGGAAAGGGTTTTTGTGGATGTGTAAATTATGAGTGTCTAGCGTGTATTTGGTCGAGCTTTTTTTTTTATATATATTTTTGTCTTTAGTATATTTTTTCTGCATTAACCTAAATAAATATATTTTTTAGATTTTTTCCACCACGAGGAACTAGAGAAGTACACAATTTAAACCAAAATATATACATAAAAAAAAAAAAGACAGGAAAAAAGTTTTGAAAAAAATCCATTAGGACTTTTAGACCAGACAGAGGTGTTTTTATAGCATTTTCGTACTATTAACTTAAATTCATCACTTTGCGTTCTCTTTTATTTCTTCTAGTTTTTAAGAGAGAAATGTGTTATAAAGTTAAACATTTCTTCTCTCATAAGATCTCAATCTAATTCTTTTCTCCATCTTAAAAGCGATTAAAGATACACTTCTAACAGTCGTGTTCACTGGTCTGGTCGTTCATTAATAGTAGCCCAATCCCAGTGGACAAACCTCCGACTTGCCCTTAGCTCTAGCCTCTAGTTTTCACCCAGCTTTTCCTTTTTCCTTGGCTAACTGGCATTTGACTAGGGTTTAGTTAGCATGTTTTGTCCCATGCTATCTTCAAATCAACATGGGATAAATGTTTTGTGGTTATCTTTTTGACTATCAGCTTTACCGAACGAATTCAAGTATGATTGAAAGAATAAAAAATTTACATTTGTAAATTAGCAATGCTATGTACTCAGAAATAAAATTTAAAAAAATATCAAGAATATGATTTGATTGGTTAATATTCATATTTAATAGGATGAAAATACGTTCCGAGTGAATTTTAACCATCTAAATTATATTTTGAATATTTTTTTAAATTTTATTTATGGGTACGTAACATTGCTGTTTGTAAATATGAAACTTATTAATTCCACATATATTAAAACACTATATACAGGATGCTATGACATCACCGGTCCTGATCAAATTCATAAGCTATTGAATACAAATCTGCGGTTGCTATAATGCTCACACTGTACTTTTATTAATCAATTTTAAATTATTTTTCCAATTTCAAACATTCTTTTTAAAACCACAATACTCACTCCGGTTCATTTGAAGCCACCCAAAAGAGGAAATCGAGTCCATACACAGCAAATAAAATAAAATAAAACACGAGAAAGAAAATGTTGAAAGTCCAATATATGTAGGGTAGTGATTCAATGAAAAGGTCAACCAAATTAAGTTTGCAATTCCTAAGATGTCCAACGATCCATATAATAAAATAATTTAGGTATTTGACATTTGTGTATCTGTCTAGAAATTTGACTTTTAATTTTTTTTTAAAAAAATTCCCAACCTTCAATTATTATACCATTTTAATTGCCTCTCTAGATATGTTATTGTCCAAAATGGTCTAACTAGTACTCCGCTATAGAAATAGGTGGTTTTCTTGGAATGTTTTTCACTAATTTTATTTTAAATAATTATTTTTTTATTTTTCCTAAAAAATAAATACTTGCACTCTCAAATGTGGGTACCACTCTTCTGTTTTTATATTAAAATTCAACAGTTATAAATGTGTCACATTTACCCAATAAATCGAATTAAGAGTATTCAAGTAACTGTCAACATATTTCAACTTGTCAATCCAACCCAAATCAAACTTAACTCAACTCGCGCATATGGTGTAAGTGAATAGGTTGAGTAAAAAAATAAAAAAAATAGGTTGATTGTGTGTTATATTTCTTCAACCATCATCAACCGAACTGGATCATATTATATTAATTATCGTATTTCTACATACGATGAAATTTAATTATATATATATATAAGAAATAAATAAAAGTATTTCTAATTTATGTGTTGTGAATATCTTTTTGAATAAATATGCATTATAAATGTTATTGTTATAAATATTTGATTTCGTTATTGTTATTATTATTATTATTTTTAAATGCCTACTGATATTTTTAATAGGCGCTTTGCTGATGTGTTAAAATTTTAAAAACAATTGCATAATCTCAAAGTTTTATACTTTTTTTAACACCGGTTAAATAGTCTACACTCTTTGTTAAAATTATCAAAAATTATTGCTCAATTCGTTAATTTTAATGATAATAGATTAAAGATAATTTAAAAAAAAAAAAAAAAGTAGTCACCAACTAAAAATAGATTGATTGGTAAGTTTTTCTTCCATCCTTTTGCTCAATCTCCGTACCAATTAAAAAAACCTAAATTTTAATTTATAACCAAATTGCCAAACAAACACTGAAGAGTCGTCACATTTGAACCGAAAGTGATTGAAGAGAAACCGGCTGGTTCTTTAGTACAAGGAATTGTACCATGATACCATCCACGCGACCATAAAAATTAAATGTAACATCACACCATGTACGGTGTGTCTCCATTTACCATTCATACCAAAACGTAATACAGCTGGCATTGGCAATGGTACCCACTTCGATTCTTTCCTCCTCCTTCCCTATTCTTAGCCATTTGTTTTGAAAGTTTGGTTTGATTTTGTCCTAGGCTTAAAATTAAGAAAGTTTTTTGGCTCATAATTTTAAAAAGTCATTTTCATTTTATTTGGAAATTTAAGTTTTTTATTTTTTTATTACTTTTTTAAAAATATTATAATTTTTATTATACATATTTAATTTCATAAAAATTATATTTTTAAAATTTATTTGTCGAAATCTATCAAATAAGACATTTATTGAATATAAAATAGAGGCTAATCAAAAAATGAGAATAAATTTTCGTTCATAATATAAAATTATGTTGAAAATTAAAAAAATTACAACTACTATTTTTTTGCCTTAAAGTTTTTTATCTTATTATATTGACCTTAAATGGGATAATATTACTTATTTACTTATTTAATATTGTAGATTTTTTGTTTTTATAGAATTTTTTTTATCACTTAGTCAAACTATTATATTTTTTAAACTGCTCTCATTAAGACGAGTCATAAAAGTACATTTTTTTATTAAAATATAAAATTTTTTTAAAAAGGCAAAAATAAGTAAAAATAAACCAATAAGTCAAATTCTATATTATTTATTTTCGTCTTTAGTTGACTCTTTTTATTTTTTTGATTATTTTTTTTTACTTTTTGAGTTTATCTCATCGAAAAAATTTTAAAAAGTAAAAAAATTTAGTTAAAAATTACAAAAAAATCAGAAAAAATAAAATAAGCAAAATCGTGGCATTTAGCCCAAATAGAGCCATTATTGTTTTTTAGCTTAAAGTAATTTTAATTAAAATAAATTTTTTAGCTTTTAAGTTATAAATTTTGCCAAATCAACTTATTACTTCTTTTTGGATTTAAAAGTGGCTTTAGCAAAAAATAAAGCGTTACCAAATGAGCACTTTCTATAGAATGGTTCTGTTTTTTTGGTTAATATATAATAATTTAATGAAATTTTTTTTAATATTAATATATTTTTAGAGATGAATCATACTACTTTTACATATATCAATATATTTTACATAAATATTCATAAATAAATTTCCTATTATCCACAGTTTTGTGGGCAATTATTAGTATTTTTCTTTTAGGCTATTTTTGAAATAATTGCATGACTTTTTTTTTTGTTCCAGATTAGAATTGATTTTTCAATTGCAGATATTATAACCATATCGTTTTAAGAAATTATAGCGTTCGAGATCAATAGAGTTTTTGTTTTTGTGAAAAATAAGCAAAAGAAAGCCAGTGAACATTTTATAGATGTTAAATACTATAACTTAAAAGTTATCTATTCTCTAACTTAAAAGTTATCTTATATGTATATATATATCATTTTAGAAATGCTAAACAAAAGCTTAATTTTTATACAATGGCGTTTGTTTGAGTTTATTTTTTAGTTTTAATTGTATAACTCAAAAAAAGTTAAAATTATTCAAATAAGCATATTTATTGTTTCTTGCTTGTAATTTTTAATTTTAAATTAACACAATTTTTACAACTTAAAATTATAAACCTACATTTTTAATAAATAATTTATCACATCCTTAAAGTCATAAATAGGCATGTAAAATGAGCTTGAGACCCATTACAATAACAGCCCGTTTCGTGCCCGACCCTAACCCGAGCCTGATGATGTATAGACTAAACTTGAGCCTAACCCTGAAGCCCGTGGACTAACTCAAATGCGGCTCATTAACTTGAGCCTAAGCCCAATTCGTATCTTAGATGGGTAGCTCAAAAAATAGCCCACCCGGCTCCTGGCCCAAAAACATTTCAACGGTTACTTTTGGACAGGCAAGCCAAAGGTCTGAGACCCGCGCCGCGCCCATAACTGTTCTTTCAACAACTACATTTTGAATTTGAATAACTGAGATCACACAAAAATTTATTTAACAGCTGAAAATAAGTAGCCATTGGCGGCTTGCAACTCGAGCCTACCTCATGGCGTCAAAGGTAATTTCATTTAAATCTCAAAAAATTGCTTATAAATAGCCCATTTATGCTTCAATTTTCATTAGCTCCAAAATTTCAAATCTCCAACTCTAATTCTCTCTCAACTCTCTCTCAATTTTCATATTGCTCTCTCTCTCTCTCTCTCTCTCTCTCTCTTGTTTGATTAAAGTTTTAATGCAATAAATTATAATTCAATATCGAGTATTGAAGAATCAAGATCAAGATTAAATTGTTAAAAAATCGAGATTAAGATTAAAGATAAAAATTCTTACAAGATTGTGAATTAATTCTTCAAACGGTAGATTTTATTTGTGCAAATTATTTTTTATATTATTTAATTATTTCTATCATCTTCTTAGTTCTTTTATAATATTTGCTTTTAATATTTCTTAAGTGTTATTATAAAAAATAATATTTTTTTTTTTTAAAAAATCTACTATTTTACTTTATTTGCAACTAAGAAATAAATAATCTTTAACTTTTTTTTTCAAGTTATAATTATTTTTTATGAATCTTAATTTTATTAGTGTAAATGATTATATTTATCCAACTACTCTTAAGTTTTAATCCTACACGTTCTACTCCATCCAGTGGTTCTAAATAATATCCTCATTCCTCTACTATTGATGTAACTACATTTGTATTAACATCTGGTACTAAAAAAATCTCTTCCAATTTTTTTTTTGTAAGAATTGAAGAAAATAAAAATGATAGTAGTGTAGTTATTAAAGTTAAATATAAAATTTGTAATAAATTACTTAGCGATAACACAGCGAGTGACACTAGTCATTTATTTAAATATGTCGATATACACATTAAAAATAGACATCTTAATTTTAACCAACAAATATAAAAAGGTATGAGTCCACTGGGCGACATAGTTAATTTTTTTTTTTTATCATCTACCGGCACAAGATATGATAGTTGATTATATAGTAAAACGTGAATAACCTTTTAAAATGAGTGAAAAATCTAAATTTGCCAAATTAGTTATAGTACATGGGGTATTTACATATCAATTCCAATTTTTTTTTTCTAAAAATACAACTATAAATAAAGTTTTACAAAAATATGAAAAAATTAAAATTTAATTAGAAAATTTAATTAAAAAAATATAAAAGTTAAAATTTGTTTAATTTTTGACTTTTGGCACCTGATAGCACGACGAGGTATAGGATATTAATGTATTACTGCACATTTTATAAATAATAATTAAAATTTAAATAAAAATATTATATTCTTTAAATAGAATTCCTTTACATCAATTACACTTTAAGTATAAAAAATAAAGCACAAATATGTTTATGGAGCATTAATAATAAAAATATTTTTTATTATTTTAGATAATAGTATAAAAAATAAAACACAAATATGTCTATGGTGCATTAATAATAAAAATATTTTATATTACTTTAAATAATGTTTTCTATTATAATGAATGTGCTCAATATTTAAAATGTAATTTACAACTTGTTATATATGGCGAATTATTTTATATTCGGTGTTCAGCCTATATGTTAAATTTAATTATTAAAGATGGGTTTAACGAATATATATAACAAATCGGTTCATAGAGTAAGGCAAACCGTACAAATAATCAATAGTAGTGCTAAAAGAGTATATATTTATAGAAAAATATGTATTGAATAATGTTTAAAAGTTAAAAAATTACCGTACGATGTAGAAACTAGATAAAACACTATATATAATATGTTACAAGTAACAATAAAGTAAAAAAAATAATTGATTTATTTTTTAAAATCTAATCAATAAATAATATTTATCCACCATCTAATCAAGATTTGGGTAATCTAAATTTATACAAAAATATTTTAAATTTTGTTGATGGATAAATAAAATTATTTTCTTATATTTACAATTCTACTAGTCTACTTGTTTTACACCAACTAACAAAAAATAATGCATTTTTTTTAGTATTTACAAAATAATAGACATTTTAACATCGTTAATAATATGGAATCTAAATTTGATAAATATTATGGTATATTATCACATATTTTTGGAATAGCTATAATATTAGATATTAGCTGCAAAGATATTTGTTTAAAATATTTTTTAGATTAAATTTAAGATAATCAAAATTAATTTGAACTAATTCTAAATATACTTAGAGAATTATAGGACGAATATAAGCATAATATACTATTACAATATAGGAAATTAACATCATCATCCTCTTCATTTTGAGGCTGATGTTGGGATAATTTTCAAAAATAAAAATTAGAGACTTAGAGAATACTAAGGTATATTTTAGAACTCCAATGTTACTTAAATATTCGTCATCGTTGACGATAATAGTATTAATATTTTAAATTATTAAAAATTACACGAATTATCATTGCCAATCTTATTCATGATAACTCGTGATATACTAACAGTTTATGTCTCTACAATTACTTTTGAAATGGCATTTAGTCCAGGTGAACGAGTGGTCAACGATTATAGATGCAGATTCAAGTTGGAGATAGTTGAAGTATTGATGATTGCTTGTGACACATTGTACGAATCATTTAGATAACAATATTTGGATAAGAGAACAAGGTTTTAAGATGATTTGAAGACTATTACCTTATGAAGTTATGAGGAATTGTCTACTTCAGACTAAATTATTAATTTTGAATTTTTAAATTTTATTTTTTTAAATTTGTAATTTTGAATTTTATTCGTTTAGATCATTAGATTAGATTTAATTTTTTGTGTTTAAGTAGAGAATAATGCGAATGATTGGTATGCTTGTAGGTAACAACCTAGTTAGAAGATATTTCACTTATAGTGATATAAATTTTTTACTTTTTTTAAAGAAAGTTGTACATTTGTAAGTTATAATGTAGATGATTACTTTTTATTGAATAATAAAATTTTTATCTTGCATTTAATTATTATTGTATTTTTTTACAATTTTATTATATACAAGCAAAAACAAATGTATAAAAATTAAATAATAATTACAAAGTAAAGATTATTAGAAGTTTATATTTAAAAGTTAAATAAGTGTAATAAAGACCTTTGTTTATTAAGTTATACAAGTTATTAAATTATAAGTGACTACATAAAATACAAATTTATAATAAATAATTGTTTATTAAATTAGAAAGAACATTGTCTTCTTAAAATATTACATATAAAAGCAATTGCAAGATAATAACTATTAAGCTTGTATTTGGCCTAATTTTTTTAAAATTTTTAAATTTTTTGACTTTTTTGTAAAAAAAATAAATGTAAAAAGAGTCCGAAAAAAACCCGCTACCCTTGACACGAAACCCAAGCTCAAAGACCAGTATAAAGTCTAGGCTCGTATACTTTTAGCATTAAGCCTAAGCATCCCCTAGAAAAAGAGCCCGGATGGCTCGACTCAAATTTTAACGAAAGCCCTTTAGGCTTGGGTTAGGTGGAGGCCGAGCCAAAAACACAGCAGACCCATATTATTTTTGTAACGACTCGGTATGTGTTTATTTTGTTTTTTCACGTTTTCAATTAAGTGAAAAGACAGAATTAAAGTTGAGTATGAAAACTATCAAAATTTTATTCATTACTGAAAGGTGATTTTTTTTTAACATCATGTTATAACACATATGTTACTGTTTAAAAAAATTATTGAGATTAATTCACGAACTCGAAATTTGGGTGGTGACAGTTTTTACACTCCATCTTTGTTTAAAACTGTCATATCACATACCCTTTACTTTGTCCTACAGTGCATTGCTTGCATTTCCATCTTAATTTTTAATTTTGGCCAGTTTTTATTCTACTAATATTATTATCGGATACTTACTCATAAGTCAAAATCTTAGCCATTGCAGTGCATTTAATTTACTTAACTTTTTTTAAATTTCTTAAATTCATTATTTTAGAAATTTTAAAACCTAAAATCCTCTAATTTAATGCATGGTAATCTTATGAACAAAATCACCTTTATTGAAAAAAACCATACTCCCGAAGAAGAGGTGAAAAAATAGCACAAATTCAGGTTCAGCATCTGAGTCATGTTTTGGAACTGAATGGTGTGGCGGTGGTCACCAGTGGTGGTGGGAACCAGTTCGTGAAGCCGTCGTTGTAAGTTGGGGATTTGGACTTCAATGTTACCGACTCTATTTACAATAGATAAATTTATTTGTATGTATTTTTTTTTATTGAGATATAGATAAATTTATTATTTATAACAGATAAATTTATCTGTATTTCAATTAAAAATATTTACAGATAAATTTATATGTTATAAATTAATTTATCTGAATGTAAATAAATAAATTTATCTATTTGTATAGAAAATTTCATGAAAATCATTTCCACGTTGGAAGAGTTAAATTCCAAAGCTTATCTGAAAGATTCCAAAATGAAAACCATAATCCAAAGTTTTGCTTGATATACCAAGAAGGGAATGGTTGATATAGGAAAGGAGAAAGTGAACAAAGCAGCTGTTTTTGGCAAGAACGACGCAAGTTCTTGTTGGGGGATTGGAAATTGACAAGCGTTTATATGAAGTTAGTTCTCATTGCTGGTGACGGTCGTTGGAGATTGCCGACAGTTGCTAGAAATGGTCATTGAAACTCATCAAAGGTGGTTACGAGTTCTCTGGTGGTCGCTGAAAGTGAAGGTAAATTGATAAAGTATTAATGTGAAATGATAAGTATTTAAAATAATATGTGTATTTTGGTCTAATTTTATACAATAAATTTTAAGAGTTAAAGTACTTTTTTTAGATCTAATGTTGTATGAAGTATTAATTATGGACCTTTCATTATAAATTCCTTTTTTTACAACCATTTCAATAGTTTTTTTAGCAATGTTAACTAAACCAATGCAAATAGCATAAAAATATATATTTTTCCATAGTGACAAAAAATATGCATAGATTAAAGAGTTGCTAACAGTGAGTGTCATCTCAAAAGAGTGGCAGAGTCGGCATGTGCCCAAAAAGGGTATACGTTCGTTCATTTTTTTATTGTTTTACTTTTATTTATAAAAATATAAAATAATTTAAAATAACTTTTTTAAAAAAAAATATGTTAGTGTCCCTCATAAGTTGTAAGGTGACTTATTGCTTTAATTTTCTAAACAAAAACTTTGGAGGGAATTTTAAGCAAAAGACTAAAATCTTATTTAAAATTGGTATCTTCTTTGACTAAAATTCACGTGTTTGTTAAATAACATATTCAATTTGAATAATTTTTGTATGGGTTTAACCCGTAGATGAATTAAGAATGAGCAAGCATCAGTCATCTCGAATCTTCTAATTTGGATCCAATAGACCTGCAAAAGATAATAATACATAGGCTATCCTGTGATGTATGGCAGAAGGTCAGGTCTACATACATCTCTCAAACTCTGAAGTGTTTGGAAAACTCACTAGTTCTAATCTCTCAGATCAAGGACTTCTAGATAGAAAGATTGGCCCCCAAACGGCTCCGATGTACAAGTTTGTATGCTGAAAGTTTGGAAAGAAGGAATAAGCCAAAGAAAAAATAGGAATTCAAATTGAGAGGGCTTTTAGGAAAAGAATTTTATTTACCTATTAGCTTGTATTTGGCGGTTGAGAATCATGTCTTTTTGGGGGTTAATAATGCGAATCCCATCAAAAGCTTTACCTTGCAAATGAGTAGGTCAAGACCCATATTCCCTTCGAGTGGAGTGTAGTAGTGGATTTGTAGGGTTAATTCTATCGCTACTAATGCTCCTAATTCGGCTACGATATTCTCATTAATACTCTCTGCTCGGCCACACTACTTTTGTTATGATTTTAGTTCGATCACACAATCATCATTAATGTCAGAGACCTCCTCAGCTTTGGTACTCTACGCATGTTGGGCTTCAATGGTCATGGGTAGTGGTGTAATTTTGGTCCGAGGCCCATGGGGGTCTGAGGAATACCCGAGGCCCAGTACTATATGGACCTATTCCAGCTCGAGAAAAGCTTGGCCTGGCCCGAGCCCGGAGATAGGTTTTTTAGGCCAGGGTCTACCCCCTTGAGCTTATGACCGGGCCCGGCCTGAGGCCCTTATTATATTTAATTATTTATGTATTATGTATTTATGTAATATAATAAACTTAATATATTTATTGTAACATAACTTAACATTATTTATAAACTAATATCAAATATTAATACATGACAATTAAACTAATTTATAAACCCATAATAAATTAATAAACTTATAATAATATAAACTTATAAACTAATAAAGTATAAACTTGAAGTAAAATAATAAATTAATAATGAACTATAAACTTATAAACTAATAACTAATAAAGTATAAACTTATAATAAACTAATAACTAATAATAAACCATAAATTTATAAACTAATCAACTAATTTTGGACTATAAACTTATAAAAACTAAATAACTAAAAAATTAATAAAATTAAAAATTTATAATAAACTATAAACTTATAATAAAATAATCAACTAACAAATAAACTTATAATAAACTATAAAATATAAATTTAATAATTTATAATCTTATATAACAAATCAACAACTCAAAAAATAAAAAAATAAAACAAAAAAAACAAAAAAAAATAAAAAACCCAAAAAAGCCTGACCTGTGGCCCGAGTACTAAACCCGAGCCTTATATCTTTTGAGCCTAGGCCGATCTCTCCCCAAAAAGTCCAGCTCGGCCCAACCCAAACTTTTGACGAAAACTCGTCGAACCCAAATCGTACTTGGCCCGTTCAAATCATGACAGGACCGAATCAAAATTATACCCCGAACAATACCTCCTACTAGGCCGGGCCGGTGGACCAATTGAGGATCCGGCCCTTCAATTTCCTTCCATGTATTATGTGCATGATGCCCCCAAATACTCAAGGTTTCGTTTGTTATTAAAATATCAACTTTTTATTGTTTTCTTTTAGTGCAAAAATACAATTCCAATTTCTTTTCAAAACAAGGACATTAAAATTGAAGGCGCACACATTTTTTTAAAGATATCTCAAACAGTTTATTAATATTTACAGTTGACATTAAAACTTTGGACCTATTTGGAATTTTTAAAAAGCTTGGTGTTTAACATGTTTATTTTTTTTTAGAAAAAAGATGAATAATAAAAATTGGAGTGTTTGGGATAACTTTTATAGTAGTTTTTTATTTTTTTATTTATTTTTGCTTTTTTATTTTTTATTAAAATATTTAATATAATCTTATTTTTTGCTTTTAAATTATAGTGTTTGAGATATTGACATGACTATTTTTTTATTTTTTGTGAGGAGAATCGATTTTTTAAATTGAAGATAATATAGTAATTTTAGTTTAAAAAAATTAAGACTTTTAAGATGTGCATAGACTTTTTTCTTAAATTAAATAAATAAAAAAGTTAGTTGGCTTTCTTAGTAAATCGAATTGTATGGCTTAAAAGCATTTTTTTTGCAAAAAAAACATCCCAACTTCTAACCAAACAAGGACTTAAACATGAAACAAAATAGGCTCCATGCATTTATTTCCTACAACATACTTTATGCGGTAGTCAAAATTCAATCGTAGGATCAGTACACGTTTGGGCAAAAAGGCCGAAGCTTTTCTGGAAGCTTTTTATATTTTTTCTGAATTTATTTTTTATTTTTTGTTTAGATTTTTTATTTTATTAGTTCCTCCTAGCAAGAGGAATTCCTTCTAAATTGAAAAAATTTCCTAAAGACCAAAAATTTACAAAATATATATTTAAGTGGCATTTTCTAATTTAATAAATCAAAGATTTTTATTTTTTAATTCTTCATGACGAAAAAATAAAAATAATATTGATTCAGATGAATGGTAAAAAATATAATAAAAATAAAAAATCGTGTAAAAAAACAAATACAAACGGCACCTTTAATTGAAAGAAAATTGAAAGCTGGTTATTATTTGACTGGTCCTTATTTTTTTCAATGTGAAAAGAAGTTCTGGCCCCGTTTGGGCTAAATTTAAGACTTTTTGCTTTTTTGCTTTTTTTTCTTTTTTCAAAATTTTTATTATTTGACTAAATTTTTTATATTTTTTTGAATTGTTTTTGATGATGTGAACTTAAAAAGTAAAAAATCTTAATTAAAAGATAAAAATATATAATTAAAGAAAAAATAAGACTTATTAGTTATTTGGGCTTAGTTTTGTCTTTTCCGATATATATTTTTTATTTTTTTAATTTATCTCACTGAAAAAAAATAAAAAAATATAATAATTTAACTAACTGATAACAAAACTCACTAAAAATAAAAACAAACTAAATAAATAAATAAATTAACAATTATCCATCATTTCAAACTTAGGAAGCAGCGCAGAATAGAGAAGGAAAGAGGTTAGACGACTGATTCCAGACTTCCAGCGTTCCACCAAGTACCGCACGTGCGTCACGAAATTGCAATGCCGGTCGTCGGTTCAGTTCAAACCAACAAAAATAAAATAAATAGAAAAAGGCGATGTTAACTAAAGGAGAATTATATTAATCGATTGTTTTACGGTACGATAATTAAGTTCAAAACTTTGTTGTATATGAAAATAATAAAACAAATAAAGACATAAAGATAAGAAAATAAAAATTAAAATATTAATAAAAAGAGATTTTATTAATATTTATAAAATAAAAATAAAAATATAAAAAAAAATATTACCACTTACTTATGATTATTCGGTAAATGTTGAATATTTTCTTTTAAAATTTTTTAAAAAACAATCTAAATTACGTTACTTTTACGATTTAAGTTAAACTATTTTTAAAATTAGATAAAATCTATTGATGAATTAACGGAGTGAAGTTGTGTCTTTATAATGTATATATTATCCACGTTTATAGAAAAAGTTTTATAAATAACTAACTATAATTAAAAATAATTTTTTAAAATTATTTTAAATAAGACTCACTCATACGATGCTAAGTGTTATTTGAGTAATTTATTTTAACTGATGTTTTTTTGTCTTTGATTATCGCTTGTCATTTTTAAAAATATTTTATGTAGATATCTTAAATATATAAAATGATCTTTTATAAAATTTTGTAAAAATCAACAAAACATTTAAATAAAAAATAACATCATCAATTAAAAAAATGTAAATTATGATCTTAAAAGACGAACAATGAAGAAGTATTCAAAGAAAGTGGACGTGGTGTTGCTGAGAGAACAGGCGAGTTGGATCTATGAATCCCTCCCTGCGTTGCTTTTACACCTCGTTTGTTAACACGTTTCAAATATTGGTTTTTAATAGGATCAACAGTTACACGTCACGTGGTATAATTTTTTAAAATATATATAAATTTTAATTTTAGTAAAAACAATTAAATTAGCTCAAACGATGTGTCCACAATTAGTAAATTAGCTCAAACAGTGAAAAAATGTAGTATTGAACCCAACGCGTCCACAACTGGTAAATCAATTCACAGAAAATTCAAAGAGGAAATGTGATGTTAACTGAACTCCTTTTTTCAGTAGTATATCGTTTAGAATAAAAAAGAACGACGTTTCACGTGCTCCAACCCTAAATGTGCAAATTACTGTTTTGTTCCAGAAAAAGCCCGATGACCCATTTTTGCACACTTATCATTCAGGAAATAGTTCGGGAATGATTTGTCTATGTCCAATAGCACATGTCTGTTCGTTTTAAAAAATGAACCCTTCAAAACCAATAGAAGTTATTTCTGATCAAGTTTGACCCCAATTTGACAGTCTTTTCTGTGCAAATACGTAGTATTTGTTTTGGACTCACATGACGTCGAGAATTTGGGGAGTCAATACCATAACTTTCTATATCAAAAGCTTGATTAGTATGTTAAGTTTTTGTTAGTTTGGTGTCTCGCATTTTGAAATCCAAGCCTGGTACGACAATCGCACAGAGTGAATTCTGTTTTTTGAATAAAGCTCTCGGGTCTGTGACCGCTCGAGCAAGCAGGAGTCTGCTCGAGTGGACTTATATACAAGAAGGCCTTGGGTTAGTGACCGCTCGAGCAGTCAAGGGTTCGCTCAAGCAGCCTGCCGTAGAACAATTTGCGGCCTGGCGCAGAATAGTTTGCGGTCCTAGGATTTGTTTTAAACCTATGAGCTGCATATATAAGGGTTTTATATTTCATAAAACTGGGAGAGGTCGTCTATACACTTAGAGAGAGAGAGAGAGAGAGAGAGAGAGAGAGAGAGAGAGAGAGAGAGAGAGGCTCAAGTTTGAGGCAATAGATATTGTGTGAGCGAAAGAGTGAAATTTGTATTCCATATTGACATATAGTGGATTGTTTCTTTTTTTTCATAAAAGTAAGCAGTTATCCAAATCACGTAAATTCCTATATTCTTGTGGGTGTTCTTATTCTCTATTTGATAAGTGTTGATCATAGCTTACGCTACTGTTTCCGCTGCGTAAGAAATTTGTGCTTGTTAAATCCCAACAACTGGTATCAGAGCGAGGTTAAAGGCTTAGTCACAAGATGGTGACCATTAGATATGAAGTCGAAAAGTTTACTAGAAAGAATAATTTTTCCTGTGGTAGAGACGGATGATGGATCTGCTGATTTAGCTAGGGGTCTCCAAGGCATTACTCGACAAGGCAAGAAAGCCAGAGAAGATGACCGATGACGATTAGGAGGATATTAATTCTAAGGCCGCGAGTTCGATTCAGTTGAATCTGGGAGACGAGATTATTTACAACATGCTTGATATGAAGACAGCGCACGAGATCTGGAATAAGTTTGAAAGTCTCTACATGAAGAAAAATCTGGTCAATAAGTTAGACGTGAAGAAGCAACTGTATAAACTACAGATGTGAAAAGATACAAATATTTTGGAACATCTCAACGTGTTTAATATGCTCATCACACAGTTATTCGAGTTTGGAGTAAAGGTTGATGATGAGGATAAGGCAATACTTTTATTGGCATCGCTTCCAACATCCTATGATCATCTGGTGACGACTCTAATGTGCGAGAATGACACTCTAGAACTTGAAGAGGTCACCGGTGCTCTTTTGTCACATGAGAAGATGAAGAGATATGGTGAATCAGATGCAAACGGACTGTTGTTGGCTAAGTTTGAGTTAAGCAGAGGAAGGAGTAGATCTAGTGATGAGGGTTCCAATAAAGGGAGATCTTAGTCTAAGTCACATGCAAGGAAGATCGTGGAATGTTTCTATTGCCAAAAAAATGGTCACTTTAAGAGCTACTGCCATGAATTAAAGCAACATTTGGAAGAAAATAAGAGTGAAAAAGCGTCTGTAGAATCTCTCAGTTTTGCCAAAGAATTGTCAGACAGTGAGGTAGACGGAGATGCACTTTCAATTTCTTTAGATTTTAATTTTCTGTCAAAGTTATGGATATTAAATTCAAAATGTTCATACCATATGTGTCCAGTTAGAGAATGGTTTGACTCGTATAAGTCTTGCAACGGGAGTACTTTTCTAATAGAGAATGATTCAGAGTGTCAGTCAATTGAAATAAGTGCAATGAAAATCAGGATGTTTGACGCAGTTATAAGAACTTTGGAGAATATTAGGCATGTTTCGGGGTTAAAGAAAAACTTGGTTTATTTGGAAACAATGAATTATCTAGGTTGTGGGTTTCACAACAAAAAGTGGAGCAATGAAGATCAGCAAATGGACTATGATAATCATGAAAGGACATAAAGTGGATGGTCTCTACAGATTGGTAGGGGACATGGTGGAAGGTGGAGTTACCACTACTACATAGACATAATCCAGTAGGGACGACACGAGGCACATGCATTTAGGGCTTAGTCAGGTTGACAAGCAGAGTATGTCAAAAAGTTAAAAAAAGAGTGCAGCAATCGAGATGGAGTTTTGTTAGAAAAGTTTACCTAAAAAATCGGGTGAAGATGGTTCAAATCAATTGCAACAAAATCAGTGCAGTGGAAAACCTTCAGGTCACAGGAAAACTACGGGCAGATTAGGCAGAGATTTGAAGGAAATAGTAGTGCCAGAAAAGGTGGAGTTGTCATAGAAAGCTGAAACTTGGGAGTTTGAAAAACTGTCCAAGAACGAGAGGTTGGCTGATTGCAATAGGGTCAAGTTCAAGTGTGACTTGAATTGTTCCAAGTTCATTCAAATTAATGAACAGATAAGGTGAAGTACCCATACCCGTGAATGGGGTGCAGGACGAGGCAACTAACAGATATTCAAGATGGTGATGGTTCAGAAATTCGGGTCAAAGTAGAGATTGTTGGTTTGGTGTCTCGAATTTTGAAATCCAAGGTCATAAGACAATCGGACAAAGTGGATTTAGTTTTCCATCTATGACAGCTCAAGTGAGCAGGAGTTCGCTTGAGCAGACTTGTACACATGAAGGTCTTGGGTTAGTGACCGCTGTAGACACCTCAATTTGACCCCGCCTAATCTTAGGTGAATCCGATAATAAAAATGATTGAAAATGTGATTTAATACAATCCTCGTGAAATGATCCAAACTCGGTATTTAAACCCAATGATCAGAATCTTCAAACCAAGGAAATCATTTTGAACCGCCAACTCCATTGTAGTGACTGCTAATAGAACCTTTTGGAAGCGTCCATTTTTTGTGGCGACCGCCAGTAGAACCTCTTGGAAGTTTCACCTTTTTGTGGCGACCGCCAACTCCATTGTGGCGACCGTCAATAGAACCTCTTGGAAGCTTCTTTTGATGTGGTGACTGCCATGTTCATATCCGGCGACCGCCACCTTGAAAAACCCTGACGTGTCCCGGAACATGTCAGTATCTCATTGGTTGAAGAATTCTATAAATACCGTACCCCTGGTACGTTTTCAGAACAAAAATTTAGAGAGAGAAGTTCTAAAACCATAGTTAGGAATCGCCCGAAGATCGAATTGCCCATTACCATTATCTGACTCGAGGACTCCTTAGCGATTTAGGTATTTTACTTGAATTCTCTGTCCTTCTAGCTTCATTTGCTACCTCTTTGGAGTGATCGGGTTAATTTGATTGCTTCAATCTTACATTGCTTATATAATTGTTTTAATCAATTTTAATATGCATAATTTGGTGAAGTAGTCATTCTTAGCTTGTTTAGTTTATTTGCTTATCTGTATTAAATTTGTTAGATACATTAAATAGTGATAACATAATTTAACAATACGACTAACGATGTCGTTATTGTTATAATACAAATACTTATATATATATGGTTGTAATTGTTAATATTATATTCATATTTTATTTTTAATTTTTCTTTTAATGTTAGTTTAATATTGCTTTACAAGTATTTATTTATTTATTTTCTTTTAATATTAATTTAATGTTTATTTACTAACATTAATTTAATGTTTCTTCACAAATATTATTTTTTCTTTTAATATTAGTTTAATATTCATTTACGAGTATTTTATTTTATTTTTTTTTCTTTTTTCTTTTATTATTATTTTTATTTTCTTTATAATGTTCTATTTTTCTTTTTTTTTTTCTCTCTAAATGTTAGTTTAACTTTTCATTTAATGTTAATATATATATTTTTTTAACGTTAGTTTTATTTTTCTCCAATAGTACTTATTTTAATTTTTTTTCTTTTATTTTGTTAACTTCTAAAATCACAAAAAGTCTTTTATGCTAATTTTCACATATTTTTTAAATGTTAGCATAATTTTTTAAATAATAGTTTAAACTCTCTTGTTCATTTTATTTATTTTATTTAATTTTTCGTTTAAAATATAAAATATAAATAGTTAATTTTTTTTATTAATTTAATAGCATTTTCTAACCTTTTATTTTAGCTTAATTTTTTTGTATACTTGTTCTTTATTTCTTTTTTCTTAAATCTTTAGGTGTTTTCTTGTCATACTTTTTTTTTTTTTAGTTATACCTTTAAACAATTTGATAACACACATGATTAATATGGCAAATTTAGATAAAGTTTTGTTTATTTTATTTGAAAGTATGTTTTGATTAATTTAGTTTTTTTATAGATATTGTTAGCAAAATTTATGTTTATTTTGAATTTAATAATCTTTAGTATATTTTTTTGTTCTTTTTTTTTATTCATACCATGTGGGTGTGCATCTTGTATCTTTTAATTAGAAATTACATGTTATATGATTTAGGATTTTATTTCTTTATTTTCTTTGTTTTGGTGTTCTATATACATATATTATGTTTTTTTTTATTTAATTTTAGATATTCTCTATTTGTCTTTATTTTCTTTATTTGTATGCATACGAGAAATTTTATTAAGAACCAATGATGATTAGTAGAGGCTAACCTTATGGTTGACGAACGGAGGTGCCTAACATTTTTTTCGATTCGTACCTTAACCCCCTGATCCATTTTCTCTGGTTAACGTTTTAAAGATCTGTTGCCATTTTTGTTTTTCTTAATTTTTTCTCAAAAATCAAGTGGCGACTCTATTTTTAACAAAAGTAGTTTTCAAATTTTGGCTTTCAATGTGTTAAAATATTTTTCAAACATCCTTTAAATTTTTATATTTTTAACCTACCAAAAATCTTAAAATTTCGGGGCCACAGTATTTTCTGGTGACTCTGCTCGGGACTAGTTTATAAAATTAATTAAGAGGGCTAGACTTGAAAACATCATTGGTTCTTAGTATGTATTTCTCATTTGTATTCTCGCATGCATATGTATTGTTCTTAACCCCTTGTGTGGTTAACCTGATACCCCGAACGTTCATTTGTTTCGGAGATTGTTGGGAAGATGGGTAAGCCTTACTGACTGTACGGTTTCATAGGTGCAATAAAAGAGTTCGAGTATACTATTTTACCATGTTCTGCACCACACCAGACATGAGTGGTATTTACCCGGCTGTATTCAGAAGGTACCCTAATTGTTGACCAAAACCAGTCTCTTTGCTTATAGTAGCTTAGAAACCTCCATTAGGTATTGCTAACCTAGTAGGATTATGTGTTTTGTTAATTATATGTTTTGTTTGCGATTGTTAGGGTTATTTGCTAGGATTAGGCTAGTTCCTTTTTCGGGTTCGGCCTAAATTTTCTGTCATATTTTGTTTAGGTTAGTTTTTCTTTCGAGTTCTTATCCGGGTTTTTACCTTCACCTTGTTTGACTTTCTTGTCGTTAGTTTTTTTTCTCAGGGTCACGCCCCTATTTTGGTTTGAAGCCTCTAGGATAGTTTTCTCTCTCCCGGGTTCCTCTTGGGTTGTTGGCTTTATCCCTCGTTGTTGTATTAAACCCGCTTTCTTCGATCCCTTGTTAAACCCATGTGAGCTTGTCTTGCTTTTCTACTGAAGTGCTACCCATTTTTTCTTAGAATCTTAGGTCCAAATCGGTCCCTTTGGCCTAGTTCTGTTTTCTTACCGGAATGTTGCCCCTTTCTCTGTTTAGATTTTTCAAATAAACATTCCCTCTGGAATCTGGTTGTTTTCCTTCTTAGCCATCATCTTGGTTTTCGGGTGTCCAGTCGTTATTCTGCCAGTATGAGCCTTGTAGGGCATTGTTTCAGTTTTAGTGATTATCTGCTTATGGCTTGCTATTTCGGGTATCTGGGATATTTGTTATATGTCGTCAAAGTTCTTTCCAGCGAAGTGTTTGATACTGGTTATTCTACTTTTGGGATTCAGGTTTTTTTTGAGTTTAGATCATTGAGTCGGGAAGATAATAGTCAACGCATGTTTGGGCTAGATCAGTGACAAGCAGACTCTACAGGATATCTGAATAGCCAGCTGAATCATATGAGATGACAAAAAATAAAGTTTATATGATAGCCTTGATGAGGGCCATCACTGAGATACAGAGGGGTGTTGAGCAGCAAACCCAGGCTCAGAATCAATGTCAAGCGCAGATTCGGACAATTCAGGCCCGTCTGCCCGACGTAAATGGGCAGTCGAATGATACGAATAAGAACAGTGAAGACTTCTGAAATGATAACCAGGGATAAGATGCACCACAAGTTGCTGTGCTATCTCGGGTTCCTCACCCGGTGGTAGTAGAAGAAAAAAATATTGCTCAGTCTAGGGAGTTCGTGCTGGCAGAAAAAATTGACCGTATAGAGAAGGTCTTGAGGAAGGCGAAAGGAGTGAAGAAATATATGCTGGATGTAGGGGGACTCTACTTGTTCCCAGATGCTAAGCTTTCGAAAAAAATTCAAAATACCTAAGATGGAGAAGTTTGACGGAACTGGTGATCCTCGAATCCACTTGAGGATGTATATTGGTACTTTCTCTCCCATAGAGATCGACGATCAGCTAAAGGACCAACTTTTCCATCGCTCTCTTTCAGAGGTAACTCAGATGTGGTTCCTCTCCCCAGAGGTTGCTAAGACTCAAACTTAGAAAGACATAGCCATGAATTTCATCAATTAATACAGTTATAACATTCAGTTGGACGTAACAACTCGGGAGCTAGAAATGACTCGTCAGGAGAATCGAGAATCATTTGTTAATTTTCTAACCCGGTGGAGAGGAAAGTCGGCCAAGATGACAACTAGGCCTACTGAGAAGGAACAAGTGATCGTTGTGAAAATTCTATAATTTTCTCTGAAACGTTATCTTATTGCACAGTTGCTCTCTACTTTTGAGCAGCTATTTGATATTGGGGTACAGATTGAGAATTCCATTCACTCTGGTGACATTGAGAAAGCTGAGCCCAGTAAAAAAATCGAGGATGACCTTTTCTGATAACAATCAAATCATCCTACTTTTGCCAACCTCATTTTCTCGGCAAGATACAGTTTATTCGTCGATTTATCGCAAAACTGAAAACTACGTGTGAGCCGCTCTTCCTTCTGCTAAAAAAAAGAGTCAAATTTGAATGGGATTAAAAATGCCAATACGCCTTTGAAGCTGTTTGCCAGTACTTGCAAAACTCACCTGTCCTGGCCTCCCCGAACCTAATAGGCTACTAATCCTCTACTTGTCAGTGACCGATTCAGCTATAAGATGTATGGAATCGAAAAGGTGGTCTACTACTTGTGTAAAAAGATGATGGGATCAAAAATACGATACACACCACTAAAAAAGACATGTTGGGCTTCCCGAAAGCTGAGACATTACATGTTATCTTTCACAGTGAACATATTATACCAGATGGACCCGTTGAAATACCTGTTTGAGAAGCCAGCATTGACAGAAAGGCTGGCCCGCTGGCTCTTGTTGCTATCATAATTTGATCTTAAGTATGTCACCTAAAAGTCAGTCAAAGGTAGAGCGATAGCGGAGTTTCTAGCTGACCAACCAGTCAAAGGAGATGAAGATGCAGAATTTCAGTTCCTTAATGAGCAGCTGATGGGAGTTGGGGACGATAAATGGACTCTATATTTTGATAGTGCATCTAATCAGTATGGCTATTGAGTAGCAATTCTCCTTGTCACTTATAATGAATTGCACGTTTTTTTTTTCTCTAAAGTTCAATTTCGAAGTCACCAACAACCAAGTTGAGTACAAAGCATGCTTAATCGGATTAGAGACAGCCTTAGAACTAGGGGTAAAAAAGTTGGAAGTCATTAGAGACTGGGCATTGGTGGTCTCACAAGCATGAGGAGAATGGAAAGTTAAGGACTTAACATTGATTTTGCTACCATCAAGAGCTGGAAAAACTGATATCGTGCTTTGAATTAGTGGTTTTCACACATGTGCCTGATTGCAGAACAAATTTAGCAATGCATTGACCACTCTAGCGTCAATAATTGACATACCACTCGAAGTCTGAATGAGGCCGTTGATAATCGAGCAAAAGAGAAAGCCGGCATACGAAGAGAAAGCACCGACAAACTTTCGTGGTATTTTGAAATACAAAACTTCGTAGAAAAAGGAGAATATCTCAAGTTTGCCTGTAAAAAGAACAAAATAGAAATACGATGATTATCTGCATAGTTTGTCATTTATGGGGGACAACTATACAATCGAAGACATTTTGGAGTCAATAAACTATGCGTCAACAGTGAAGAAGGGCAGGAACCCATAAAAGAGATACATACAGGAGTCTGTGGGCCTCAAATGAGTGAAAACATATTAGCCAAGAAGATCCTACGACAAGGGTATTTTTGGATGACAATGGAGACATACCGTATTTAGTTCGTACGAAGGTGCCATAATGTTAGGTTCATGAAAACCTTATGCACATTCTCCCATCTCAATTGTATAACCTGACGTCGCCATGGCCATTCTCTGTATCGGGCATTGATGTGATTGACAGGGTAACACCGAAAGCGTCAAATGGGCACGAGTTCATTTTAGTGGCTATTGACTATTTTACCAAGTGGGTGGAAGTAGCCTCCTACTCGGTATTAAAAACTTCACATATTGTCAAGTTCATTTGATAGAACATCATTTTCTGATACGGGATCCCTCATGATGTTATCTCAAATAATGGCTCGCATTTCTAAGGTGAGGTATTGGATCTCTTCAAAGAATACCAGATAGTGGCTCACAAGTTATGACCGTATCGACCGCAAACCAATGAGACAGTTGAGCTAACAAGTAAGGACGTCAAGAAGATCTTGTAAAAGATGATCAACTCACATAAGAATTGGCCAGAACATCTACCCTTTGCACTCAGGGGATACAGGACGTTGATCAGGGCTTCAACAGGAACTACGTCATACTCTTTAATGTACGGGATGGAAGCCGTGCTTCCCATTGAAGTGAAAATTCCTTCATTAAGAATAGTAGCCGAGGCCAGTATTTCAAAAGTAGAATGGCAGAGAAACCAAATGGAAAAGCTACTTTTGTTCGATGAAAGAAGGTTGCAGGCTCTATTTCATAGACAAGGGTATCAAAGGAGGATTGTTCGAGTATTCAACAAGAAGGTTAAGACCCGGCATCTCAGAGAAGGAGATCTGGTTCTTAAGAAAATCAGAGCTCCCATCTTTGAACTTAGGGGCATGTTCAAGCTAAACAGGTTTGGGTCATTTTTTTTTATCAAAACCATCATGACCGGTGGTGCAGTTATCATTATAGATTTGGATGGCAATGTGTTCTCTACTCCAGTCAACCTTGATCACCTCAAGAAGTACTATCATTGATGTAAAAATAAAAATAAAATAAAATTTCATTGAGTTGAAAATTGAAAAAGGTGACCCAGAAAAAAGTTAAAGCAGCATGCAAGGCCAGAAATCCGAAAGGGCGACCTTGGTAAAAGTTAAAGTATCACAAAAGAAGAGTGTCAATACCCGAGAGTAAACCGAGCCCGAACTACGTTAAGACCTGATTTCATTCTCTTGGGATATATAAGCAGCTTCTTATTAGAAGTCCGGCTACATTCTTTGTTTTTAACCATCTTTGAATCTAAATAACACCAATGAAAATTTATCCATGAATTTTGATAATAAAGTCGTTTAATTGCAAAAATTAAAAAATTTCAGATAATTTTGAATCTTCTTAAAACATAATGTGGGATTTTCAGCTCTGGGTTATAACGAAAAGCTGTGAAATCTTCAAAATAAAGTAGATGCCTCAAATCTTTCTTCTCTTTATTACCTGCTTTCTCTATTCTTTATCTCTTTGCTCCCTATCCTGCATTAGTCATGACCTGTACACATCAGAAAGCTTAGGGCACTGTAGCTACTGCATCTCTATCTGTGAACAAGACGGCCAGGCATCCTGATATAATGCTAGAAACGGTTACCTGCAGTGTAGATAAAAATAAATGGCCTCGAATACTATGAAAGATGATCTGACTGCGTCCGAACTGCCGTATGATCCGATGAGGATAGTAGAAAGTGTACTGGCGTAGGCCAATCAGCAAAACACCAGGGTGATCCATGGTAGTTAGGGCTATGATAGGGATCCGCCAATAAGAACACTGCCAAGTGATGTCTGAGCCCGCCAAGGCAGAAATGTATTGCCGCCAAGATGTCTCGGTGCTGCATATCTGGTAGTAGGGGCGGTAAAGGAGAGCTGCAGCATTGTACCTATTCGTAGGACGTTTCTGTATGAAGTTCACCTTGTCCATCAGCCAGATCTGCAAAAGGGTAACAGAAAACAATCAGAGAAAAGCCATGCAAAGAAATAAGACATATTGAAAGGAGGTCTCAAATGGCCAATGAGGATTACGAGATGGACGGAGGGTATGATGATGAACTCTTGGAACCCGAGCCTGAGCTAGATGAAGGGGTAGAAGGGGACCAGCTGGGGAGCTGAGAAGACAATTTTGGAGGATATCAAAGTATATGACAAAATAAGAGCGTACAAGACTTTTGGGTACGATTTGGGCATGAATGCACCTATCATGGTTGAATTGAGATGAAACGAACCCCCTTGAAGGAGCAGCAAGAGGTCCTTGACAAAAGCCCGGGGGTGGAAGAATTGAACTTTGAAGACACGTGGAAAAGGTTAGTGGGAAGTGATACCGCAGAGGTGTTGAGATCACAATGAAAGAATTCCGACAGAGGAAGATACCGTTCATGATTTGCCGCTACCTACTTGATCGAAGTTATGAGGACTAAGGGTGGATGAATTGACCGTTGAAGCTCATGAAAAAGGCAAGTGGAAGGTAACGATCAAGAGCAGTGTGTGTGAAAGGTGTTGAGTGTACCTGAAGAAGCAAGGGGCTACCGGCAAATGTGGTAGTCTCAACACGGTAAACAACGTCTAGGCCAATTAGCGTTTTAGCCAGAACCAGCGGGACGAAGTCTTTCCTCGACCACATTTGGCCCGCAATGTCTACTAGCGTGCAGCTGACTCGCCCATAAGAGGGGATGAGAAGATACCGGGCAAGAAGGCATAAACAAAGAGCATAGCATCACCGCATCTGAAAATCAAGGTCGCTGAGAGCACCGGTAGGACGAAACCTCTCAATAATCCAAGAAATGTCAAGACAGTTGTTAGATGTCAAGAGAGAAGTCTTCATCCTGGACAAGCCATAGAGTTGCATCACCTGATGCCGAGTCAAAATGAAGAAAGTCAGAACAATAACAGAACTCCGGGGGGACAGGTCTAAAATGGCAGCAAATTCCTCCACAGTGGGGCATAACTCATCTAAGCCAGAACGAAAGACACGGGTTTGTGGGTCCCATAACTGAGCAGTAGCCTTTAATAATGGTCCATCAATCTTTATGGCCATCAAGGAAAACAAGGTGTTGATACCAAACGATGCAAAGTTTAGGCGTTCGATGCGGAAGAAATCTTTAATCCATGTTTGAATCAAATTACGCGTACCTCGATTATTTTTAGTTTTGAACATGAGACCTAACGAAGAGTAAAATTTTAAGCCTTAATCATTAAATCAGCTTTTTGGAGTAAAAAAAAGTTCTTTTTGATAATACATTGAATAAAATATCTTATGTTAGGTTATTTAAGTTGTACAATTTAATCCCATTTAAAAAAAAATGTTGTACAATTTAGTTGGGTATATTAGTAGAATTTGACAAGGTATCATGTCTTTTCAAACATTATAAAAGAATGGATAAATTATATACTTACATCCCCTCTATTTAATGGTTATATCATTGTCACTCATCTATTATCTGAAATATCACTTCACTTTCTTACTTTTTAAAAATTATAACACTTAGTTCCAAATTAACTTTTCGTTAACGAAAAATACTGTTTCAACAGTGTTTTCACTGTTTTTTTTATTTTTTTATTTTTTTAATTATAAAATATTAGTTAAAAATTTATAATTAAAAAATAAAAAAATTACTAAATACAAAAATGAGTAAACTAAAAACATAAAATTTAATTTATTAATTTATTTTTTTGTCATTTTATTTTTATTTTTATTTTTAGTAAAA
>JAOTRH010000025.1:16467340-16495533 GCA_034768845.1 Heliamphora exappendiculata | reverse complement strand
ATTATATCTTTAAACATGGAAAAACTGATGTGATATCCTATACTACATCAGTAAAAAATAAAAATTTAATATAATATATTAAGAAATTTGTAAGCTATTACTAATAACTTATGTTTAAATTTTTTTATCATTTTATTTAACTTTTTATTCAAATTATTAGGTCAATAATCTACTTGAATTGTTATAAATGGTATCAGAGTTAATTTTGTTTTCTATGTAGTGGTTCATAATAATGTGGATGAAGATGTAAAGACTCTGGAGATACGTAGATGTCTTGAAGTTGTATATTTTGTACGCGTTTGTGCACGCGTTTGAGAATACTACTGTTTGTAACTTTTAATTTTTTACTACTAATTTTAGTTATAAGTTATAAGTTATAAGATTTTTTAAACATTGACAACTTCTGTTACAATTTATAATTATTTTTTCTTCTATTTCAGTTACAAGTTACAATTTTTACTAAATACTCATAATTTTTTTTTATAAATTACAATTTATAAGCTATAAATAGTAATTTTGCCAAATACCACCAAAAAAAAATTATAAGTAATACTAATAATTTGAATTTAAAATTTTAAACTGTGTCATTAAATTTTTTATTTAAAATATTCGATGAGTTTGAGTAATTCTGTTAGATTGTTAGTACTGTTGTCACAAAAGCATGCCCTCTCAAGTCTCAACTCGTCAACCGATAAAATATAAAAATAAAAATCATAACTCATGTGATGCTAAATCGAGAATTATCACGGCAACGTGGAATTAATCAAACCCACACTAACATATGTAATTTGTTTGGGATGTTTAAACTTTACTTTTAAAAGATTTAACTTATTTAAGAAAGAAGAGATAAAAGGGTTAAATTATACAAAACAATCTGTTTATAAGTTTTTTTTTTTTTTGTTGTGGCTTTTGTTTCGTAGTATTTCAGATAATGACACTATTATTTTGTTTTTGAGAGTACACCAAATTTTTGAATTGAAAATATTATAATTATTTTATTTTTTAAAAAATAGAGTATTAAAATGTTATAAGCTATTTTTTTCTTGTAAATAAAATGAGAAAAAATAAAAAGCTCTTTAAAAATGCAAAATCTTATAATCTAAAAACAAATTTTTCGTAAAAAAAAACATCCTTTTAAAAATACCAAACATGAGATTAATAAATGTGGTAAAAGTTTAAAAGCCACGTTTTACCAAATGCGCACGACTTGTGCGGGGGACTACATGACTACATAACCAAATACCTAATGTCATTTCCTAATACAAAATAAAAATTAATTAAAACCAACAGATAATTTTTTTTGTGCATTAAAATCTCAGTAAATAAATATTTTTTTCTCAATTATGCAATTGTTTACTTTTAATTTGAATTGTTTTTAGATCTCAATTGGAAATTAAATTCTCAATTTTGCTACTATTAGTTCTCATTTTTTAAAATTTCTAAATTTTAAAAAAATAGTGAATACAAAAAAAATACATTTTTAAAAAAAAAATAGATAACAGTGTAAGGCCGCTTGATAGACCGATCGATCGGTGGTGTCTATAGGTGAGAAACATAGAGCAGTGTAAGACCGCTTGATAGACCGATCAATCCGTCTTTAGACCGATCGATCGGTCTATACAGAATGTATTTATAAGCTATTAGGATTGTAGCAGCCGTAAAGGTTTTTCATTATTGTTTTTCTGTGATATTTTGCAATCTCTCTCCCAAAACTTCTTCTCTTCTTTATAACCTCTAATCCATAATGAAAGTGCGTGATCCCGTGGACGTAGGCACAAATTGCCGAATCACGTAAACTTTGTGTTTGTGCGTGGATTGTATCTCTTTCTCTCTTTTGCGTTTTTATTCCGTATTTGTGTAATCATGGTTGATCTTGGACGGGATTAATAATCGTGTTCTAATCCCTAACAACTGGTATCAAAGCTCCGAATTAGGAGGTTGACGAACACACATGGCTGAAGAAGGCAGATCGACAGAAATCGAGATGTTCGATGGTACGGACTTTAGTTATTGGAGGATGCAGATAGAAGACTATTTGTATGGAAAGAAGCAACACTTGCCGCTCTTGGGATCCAAACCATAGGGCATGAAAGATGAGGATTGAGCTTTACTTGATAGACAGGTGCTGGGAGTTATCAGATTAATGTTGTCTTGGTCGGTGGCGCACAGCGTAATCCAGGAGAAAACTACGACAGATATGATGGCAGCACTGTCAAGTATGTATGAGACGCCGTCAGCAAACAATAAAGTACACCTCATGAAGAAGCTCTTTAACCAAAAGATGGCTGAGGATACACCCGTTGCACAACACTTAAATGAATTCAATACCATCACGAATCAATTATCTTTAGTGGATATCAGTTTTGATGATGAAGTCAGAGCCTTGATTGTGTTGGCCTCACTGCCAAACAGTTGGGAGGCTATGAGAACGGCAGTGAGTAATTCTGCCGACAAGAACAAACTGAAGTACAATGATGTCAGGGATTTGATATTGAGCGAAAAGGTTCGCATGAGGGTTTTGGGTGAGGTATCTAATTCGGGGTCGAATGCCAGTACGGCATTAAATATTGAAGCGCGGGGTAGACGTAATACATGAATAAAAATAGGGGAAGGTCTAAATCTAGAAGAGGCAGAAGCAAGTCCAGGTCAGGACTGCAAACTGAATGCTAGGGTTATGGCAAGACTGGCCATATCAAGAATAACTGTAAGGAGCAGAAAACGAAGGTTGACGGTGAGTCAGCCAATGCTGTAACAGAAAACGTCCAGGATGCCTTACTCCTATTGGTTGATAGCCCTATTAAGTCTCAGTTGTTAGATTCAGGAGCATCATTTCACACGACGGCACACCGGGAGATTATGGACAATTATGTTGCCGGTGACTTCGACAAGTTATATTGGCAGACGGATAGGCTTTAGACATCGTGGGTACAGGCGACGTCAGAATCAGAGTACCAAATGGGTCAGAATCAGAGTGCCTAATCTGATGAGAAATTTAATTTCAGTTGGACAATTAGATGCTGAAGATCATTCAGTGGCCTTTGTTGATGGCACGTGAAAAGTCACCAAAGGAGTTATGGTAGTGGTTTGAGGAACGAAGACAAGTACCGTGTACATGACTACTAGTATATGGGACACAGTGGCACTAGCAGATAGCGGTTCAGACACGAGCTTATGGCAATAAAGACTGAGGCACATGAGCGAGAAATGGATGAAAATTCGACAGTCAAAGGGCAAGTTGCCGGGTTTGAAGTCTGTAGAATTTGATTTATGTGAGGGTTGCATCTCCGGGAAGCAGAGGAAGGTTAGTTTTCTGAAAAGCAGTAGGACACCAAAGCCAAACAGGCTAGAGTTGGTGCACACAGATTTGTGGGGTCCTTCCCCAGTTACATCTCTTGAAGGCTCACAGTATTACGTGACATTCATTGACGACTCAAACAGGAAGGTATGTGTCTACTTTCTGAAGCACAAGTCTGATGTGATTGATACTTTTAAGAAATGGAAGGCTCTAGTTGAGACTGAGACCGAATTGAAGCTGAAGTGTCTGAGGTCAAACAATGGAGGTGAATACATAGATGGAAGATTCAGAGATTTCTGCGCAGATAGTGGAATCAGGTGAGAGAAAACTATTCTAGGAACACCACAACAAAATGGCGTGGCTGAGCGGATGAACCGGATTGAAGCTGAAGTGTCTGAGGTCTGAATCTCTGAGAAAATTCAGAGCTTTTCTGAAAGTCTTTGGTTGCACGTCCCATGTTCATGTTGATACTGATGCTAGAAGCAAATTGCAACCAAAGTCTAAAGTATGTTATTTTATTAGATATGGTGATGACGAGTTTGGCTATCGATTTTGGGATGACAAGAACCGAAAGATCATCAAAAGCAAGAATGTGGTGTTTAATGAATAGGTGTTGTACAAGGATAAGTCAAAAGCTGAGACCTACAGTGTGTTGTCGGAGACGAAGAAATTCGAATTCATTAACTTGGATGACATTTTTTAGGGAGCCAAACAAAATGGGGATGAGGAAGACAAGGAGAACATGAACTTACAGGTAGAACACAATACACCGGTGACAGTAGTCGGGAGGTCTTCCTGGAGCATCAGACCGCCACAGCGATTTTCACCGTCCCTATTCTACATCTGCTCACTGACAGTGGTGAGCCAGAGAGCTATGTAGAAACTTTACAAATCGAGAGTTCGATGAAGTGGGAGTCAGCAATGAAAGATGAGATGAATTTCTTGTTGACAAATCAAACATGAGAGCAGACTAGATTGCCAGCTGAAAAGAGGGCTTTGCACAACAAGTGTGTATACAGAGTGAAGAAAGAATATGACGACAGCATGCGCTACAAGAAAATGTTAGTTGTCAAGAGATTTCAGCAGAAGAAAAGAGTTGACTTCACTGAAATCTTCTCCCCAGTTGTGAAGTTGACAACTATTAGAACAGTGCTGAAAATTATAGCTGTAGAGGATTTTTTTTGGAGCAGTTGGATGTCAAGACTGCGTTCGTTCACGGTGAGTTGGAAGAAGACATATACATGTGCCAACCTGAGAAATTTGCAGTGAAAGATAAGAAAGACATGGTCTGCAAATTGAAGAAGAGCTTGTATGGTCTGAAACAAGCTCCAAGGCAGTGGTACAAGAAGTTCGATAGCTTTATGCAGAGTATCGGGTTTACTAGGTTGGAGGCAGATCATTGCTGTTATATCAAGAGTTTTGACAGCTCATATATCATTTTGCTATTGTACGTAAATGATATGCTTGTTATCGAGCTGTGCATCGAGGAGATCAACAAACTAAAAAAGCAGCTGTCAAAATAATTTGCCATGAAGGATTTGGGAGCTGCTAAGCAAATCCTTGGGATGAGGATAGTCAGAGACAGAGTCGCAGGAACCGTGAGACTATCTCAAGAAGAATGTGTAAAGAATGTGCTGAGCAGGTTCAACATGGATGACGCTAAAACTGTCATTACACCCTTAGCTAGCCATTTCAAACTAACTAAAGATCAGTCTCCAAGGACAGAGCAGGAGCAGGAGCACATGAGCAAGGTTGCTTATGTATCGACTATTGGTAGCCTAATGTATGCTATGGTCTGTACCAGACCAGATATCGCACACGCAGTGGAAGCAGTCAGTAGATACATGAGCAATCCAGGAAAGCAACACTGGGATGCTGTCAAATGGATTTTGAGATATTTGAAGGGAACTACAGATACGTCATTATGTTTCACGAGGACATGACTGAAACTATAGGGCTATGTGGATGCGGACTTAATATGCGATGTTGACAGTAAGAAAAGCACCACTGGGTTTGTCTACACTTTGGGGGGCACAACAGTGAGCTGGGTTTCAAAGCTGCAGAAGATTGTGGAGCTTTCTACGACAGAGGCAGAGTATTCTGCAGTGACAGAGGCTGAAAAGGAGATGGTTTGGTTACAAAGTCTCTTGGATGAGTTGGGTAAGAAGGTTGACGGAGGGACGCTCTACAGTTATAGGCAGAGTGCTATCTTTCTTGCCAAAAACCCAGCATTCTACTCGAGGACGAAGCACAAACAACTGCGGTATCATTTCATTCGCTCGTTGCTGGACAGCAGTCAGTTGAATCTTGAGAAGATTAGCGAGGCTAAGAATCCAACTGATATGTTGATAAAAAGCGTCAGCATTGACAAATTAAAGCTGTGCTCAGCTTCAGTTGGTTTTCAGGGATAGAAGACAGGAGATTGGGTCATACATGTTTGAGTATTTGTTTTGGTAGTTTCAAGGCATTTGTGAGGTTGATAGAATTTTGATGGAATTTCTCAAGGCTTGAAGTGATTTTACTTCAAGTGGGAGAATTGTTGAGAACGTGAAGAAAAATCATTAAACATGGTAGACCGATCGATCGGTGGTGTTTGCAGATGAGAAACAGAAAGCAATGTAAGATCGCTTGATAGACCGATCAATCTGCCTATGAGACTGATCAATCTGTCTATACGGAATCTATTTATAAGCTGCTAGGGTTGCAGTAGCCGTAAAGGTTTTTCATTATTGTTCTTCTGTGTTATTTTGTAATCTCTCTCCCAGAACTTGTTCTCTAATTTGTAACCTCCAATCAATAATGAAAGTGTGTGATCCCGTGTACGTAAGCACAGATTGCCGAACCACGTAAACCTTGTGTTTGTGCGTAAATTGTCTCTCTTTCTCTCTTCTGCGTTTTTATTCCGTGTTTGTGTGATCATGGTTGATCTTTAGCGGGATTAGTGATCGTGTTCTAATCCCAGCACTTATTTGATAAGTATAAAGCTTTATAAAATTATTAATTTTTTAAATATATATTAAAAATAATGACATTTTAAATTTTTAATTTTTTAAAAAATAATATCAAAATTTTTAGAGTAAATTACACTGACCTCCCATGAGATTTCTGACAAAAATACTGACCTCCTATATAATTTTAAAAATTACACTAACTACCCATCAAGTTTAATTTTAACATCAAACTCACCAAATCGTTAAAATTTTGTTACAACCCAAAACCACCCTCAAAATCGTGTTACTCTCAAAATGACCTCTATTTTCAAAATTACCCCCAAAACTACCAATCGCCTCCTCACCGCCGTCGACCGCCTCCCTCACACCGCCACCACCGCCAACCCCACGCCACCGCCGCTGCCACCGCCGTCCCTCTCTCTCTCTGCTCTCTCTCTCTCTCTCTTCTCTGCCCTCTCTCTCTCTCCTCTCGATCGCCACCCACCGAAGCCCATCCTCGTCATTCTGCCGGTCGCTCCACGTGAACACGTTCGGCGGTGCCTGCCACACCTCCCTGAAACTCCCCAACGCCCAACTCCCCCTGCTTCCCGACGCGAAACTCCTTCAACTGCTAGTCGATCTCGCCACACCGCCTCCCTCACTGCAAGCGCCGCCTGGGGATGATCTGGCGATCTGTAGGTAGAAGCGATTTGTTGTATGTGAAGGAGTTGGGGGAGGAGGTTTTGAAGAAATCAAAATGGCATCGTCGTTGGCCGGGGATGATCTGGCGAGATTGACGAGCAATCAGAGGAGTTTAGCGTCGAGAAGTAGGAGGAGTTGGGCGTCGGGGAGTTTCAGGGAGGTGTGGCAGGCGCCGCCGGACGTGTTCACGCGGAGCGACCGGCAGAACGACGAGGATGAGCTTCGGTGGGCAGCAATCGACAGGAGAGAGAGAGACGGCAAAGAGGAGAGAGAGAGAGAGCAGAGAGAGGGACGGCAGCGGCGGTGGCGGCAGGGGGGGTTTTGGCGGTGGCAGCGGTGTGAGGGAGGCGATCAGCGGCAATTAGGGAGGCAGTCATTGGTTTTGAGACGTGGAGGTGATTTTGGGAGTCTAGGTGATTTTAGAGTTACGATGGTTTTGAAGGTAATTTTGAAATTGTAATAATAATTTTTGTTAAAAAATTTAACAGGTAAGTTTAATGTTAAAGTTAAATATGAGATATGGTATAATTTTTAAAATTATAAAAAAAATTAGTATTTTTGGCAAAAAAAAAATTAGTATTTTTAACAAAAATTTTAAGAAAAATTAGTATAATTTACCTAATTTTTTTAAAATAAAACGTTTGGAATTAGAATTTTTACCTGTATTTGGTGCCACGAAGTTGCGTGCGGGATGTGTAAATACTTAGATACACACATTTTCTTACACTGTGAATCACATATAGTAATATTAATGCATTCCGTACAATTAATTGAACACATAACTTGATTGTTCAATAAAAATAAATTAGTGCATTAAAATTTTCCTGTGGAATCCTTGTAATCAATTGCAGCCACTTTATCAATTCCAAACAATTTAGCAACTTTATTGCAACAATTCAAATTGATTATTAATTTAATAATTTAATAATATAATTTAAAATATTTAAATTTAAATTATTAATAATAACATACAAATTTTGTTATATATTAATTATATTTTTTATATTCTACTAATATAAAATTGAGTATCACAATAAATTTTACTCAAAAACACAACGCTCTCGTTGTCTTTTTCAAATTTTTTTTTAAAAATATAAATAGTAATCTATTAGCAGACACAAAATAATCTATAAACATACATAAAATATATAATCTTAAAACCTCTATTCATTTTTAAAACTTTACTTCTCTATTCACAACCATATAAAAGCCATATAAAGAAACTAAAATTAAATTTAATACAATTTATAACAATTTAAGTAAACTATTAATCTAATAATTCATATAAAAAGCTCAATAATACAATTTAAAATACTTAAACTCAAATTATTAATAATAACTCATAAATTACATTATAAACTAAACATATTTTTCATATCCTACTATATGGAATTGCATATCACTTTTTTTGCATGCCTAGATCCGTTTGAATTCAAATTTTGAAACATTTGATTTTGATTTTGATTTTGCTTTCATAATTTTTTTTATCATTCAGGTAAGATTTTTTGTGCCTTTTCAAATTAGTTTGATAAACAATAAAATAAATAAATAATTCTGATTACGAAAATCACTAAAACAAAATAAACAAGAAGATAAAACCTAATAAAAAATTAGAATTTTAGCTGGATAATAACCTAATAAAAAATTAATATTAAGATATTTCTAAAAAGGAGGAATTTACCATTTCTACATATATATTTGTATTTTATAAAAATATTCATATATTATTTGCTGCCACTTAACATTAGTTAGCATATTATTTAAATAAAAATAGAACCACAGATCATAGAAGAAAGGAAAAAGGTCAATTTTATAAGCGTGGTACATGACATATACAACTAATTTCCCATAAAACAGAAGAAACGGTTCGTCTAAACAACCATCCTTACTAATAAACCTGTTAGTCGTTTCTTTTCTACTTTTCTTTTTTCTTTTTTCTTTTTTCTTTTTCTTTTTTCTTTTTTTCTTTTTTTTAATAAATCCGAAGAAGAAACAAAGCCTAAATACTACTTTTCTTCTCCTCCTCGGTGGAAATTCTGCCATTGATAGAGATCTCTTTGGAGGGCTCGCTTGCGATTCGGGAATGCACAGGGAACTCTGATGGAAATCAAATTTAAGAGAAACAGATTAAGCTTTGGTTTCAAACTGATAAAAAAGAAATAATAATAATAATAAGAATTGGTGTGTTGTTTGGTTATGAGTAATTATATACCTCTCGAGGAGTTATATGATCTCTTGCAGTGAAGAATGGCGCTCTGGATCCCATCATGCTGCTCCAGCAGCGAATCGTCTCTTTTACTCGCAGGCAACGGAGTGATTCCGGCGGCCGACGACGCCGATCGGCTTTTCCCGAGATGCTTGCACACCACGCGAAGCGGCGCCGCTCGACTCGCTGGTCTCTCCTCTGATTGCTTGCTTGGAGGTCGCAATGGTGTCATAGCCGGCGACGATGACGGACTCGCCGTTGAAACCTTGTCGGAGAACTTCAGATTTTCACCGTACCTCTTCGAAACCCTTACGTAGAGAGGTTTGATCAGCTTCAAGTACTTCCGGACCACGTCCTTCGCGAATCGCTTCGATGAAGCGTTCTCTGAGCTCTGCCTCTGTAGTTTGCTTCTCGAACTGTTCACTCTCGTAAGCAATGACCAGATTGGAACCTCTTCAACCTTGCATTTCACAGTAAAACGCTTGCTCTGCAAGTGATGCTTCGGATCAGTCGCCGGCGACACATCGGTGATCTCTGTTTTCTCCGATTTTGGCTTCTTGAATAGCATCAGCATGAAGACTCGAAACTTCGGTGGAGATCGGAGGAACGAAATCGGAGACTGAGGCTTTGAATTTGATTCCGATGGCGTGACTCTTCCTTTAAAGAATACATCATCGGGAGATTCGGCGAAATTGGACACCGTCGCACCGTCCTTAGCCAAATCGTTGTTGTAAGCATCTTCATCGCTGTCAGAGGAATTGACGTCACTATTTCTGGAGTCGTTCAGTTCCTTCTCGTCCACACCAGGCACAGTAAACTCCAAATCGAAGAAAGAATCTTCGTCGTCAGTTTCATTGTCCGTTTCCACCCGCGGAATGTGTCCGCGATCGGTGGTGGACGTGGAGGAGGAGGAGGTCATTGTGATGTCGCCTCCTCCTCCGGCGGAATCGTCACCGGTTGGAAGTCGCCAGAATTTGAGCAAGCTGAAAGCTTCCATGGTTGGGAGAGCCAGTGTAGAGGTGGTGGCGGTCGTAGTTGAGGCTTCGAGGAATGTGGGGGGTTTGGGTTTCAATTGATTAAAAACTTGCGAGAGAAAGGGCGAGAACAAGTATGAAAAGGAAAGGGAGAGACGTGAGGGCATAAAGGAAGCTTTTTCTTTCCCTTCGTTTTATGGCTTTGGCAGTATTCTAAGGTCGGATTGGTAACTACGTTAAAAATTAAATTTTTTATTTTTTTATATTTTTAGTTAAAAAATTATATTAAATTTAAAATAAGTTATTAGGTAATTTAATTTTTAAATTAATTTTTTAAAAATTAATTATTTAAATAAAAAGTTAATTTTTTAATTTTTTTATTTAAAAATAATATTTTTATTATTTTATATATTTAATATTAATAATTATACATTATTGATAGTGATAGTAAATAAATTATAAATAAAACGTATTATTGTATTTTAAAAATAATAAAAATTTAATTTGAATATTTTAAAATTTTATATTTTAATTTAATTTTTTAACTTTTTATTTACCAAATAAAAAAGAAAATTACGTGTTTACCCCCAAAAGCCAAAAAAGTAATATGGGGTTTCGTTGAATGGGGAAGAGAGAGAGTGCGTGTTTGGGCTAATAGTTTATTATTATTTTATTTAATTTTGTTTTTTTATTTTTAGTGAGTTTTTTATTATTTATTTAAATTATTATACTTTTTGATCCTCTAATTGAAATGATTCAAAAAGTTAAAAAATTTAATTAAAATATAAAAAAATTTAAAAAAATAAAAAATAAGCTAAAATAAATCAATATACCAAATTTACGTTGTTTATTTTTGTATTTAGTAAATTTTTTTATCTTATGATGAAAATTTTTTATTTTTTGAATTCGTCTCATCAAGATAATTTTAAAAATTAAAAAAAAACATATTCAAAAAATTCAAAAATTTAAAACAAACAAAAATAATCAAAATTCTCAACATTTAGCCAAGAAAGAGCCCTTGTTTTATTCTTTAATGCGCTTTTTTATTATTATTATTATTATTATTATTATTTAGCCTCTATTTGGTATATTGTCTTTTTTTTGGAGTTTTCTTTTTTATTTTTTTATGGTTAGGTTAATTTTATTATCATTGATCTGGTTTAATATTAAAAAAATTAACTAAAAATAAAAAAAAATCTTATAAAAAAGATAGACAAAATGAGTCAGAAAAAATAAATTTATTTTTGACAGAAATATTAAAAAACTCAAAAAAATATAAATCAAAATAAATGAATAAATTAAATTTTATATTACTTATTTTTATGTGTATTAATATTTTCAACTTTTGATAAAAAAATATTTTTCAATTATTCTTGTAATTCAAAAAAATATAAAATTATTAATTAAAAAAACTTTTAAAAAAATGTAGGCCTTGTTTGATGGTAGGTTATGGAATTGAACTGCTAATCCTTAGACCACAAATACTTTGTCCCGTTTAGGTGATCTTACTTATTTGTTTATTAACTTGTAAGTTAAAAAAATAATTCACGTTGTTTGGGTAACCAAATGAACTAAAAACAAAAAAAAAATAAATAAATAAATAAACTTGTTTGGGTAACCAAATAAGTAAATAAACTGACTTGTAAGCTAAATAAGCTGACTTATAAGTAAATAAATTAGTTTGAGTAGCTGACTTATAAACAAATAAGTCACAAGCCACCCAAATAAACTTGTTTAAATAAAATTTAACTTATTTACTAATAAACAAATAAATCAATAAATAAATAAACAAAATTCACCCAAATGGAGCCTTTGTTTAATTGTATTAAAATGTATTGGACTATTAATTATATCAAAATTCACTACTACAATAATATTAAAAGATTACACTAACAAAATTTAGAAAAATTTCATTTTTCAAAAAAATGTGATTAAAAAATTTTAAGTTATTATTTAATCTCACTTTAGTAGATAAAATGTAATTGTATATATATATACATATTATCACACTTATTAATAAAGTGAGATATTTAATATTTTTTTTAATCTCAATTTTTTAACAAGTGTGATTAAAAATATTATTAAAAAAATTGTTTAATGTTAAAACACCCGATACATTCCCGTTCATCTCTCAAACCACAGCAACACAGCAACCCAACATCCGTGCCCCGTCTTCGACCGTTAGTCTTCCTCGCTCTACCGTCGCATTTGCCCTTCGTCTTCCTCTTCCACCGTCGCGTTGGCCGTTCCTCTTCCACCGTCGTTGCGTCGTTCGTTGATCCGTCGCCGCTGCGCTGTTCATCTTCCACCGTTGCTGCGCCTTTCGTCTTCACGTCGCTTTTCGATGTTGTTCCTCTCTCTCTCTCACTCTCTCTCTCTCTCTCTATATATATATATATATATATATATATATATATATAATATTATTTTTTTTGGTAGTTAATGTAATGTGTTTCGTTGATACAATTAGCTATTATGCATCTTCTCAGGGATTAATTCGTAAACTAGGGTTTCGATTATGGTTATTTGGTCTTTTGTTTTCTCAAATTGTGGATTGGTTTGGCTTTTCTTTGCTTAGAATTTGTGTTTTCTGAATGAATGCGATTGATTGGTGCGTAATTATTAGCTCCTAAATAATGTGGATGAATCTAATATATCTAATCCGTGGTAACTCATGTCGTTAAGTAACTTAGATATCTAATGGCCAAATTGATACCATTCAGCTAATGCGTTTGGGGGCTTTCATGACTTGAGTGAATGCACTGTTCATCCACTCTTGTTCTGTCATCTTCCTTTTTCTTTTGTTCCTTCTTGGATCCTCACAGCAAAGGAGAACTCCAAGCTGAGGGACTTGGGATTTGTCATGGTCTCTCAAATCACAAAGAAAGGTAACTAATATCTGTGTCCTGGCCTATCAAGAGACAGTAAGAGGTTGGACATAATATCAGAAGGCTTGAGTTATGAAGATTTTGGCTGTAACTGATTGCACTACACAATTGTATTCTTTTTCCAATCCAGTAACTAATCAACTGCTGATTTACATATAAATGAATAGTGTCCCCATTCACAAACTTAACATGTCAACCATTTAAGAGATATATGGGGCTATGCAATGTACATATAACTTATGCAACCACAAGGTTTGAGTCCTCTTGCAACTTTAACATGCACCTGCCCAAGTACCTTAAGCATGCTGGTTATCACTGCGCCCCCCCACCTAAACACATTGGAGTTGGGACTTTGATGGCACGTGTATGGATGAGGAATTTTCATTTGTAGGTGGGTTTTCCTTTATTTTCATTGTTTATTTGCCTCAAGTAATTCCTACTTTTGGTTTGGGACTGACATAATAGCTGTATGATTCATATGTGGATTTCAAAGGGTGAATATGACGAATCTGGTCCATCAATTGTCCACAGGAAGTGCTTCTGAGTTCTGTAATTCCTTTGATGGTAAGTTTCTCTTTTGCTGTTTAGTTGCCTTTTCATGTTATTTGTCATACAATCAGTCTGGTTGACATGGAAGTGTCAAGGTGGGGGTTATGAATGGAGGGCGTAATTTGATCTTGATGTATTAGATCTCTTCATCATCATTAGATGTCGTCCACATTTTTACACGCTGACATATAATGACTCTCGTAGCCTTGCCTCGTCTGCGATTAAACTATCTTTTAGTCGGATTCTTGTAGGTTGAGAATGATTGTGATTGTTTTTTTCTTTTGTTTGTCTTTCTTCTCAATTTTCATATTTCAAGGTTCTTTTTCTTAGGAATAATTTATTAGCATTTCCTGTATGAAAAATTTATATTTGTGTCAGTTTCACAGTTTGTGGTCAGAAACTCCATGAAAATCATATTTTGATACTACTGGGTTGAAAGATTCTAAGTAATTTTGCATTGATAAAATATTTATTTGATAACTTTATGGTTTCCTAGCCCATTCAATTGTTTTGGTGTGTAATCTTTGTTCAAGTTTTGTTTTCAGCATGCGACTCCATCTTGTTTGTTTCAATTTCCCTTCAAAGGCCGACTTATCCTGTGTATTTTCAGGATCTGTGTAATTTGAAAAAGCATAACTATTGATCTTGTCCAGAGGGAAGGGTAGCCTATATAGTTTGAAAAGGCATACCTATTGATCTTGTTCAGAGGGAAGGATAGCATTTAACAAAGAAGTTGAATGTCCATAGACATTTGGAATCTATTAAAAATTGTGCTGCCTCAGTAGATCACGTAAACCTGGTTCAACTCGGCTGAATGTGGTTGCCTGGCCACAATTTAAATTTGGCATGGTAGCAAATTTTAAAAGATACCGTTAATGCTGCGAAATGCTAGTTCCTCACGTTAATGTTCCTCAATTTTCAAACCATAGAGATGTTTCGGTGACTTGTCTAGTTAGTGAAATATGGATATGAAACAATTGAATATAAGAAACCATAAAAATTTTACCAAGAAATTTATTGCATGTTCAAACACATGCGAAATTTGGTTTATTAAGTGTCTTTATGTCATTTGACTTTTAATATTTTGAGTTGTTACAAGACTCACTACTAATAATTTAAAGATACTTATGCTTTACACATAAGTTATCATATGATGATTTGTTACTTACAAGAGTTTTGCCTGTCATAATTCATAAATCTAACTAGAGGTTGTTGGTAGAAGAACTAATTCTGTCTTCGTTCTACACTTAACTGATACTGATTTGATAGCTTACTATCTTTTACATTTATAGCCCTTTTTTTCTATAATTTACTATTTTTTTTGTTTCTACTAATGCGGTTGTGTGAATTGGATTAGCATGCAGATTCCAGAGTGTGGCTAGCATAATTTTTTTCAATACTGGTTCAAGTGATGAATTTGTTAGAATTGTTGCTCATACTTTAGCAAGAATTCTATCAGTTTGCATTGTGACAAATTTTAAATTATTAAGCATTTTTTTTCTAATTGGTACAATTTTGAAAAGATTACTGTCATATGTATATATTTAGTTGAAAATTTAATGGAATCTTTGACTATAGTTATGGTAATTTATTTTGTTATCTTTTGTTTAGAAATTCGAGTTCATTATGTTGGAAACGCTATTTTATAGTTAGTTTTTATGTTTTATGGATATGATAGAACTAAATGTGTAAAAATTTATATTTGAAACTAGTTAGAATTGGTGAGACAGGAATTATATTAGTTGACATGACTATCATAGGTGAAAAAAATTTAAAATAACATTAGGTGCGCATTGGTACGCAGTGGTTATTTTTAATCACACTTTTTTTTATTACATATTTTTAATTTTTATCACGCACAAAAGGTGTGGTCGATAATGCGAAATTAATTTAACAATCACACTAATTTCATTTTTAATCACGCTTTTGGTTATTTTTAACTACTCTTTTGTTATTTTTAATCACATTTTTTCATTTTTATCACCCATAAAAAGTGTGGTATCGAGATTTTAAAATTTTAACAATTACACTAATTCTATTTTTAATCACGTTTTTTTTATGTTTTTAATCACCCACAAAAAACGTGATGAAAGTCTCGACTCTAAATTATACCCACATACATCACGTTTGAAAAGCGTGATTATAACCTTATAATCACACTTTTAAAGCGTGATATTTCAACTATTTTGTAGCTGTGATTGAACATTACTAATGTAGAAATAAAATTAAAAAATATATTTATTTAATGTAGAAATAAAATTAAAAAATTATAAATTTAATTTAATTTCATATATAATTTCAACCACGTTATTAATTAAACCAAATTAAAGGGAGTCTGTGCTCTTAGCGGTCAAATCGTCTTTTTACGTGGTGAAAGGAAGTATATGTACGGGTGCATTACCAATATACTGTAAGTCTGTAAAAAACTGACACAGACCCGTCAACCTTGACGAATTCTTGCCAGGCCTAAGTTCTTTTTATTTTGTCCCTTTCCATTTTGTTTGAAAAAGTCTAAGGCCCAGTTTGGGCAAGATTTTAGAGATTTTATTTTTTAAATTATTTTTTGGCTTTTTTTTTTGAATTGTCTCCGTGAAATGAACAAAAAAAAAAGCAAAAAATTTTATAGAAAGATTAAAAAAATTTATCAAAGACAAAAATAAGCAAGAATTAGCTTATTGACTTATTTTTTTTGTCCTTATAATTTTTTTTGTATATTTAATCAAAAAAATTTATTTTTTTAACTTATCTGAATGAAAAAAGTTAAAAAATATAATAATTTAACTAAATAATAAAAAAATACTAAAAATAAAAATAAAAAAACGAAACATGCAAATAAGCAATTAATCTAAAGGGCCCTAGTACATAGAGTGAAATTAAATAACTCAAATTTTTTATCGGTAAAAATATATATTGTTTGTATTTTCTGAACAAAATGTATTTATCTCGTAAAAACCAAGTAATCGGCAATTAGTTGTGTGATTTAACTAGATTTAACTACTCATTAAACTGGTCATTTTCTTTTTTAGTTTGGGCAAGTCTGTTTCATTTAGCTTACACTAGGGGCGTAAAAAGTCTCAGTTAGATCTAGTTCAGTCGTGACAAGTCAAATTTAAAAATGTTTTGAAAAAATTCAAACAAGTGGAGTCAAATTTTTTTGGGAGAGGCTTAGATCCGGCCCTAGGACTATACACACATGGGCCTCGGGCCGGGTTAGGCCGGGCCGAATCTCGAGCTCAGTCCTAGGCGGGTTTTTACTTTTTTGTTTTTTATATTTTTTGAATTGTATTTCGTATATAAATTATTTATTAATTTATCACTTTAGTTTTTGTTATAAATTATTATTATAAGTTATAACAATAATTAATATAAGTTATAAGTTATAACTTATAAAGTATTTATAAGTTAGTATTTAAAGTTTATTATTATAAGTTATTATTATTAATTATTACTTATTATTTACACACATGGGCCCCGGTCTCGGGCTGGTCCGTAGGTTTCAGTGGACAACTCAGGTTTGATCATAGGATTTTCAAGCTCAGGCGAGTTCGGGTCTAGAGCGGGGCAGGTGGTGCAAGGCGAACTTCTACAATGACGAGTCTTAGCTCGGGCTTAAACCGTCCATAGGCCATAAGCCAAAATTACACCCTTAGGTTATATTTTAATTATTGAAGTGATTCATTTGGTAGTTTTCGGAGCATAGATAATCTATATAAAAAAAATTAAACTATTTAGATATTATTACATATTTGAATAAATTACATTTATTCTTTTTTAAAATAATGTTATTTATTCACCATTTTTTTTTTATTCGTTTACTTATTTGACAATAGTTGAGGAACATAGTTTTTTAGATGATTGATCTGCCTACTTTGAGTTGCAACATCAAATGTTGCAGTTATGAAAACATGATTGAAATAGGCCACATTCACACACGATATGAATAAAAGCAAAATAGGGATGAACTTAACTTTACAAGGGTGGGTTTAGGAGTACGTACGGATTGAATTAGTATAATTATAAGAAAATTTTACAATCGAAGTATTAGTAATAATTTGAATTTTTTTTAAATTGATATTGAACCGTTGTAATTGTAGAACTAAATCACAACTAATGGCTTAGTTTCGATTCTCTATTCCTAAAATTCTAAGAAATAAATTTTACCAAATACATGATCCAAGTAAATTTAGCTTACCTGCAACTTAAAAGCTTGAAATTGACAATTAAATATAAGAGGTAAACTATCATATAATGTAGTAGTAGTCGATCATAAAAAAAAAATAAGTAATTTTTTTCCCAAAACTCACATATTGTAGTGACGCGCTAATTGTTAAATATTTAATTTCTTTGTATTAAACTCCGGTAAAATAGTAATTTTATATTATTTTTTAGGCTAAATTATTTTCATTTCCTTTAGTATACTTGTTTGGACTAAAATTGTTAATGTATCTTTAAGACAAATAAAAAATATATATACTCTTAGAAAAAAGATTTCAATACAATTATAATTGAATTGTTATAAATAAAAATTAAGAACCTGACCTTATACAAAGGTTACTTCTAGCAGACAGAGAACTAAAATTATACCATTTTAATATAGAAATGAATAAAATTGTACAATTCAAACCAATTTATTAATTTTTTCAAATTTATTGGGCTAAATATTGAGAGTTTTACTTATTTTTACCTTTTAAATTTTTCGAATCGTCTAAATGAGATGAACTTTAAAAAAAATTTATTAAAAAATAAAAAAGAGTCAATTAAAGAGGAAAATAAGTAATATAAAATATGACTTATTGACTTATTTTTGTCTTATTTGAATTTTTTTTATTTTGATTAAAAAATTTTATTTTTTCGACTCGATTCAATAAGAATGGTTAAAAAGTATAATATTTTGACTAAATAAAAAAAATTTAAAAACAAAAATACAATAAATAAATAATCAATTATGCTAGACATGACCATAATTTTTATGTTCACTATTATTGATGTATAATTTTACTAACTTTTTATGTATTTAGTTGAACTTATCACTCATTCAACATGAGCATATAATTTGAAATCCAAATATATAGAATATATATACTGTACGGAAACGTTCGCAGATTGAATTTATTGAAGTGGATCCAGCCCGATCAATCGTGCTGATGAAATAGCCTCTGCAAAAATAAACGCACATGAACTAGCCCGTGGCGGACTGCCGAACGCCCCTCCAACTGTCAAGTTAGTAGATGAACGGAATCCGAGCCATTAAGTAGAAGATGTTACTTTAGATATTTGGGACAATAATTCTCTCTCTTCTTCCTTACGGTTTGCCCTCTCCTTATATAGTGGGAACACCATTTCTTTTCTCTTTTCGAGGGTCATGATTAGCTTCTCTGACTTATCTGTACTTTCTCTAACACACCCGGCAGAACCCCAGTTCTCAGCTGACACCTCCTCTGCCCCTGCCGCGGAATTGGCGGCGGCGACGGCCTGCTCATCATCACATCACCTCGCATCTACACCTCGGCCGTTCTCTAGGCCGAGCTCCGCTGGCACGTGGCATTTTAAGTCAATCGCATTCAATGCCTGTCATATCAGACCTTACCGCAATTAATGCCCATCTTTCGGGGTCAAATCGCGCATTAAATGTGTCATAGCTCGACCATCGAGTCGTGGCTGAAACCGTTGTCTGTGTGTCTTTGTACTTACCTTGATCGTACACGTACCGAGGTGGTCTTCGCGGCGGGGAGGTACCTCGTCGGGTCAAGACGAGACCTATCGGGTATGGCATGGACCTGGGTCATGGGCCATCTGTTATAGACCTCGGCCTATGTCCCTTCATTTACCGCTCAACTTTCCTCGGGCTTGGCTCAAGGGGAGCTGAACCGTTCCCCTTTGCATTTACTGCACCGCCAATTTTTAAAGCATTTTAATTTCTAATCATTCCATGCCACGTGTCGGAACGCGTTTGGTCTCGTTTGAGGTGCCTCGCGCCTTCCCGAGGATAGGCAGGCGCCCTTTGATCCTCCCAAAGCGATCGTTAGAGCTTGATGCAAGGGATCTCTCTGTATATAACGGAGATCCTCGTCTCTTTCCCCCTTTCTGGTGCCCTCATTTGTCGCACACAGTCACTGAAACGTTTTCCTCCCTCGACTCCATCAACGACGGTGAAACCTTATTGCCAACGTCAGAGTCCATTGGAGCTCTCTGCCATTCTCCATGCGGGCTTTACTCTCTTACCAGTAAGTTTAGTTGCTCCCGTTCTTGTTCTCTTCTTCTTTGTTTTTTGTTTTTCCGTTCTTCTCATCCTCCATTTCCTTCTTATTTACTCATCCATTTTCCATTTTCCTTCTCTTTTTTGTTTCAACAATTTTGTTTTGTCTTATCAGCAACTCCAAGCGATAACCGTCCTGCACGACGATTTTGCCAAGGTCTCCAGGGAGACAAAGAAACTAGGAAAGGCTTTCGCCCAATCCACCAAGCACGCCAAAAGTTTGGAGGTGGATCTGGCACGCAACGCTTCTGCTCTCCAAGGTTTAGAAGCTTGCTTGAAGGCGGTCGAGGAAGAAGAAAACAAGGCCAAAGAGGAGCTGAGGAAGACCAAAGAGGAGGCAACCACCATTATTGCGGCAAACACCGAACTCCGCAATATGATAGCAACAGCTCAATCAGAGGCCGAGACCCAACGAAAAATTACGGCCGACCTCGAGGCTGCTAGGGCCGAGCATGACGACCAGCTCTGGCAACAGGGCTGGGATGAGTGCGGTGCTCACCTAACCAAGGAGATGCTCAGCATCAAAGCCGAGCTGATGGCCCTGGGCTACAAACAGGGCCTCGAACGTGCTGGGGTGCCGTTGAGCTCCCCCCTTTGAAGCGATCCCTCAACCGACGCCGAAGCCGCAGCCGCCATGGACGAGCAGATTGTGGAAGTGGATCCTACGGATCCTGAGCTCCCTCCAGAGCTACCTCTTCCTCGCCTCGGTGATATGCAAGACACGGCCACTAGCTGTCACACCTTTGACAGAGCAGATGTGGTGGAAATTCAGGGCGATGGGCAAAATGGAGAGGGTGGAGACGGCCATGCTGAAGTGGTGGATACTGCTCCACTCTAACCGTTGTGATGTCGTTTTTGGTCTCTCTTCCCTCCCTTTTTTTGTGTTGTTGTTTTTTTTTTTGTGGAACGCCTGGGCTATTTTGACCTCTGTAAAGCTGGGCTTCCCCCATTTGTACTTATCTTATACATCTAATGAGAATATGTTTTGCCTCACCAGCGGTGGGTGTAGTAGTGTGTTTCCTTTATTCTTGCCCCTCTTCCTTCTTTGTTTTTGTTTGCTTTATTGGCCTATCTCAATGAGGGATTGTCACTAGAAAAACCTAGGAGTATACTCCTTAGGGTGTTCTATCCTATGGCCGAGATGGCCTCCCTCAACGAAGGGCTGTTAAAAACCCTGAGAGCTAGACAGCCCTTGGGAGGATGTTATATCCTTTGGCGGAGATGGCCTCTTCACGAGGGGTTGTTAAAAACCCTGAGAGCTAGACTGTTCTTGGGAGGATGTTCTATTCTCTGGTCGAGATGGCCTCCTTCACGAGGGGTTGTTAAAAACCTTGAGAGGTAGACTACTCTTTGGAGGATGTTCTATCCTCTAGCCGAGATGGCCTCCTTTAACGAGGGGTTGTTAAAAACCCTGAGAGCTAGACAGCTCTTGGAAGGATGTTCTATCCTCTGGCCGAGATGGCCTCCTTCACGAGGGGTTGTTAAAAACCCTGAGAGCTAGACTGCTCTTTGGAGGATGTTCTATCCCCTGGCCAAGATGGCCTCCTTCACAAGGGGTTGTTAAAAACGTTGAGAGCTAGACTGCTCCTGGGAGGATGTTCTATCCTCTAGCCGAGATGTCCTCCTTCACGAGGGACTGTTAAAAACCCTTAGAGCTAGACAGCTCTTGAGAGGATGTTCTATCCTTCGGCCGAGACAGCCCTAGATCAGATTAAAGAGAGCTAGTTCTTCATTGAAAATCATAAAATAGCAAATATCATTAATGTGCACAAACATTTCTGTGGTGTTCGCAAAATAGGAAACAAGATACAAGTTCAGCGGTAAGAAATCCTTAAATTGGCTGAATTCCATGGCCTAGGAACATCTTTGCCACCCATTCCCTGGAGATAATAAGCCCCTGGCCCAGCAGCTGCTTTAACCATATATGACCCTTCCTAGTTCGGACCCAATTTCCCTTCTTCCAAAATCTTCGTGTTTCCCATAACTTTCCTCAAGACCAAGTCGCCGGGGACGAATTCCCTGGGTTTGACTCTTTTGTTGTAGTCTCGACTCATCTCTTGTTTGTAGGAGCTTATCCTTAGCAGCGCTTCCTCTCTGCGTTCATCTGCTAAGTCCAGGTCTTTGGCAAGTAGTTCCCAGTTCCGCTTGTGGTCGAAATCGTCCGATCTCATCGTTGGGAGACCTATTTCCAAAGGTATCACTGCCTCGGTGCCATACGCCATTGAGCATGGAGTCTCCCCGATTGAGCGTCGAGGCGTAGTATGGTAAGCCCATAAGACATGGGGTAACACATCCTCCCACCTTTCCTTCATTTTTTCCAGCCTCTTTTTCAGTCCCGCCAAGATAGTTTTGTTAGAGGCTTCCGCCTGTCCATTGCACTGCGGATACGCCGGTGTGGAATTGTAGAACGCTATATGTAGTTCAGAACAGAATTGACGAAACCATCGTCCGTTGAATTGGGCACCGTTGTCCGAAATGAGAGCGCGGGAGATCCCGAAGCACGTCACAATATTCTTCCACACGAACCGCTTCACATCGGCTTCCCGTATGCTTGCGAGTGGCTCGCCCTCGATCCACTTGGTGAAGTAGTCTGTCGCCACTACCATGAATTTTCTATTCCCCACTGCTTTAGGAAATGGTCCGACGATATCCAAACCCCACTGTGCGAACGGCCAGGGGATTGTAAGTGGGTTTAACTTCCCCGTGGGCTGGTGGATGAGGGGGAAGAAGAGTTGGCACTTCTCGCATTTTCTCACATATTGCTGGGCGTCTTTCTGCATATAGGGCCACCAATATCCTTGGGTGATGGCCCGGTGTGCCAGGGGTCATCCTCACATGTGGCTTCCACAAATCTCATCGTGAATTTCGTAAAGGAGATCTTCTACCGAGCTGGGGTGCACGCACAAGAGGTACGGCCCTGTGTAGGAACGCCAGTACAGCTTCTCAGTTTGGCTTAGCCAGAATCGTGCGACCTTCAGTCTGACCTTATGCGCCTCTTTCCTTTCTAGGGGCAAAGTGCCGTCCTTCAGGAAGGAGGTTATGGGGTCCATCCACGTGGGAGTTTGCTCGGCCAGTAAGATTTCTTACGAGTTCTGAACGACATCCATGCTTGACCTTGAAAGGAGTTTCACTACTACGGTCCTTTCTGCGATTGCTGAACCGAGTCTGGCCAATGAATTTGCATGACTATTGACTGCTCGGCTCACTCGCTCAGCCTTGTACGTCAAGAACCGGCTCATTGCCATCTTGGCTTTATCGAGGTACCTCGTCATGCGGTCATCTCTGGCCTCATATTTCCCTGTTAACTAGTTTATTACCAACTGAGAATCGCTGAAAACCTCTAGGTCGGCTATGCCGAGCCTCGTGGCAGCTTTCAGGCCTACCAAAAGTGCCTCATATTTCGCCTCGTTGTTTGATGCATAGAATTCTAACCACAAGGCTTGCTCCAGTACAGAGCCGTCTGGAGACGTGAGGACCGTTCCTACCCCTGCGCCTTTATTGTTTGCTACCCCGTCTACGTGGAGCTTCCACACCCCCTGCGAACCCTGTAGAACTGCTAGTTCGTCTTCCCCTCCCTCTTCCAATCCTAGGGTGGTCCAAGAGAATTCGGCGACAAAGTCGGCCAGCACCTAGATTTTAACTGTCGTCCTTGGTCTAAAGCTGAAGTCGTGCTCCCCCAATTCGACGGCCTATTTAGTCATCCTTCCTGACAAGTCCTCCTTGGCGAATACAACTTTTAAAGGGTACTTCGTGACCACGACGATGGCATGTGCCTAGAAATAATGCTACAGCTTGCGTGATGCTATCACCAATGCGTACGCCAAATTTTCCAACTGCAAGTACCTTGCTTCAGCCCCAGTGAGAGTGTGCCCAATGTAATAAACTGGCCTCTGCTGCTTCTCCTCCTCTCTGACAAGAACAGCGATGACGGCATGTGAGGAAATGGCTAAATAAAGGAACAGCGTTTCTCCATCCTTCGGCGTCGAGAGCAGAGGAGGGGATAATAGGTACGCTTTCAGTCCCTGGAGAGCCTGTTTGCACTCTTTGTTCCAGTTGAACCGTTCTCCCTTCTTCATGGTGAGAAAGAACGCACGGCATTTGTCTGGAGATCGACTTATAAACCTATTCAAGGCTGTCACCATCCCCGTCAATCTTTGCACGTCATTTACCGTGCACAGCGTTCTTACCTCCAAGATGGCTTTGATTTGGTCTGGGCTGGCTTCAATCCCTCGATTCGTAACCAGAAAACCAAGGAACTTCCCAGAGCCGACGCCGAACACGCACTTAGCCGCATTGAGACGGAGGCGGTGGGTTTTGAGAATATCAAACACAGGTTGAAGGTCAGCCATATGGTCTTCCTCTCTCCTTGATTTCACCACCATGTCGTCAACATAGGCTTCCATAGTATTTCCCAATACCTCAGAAAACATCTTAGTTACCATCCTTTGAAAAGTTACCCAAGCATTTTTAAGGCCGAACGGCATTACTTTGTAGCAATAAATACCGCGTGGGGTTGTGAACGAAGTCTTTTCCCTATCGCGGTCCAGCATCGCAATCTGATGGTACCCTCTGTACGCGTCCAGGAAACTCATGCGTTCATGCCCCGCTGTGGCATCTACGAGCTGATCGATCTTGGGAAGGGGGAAGCTGTCTTTCGGGCATGCTCTATTGAGGTTAGTGAAATCCACGCATACTCTCCATCTCCCATCCTTCTTTTTAACGACCACTGTATTGGACAGCCACTCCGGGTACTGCACCTCTGCTATTTCCCTAGCCTCCAATGGCTTTCTTACCTCCTCGGTGACAGCTTCTGTGTGGTGTGGTGCCGAATGTCTCCCTTTTTGCCTGACAGGCTTCGACACCGAGCTAACATTCAAGGTATGACTGATGTAGGTCGGATCTATTCCTGACATTTCGTAGGGCGTCCATGCGAAGGCCTCGATATTCTGCTACAATAGCTGAAGTAAATCTTATCTTGGCTGCTCGACCAACGTGGAACCGATCAGAAAAAATCTCTCGGGGTTACTCGGATTGATCACGACCGCTTCGAGCTCATCGACGGCTTTGTCCTTGGCATCGGTCCCTACATCCTCCAAGATGGCCCTGGATGGCACTTCGATCGTTTTGACTTCTTCGGCCTTAACTTCAACCTTCAAGGCTGCCACGAAGCAGTTTTTGGAGGCGGCACGGTCCCTATAAACCACTTCCACCCCGCTCTTGGTGGAAAACTTCAACATTTGATGATACGTAGAGGGGACCGCCTTCAGCTCATGCAACCACGCTCGCCCCATGATAACGTTGTACGCAGAGGGAACGTCCACTACTAGGAACTCTGTTAGGAGCTCCATCGTTCCTATCCTGATTGGGATTACAACTCTCTCCATAGGCCACACCGGTTGAGAATCGAATCCCACGAGCGGGGTTTGTGACGGGATCAAGTCTTGGGTGCGTAGACCGAGCTTTGTGTAGAGGGAATAATACATTGAGGGACACAACCAATGCATCGTTGTGGGGATGTTGTACCCTCTCAGCGTCTTCTTCTGTGAACGTGATGCCCTCGCCACCCTTTGGTCTGGCCCTCTTCCCCGTTGTTGTCTGCACTCGCAGCACTTCGGCTATATGGCCGAGCCTACACATTTGTCCCCGCATGGTGATCGTTCGTCTCTGCTCTGCTAGCCCGTGGATTACGTGGGTGGTTCTGTGACTTGCGGGTCTGGCGGATTGCTTTTCTCTCCTCGCGGGTATGGATGCTCAGTGGTCTGCCATCTCGTCTATGAATTCCTTCAGATGTCCTTGCTGGACCAAATCCTCCATATGCTTTTTGAAAGCTCGACAGTCCTCCGTCTTATGGCTCTTCTCCCAATGGTAAGAACACCTCCACGGTGTCCCATTTTCCTCTGCCGCCCGTACGACGTAATCGGGAAGCCTGGGTGGCCACACGAAATAAGGTCTATCCCTGATTTGAGGTAGGATCTTATGAACCGATTCTTTGAATACGGTGTTAACCTCCCTCCTTTCATAGCTTGCCCCTAGCTAATCGTGAGGTCCTGTCTGCTCTCCCCTCGGCCTCTTGCTCGGCTGCTGCGGGCTCCCTCTCATTTGCCCCAGATCGACTTTTCTGAGCCTACCTGGGCTTGGCCTTCGATTCTTCGATTTTACTTTTGCCTCAACCTTCCCCACATCCTCTTCCACCCGAACGTATTGCTCCACACGGCTCATCAGTGCCGAGATGTTTTGAGGTGGCTTCTTCGTTAAAGAGGCCCTCAACTTGCCTCCGGGATGCAGTCCATGTTTAAATGACGCCACGGCCAGCTCCTCATTGCAATTCTTAATATCCTTATATACCTCCCAATACTTTCTCGTGTAGTCCCTCAAGGATTTTATTTTCCCCTTCCGGAGTGCCATCAGGGTATCGATTTCCTTTGAGATTTTTGTATTCGTGATAAAGCGCGCCACGAATCCTTTTGATAGATCCCTCCAGCTCGTAATCGACCGTGGCAGCAACTGGTCAAACCACCTTAATCCAGCCTCGCCCAGACTGGATGGGAAGACTTTACGCATGAACGCGTCGTTACTCCTCGATAGCGTCATCATCTGCTTGTAGTGGCTGATGTGGGTATTTGGATCAGAACGTCCATCATATGACTTGAATATGGGAATGGAAAAACTTTTAGGTGGTTCTGCCTCATCTATGTACCGGGCAAACAGCATGGTAATCGATTCCTCCCACTCCCCGCCCGGTTCCACCGTCGTGTCGTGCGCTGACCATGAATCGCCTTCCTTTCTCGGTTCACCCTTCTGCGGGAGCTGGTTCTTCTGTCGTGACCTTTTGGGAGTGTGACTACCCTCATCGGTACTCAAGGCTTCCTGTTGCCTTGTGAACTCTCTGAGTATCTTCCTTAACTCTGGATCTATCTCCTTCACTCCCATCCCTTCCCCAGTTCCTGACTGCTTATGTTCCCCAGTGCGCGAGCTTCCTTCCTGGTCCTGTGCGTTTCGCTCCCGGTGATTCGATTCTAGATTCTTCAGAGAGGCGTGAAGCCTCCTTATTTCTTCTCCCATTGCGTGGAGCGTCGCTTCTTTGGTGAGCTCTAGCTCTAGAGCCCTTATCGCCCCATCTTTTGGCCTCTTCTCTTCTCTTCTTCGCTCCCTCTGCCTTCTGTCGACGTCGGGCGAGGCGTGTTCATCAAGGACAATAGGTGTCTTTGAAGGAGTTGCCATGAGCAGTTTAACAATCTGTTATTAACTGAATTCCCACAGACGCCGCCAAATGTACGGGGAATGCCCGTAGATTGAATTTATTGAAGTGGATCCAACCCGATCGATCCTACTGATGAAGCAGCCTCTGCAAAAATAAACGCACATGAACTAGCCCGCGGCGGACTGCCGGACGCCCCTCCGACGGTCAAGTTAGTAGATGAACGGAATCCGAGCCATTAAGTAGAAGCTGTTACTTTAGATATTTGAGATAATAATTCTCTCTCTCTTTCCTTACGGTTTGCCCCCTCCTTATATAGTGGGAACGCCCTTTCTTCTCTCTTTTCGAGGGTCATGATTAGCTTCTCTGACTTATCTATACTTTCTCTGACACCCCCGGCAGAACCCCTGTTCTCAGCTGACACCTCCTCTGCCCCAACCGCGGAATTGGCGGCGGCGATGGCCTGCTCATCATCACATCACCTCGCTTCTACACCTCGGCCGTTCTCTGGGCCGAGCTCCGCTGGCGCGTGGCGTTTTGGGTCAATCGTATTCAATGCCTGTCATATCAGACCTTGTCGCAATTAATGCCCATCTTTCAGGGTCAAATCGCGCATTAAATGTGTCAGAGATTGACCATTGAGTTGTGGCCGAAACCGTTGTCTGTGTGTATGTGTACTTACCTCAGTCGTACACATACCGAGGTGGTCTTCGCGGCGGGGCGGTACCTCATCAGGTCAAGATGAGACCTACTGGGTATGGCATGGACCTGGGTCATGGGCCTCGGCCTATGTCCCTTCGTATACATATGTATTAATTGTGTCACGCTTTTAAGTATACAACGTAGTGTAAGAGAGAAGTCGAACGAGACAAAAAAAATATGAAAAGGGGACCAGAGATGTGTATTTTTTTTAAGAAATAAATGAGTTATACTGGGAAAATTATTAAATATTCTCGAAGTATTATGTAGATGATGTCACGTGATATTTTTGACAAATAAATTATTATAACTTACATAATGTGGGGCATCCTATGTCTCTCCTAACTATCTAATAAAAGTAAGTCATCACATTCTTATCGTAAAATTTATTATCACTATATTAGATGGGAGTATTATGTAAACTTACCATATAAAATTCTAAGAGTACTGAATAATTACTCGTTATACAGTGTGACTCGATTTCATAAGCATCAAC
>JAOTRH010000025.1:16432899-16467240 GCA_034768845.1 Heliamphora exappendiculata | reverse complement strand
AAATTTCAATGTAAATTTTAACAGTTGGGGTGCAATTGATGTTAAAATTAAATTTCATGGGAGGTTAGTGTAATTTTAAAGACCACATGGGAGATCCCTGTAATAAGCTTAAATCTCATGGGAGGTAAGTGTAATTATCCCTAAAATATATATGAGAAATTTCTTGTACCTTGATGTAGAATATGAAATATTTCTTGTGTATGAGTCATGTTTTGATAAAAAGTTCTTATATATGAGAAACTTCTCATTTTTTTGTAGTATTAAAAATAAAAGAAAGAAATATCTCTAAATGTAGTTTTATAAACTTTATGAATATAAAAAATATTTGAGTTTTTTCTTAATGTGGAGTATGGGAAATTTCGCATATCTTGATGCAAAATATGAGAAATGCTTTATATTTTCGAAATGTTAATTAATTTTAGTATTAGATGAGAAATTTCGTGCGACCAATGTATGCTTGTAATCTTATCTCCATTGTTTTTGCCAAAAAAAAAGGCTAGAAAGTGATTATCTATTATTTGAATATCAAATTTAGCCCTTTTTCTTAGATCTTATTCCTTAAAAAAATTTCTTTATTTAAAATGAGTAAGGTTATTTGGATAAAATTGATTTTTTTTTCCAGAACTTCCTTTTAAATCTTTCATTCTAATCAAACGAATGCAAGAAAATACATTTTGGTTTCATTTCTTTTCTTTTACTTCACTTTTATTATTTTCACTTTCTAGAATTTTATTTTTTCTTTGTAATCCAATAGACCCTAATTCAACTGGTCGCTGAGAAAATGTAGGAATGATAGATATGTGAATTTTTTCTCTTAATTTTCTTATTGATTAAACCTCATGAAAACTAAAATCCTCTCACCCATGCCAATTAGAGCTATTTGGATAAATTGTGTTGGGTTGGTCATTCTGCAATACTGTAAAAACCGAGTTTCTATATTGTTCTTTTGTTGGGCGATGTGAAATCTTGTTCCTCTTTTTGGGAATTATTTGATTTGTCCTAGAAACAATCGTGGACATGTTGCGTGGATTGTAGTTTAGAACAAGGGGAAAAAGGGTTGAAAAGTTAGATTTGGTGTGCTTGCTTGTTGTTGACCGCTTCATGAATTGTAGACATCTTGAGTAACAAGGATTTGTTAATACTTATGAATGTTTCTCTTATTTTCTTCACCTCTAACGTTCCTCTTGAGGTAAGATCGATTGCTTGAGCTCTTGAATGGCATAGCTTGATTTATCCATTTGAAAACTGCTTTCCAAGCAAAAGACCTACGTAAAATAGACTTTTCTAAGTGTATAAAGTACTCATGTCGAACACTCGAGATTTAGATAAGAGTATAGATATTTTTAGTTAGACATTCACTTAGAAAACATATTTAGCAATTCAATTTTATTATAGAACTATGCAAAAACTCTGATATTATGGATGAAATATTTTGTGAAACTTTGTAAACATCATTTACTCTAGCAAATAAAAAAAATATATTAAGTAATATGAGTATTTTCTCATGTGCTAGTGTCCTTGATATCAAAATTAAATTAATTGAATATTTGGACACATACTCGAACCTGACACTTATATCCGAGTTCATGTAACATAGACAATAACAATAATGGTGAAAATACAGTGACAATACTAGTAAAAAGAAGTGTTAGAAAAACCACCATTTTTTTATCTAGTTAAGTCTTTATATTCTTTACTACCCAAAAAACAGGAAGATATAAATTCAGTTTTTTCAAAGACAACTGGCTAGTTGAGTGTATAATTTATGGATAATCATAGAGTTATTTTACTCTCAGAAAATCTTGAATTAGTTTCTCTGTTTCTCATCCAGATATACTGTAAAAGATGTAAATCAGTAAAAAATGCACCTTTTCCCAAGCTTTCTTTCCTCAGCATTGTTTCCAACAGCCGACTGGATACGAAATTTACTTTTGCAAATATGTTTTCATTCTCTAGTTACTAGATGAAAGTGCTGTGTATGTGTATAGTGTACGTGAATTTATACGTATTTGTTTTCATATCTTATGATGATCTTTTCTGGCAGCGGCCGATGTTCTCCTATGGAGGGACAAGAAAACTTCTGCTAGTATGATTGGTGGTGCCACTGCTATATGGGTGCTTTTTGAATTGGTTTCATACCACTTGCTAACTCTAGTATGTCACGTTCTGATACTTGGCTTGGCAATCCTTTTCCTGTGGTCCAATGCTTCCACCTTTATCAACAAGTATGCTATTTGATATAGTTGCCAGCCCCCCTCTTTCCCCCTTTCTGCTTGTTTGATTTGAGTTCATCTGCATCTCGACTAACTCGGCATACATAAATAGGTCTCCACCTCAAATTCCTGATGTCAAAATGCCTGATGATATTATCCTTGGAATAACATCTGCTTTGAGAATTGAGCTCAACCGAGCTCTTTCTATCCTCCGGGATATTGCGTCTGGGAGGGATTTGAAGAAATTTCTTTCGGTACGTTTTCTCTCTTTTTTGATTTTAATGAACAACACTTCACTTCCTTCTTACAAATCAATGCACACGAACGCACGCACAACACACAGAAAAATAAGAAAGAGAACTAAGCAATTGAACTTCAGATAAAGACATTAATTGGGTTCTGTATGGCCTCATATTAAAAACTTGTTCTGCTCTATTCTATTCATAAGATGAAGTCCTTTTTACTCGCAGATTATTGCTGGGTTGTGGGTTGTTTCGGTCGTAGGGAGTTGGTGCAACTTCCTGACTTTGTTCTACATATGTAAGGAATCTATATAATTGCAATTCCATACATTTTTTATCTACTTAGAATATTTACTTTTTTAACAATCTTTGTATTATCTTAATGACTTTTACCTTTCTTTTCATTTGTTTTTCTCTTTTGATTGTGGGGTGGTGGTTGTGAAAAACAGGTTTTGTTTTGCTGCACACCGTGCCAGTTCTTTATGAGAAATATGAGGACCGAGTTGACCCATTTGCTGAGAAAGCACTGGCCGAGTTCAAGATGCAGTGGGCAGTGTTTGATGCGAAGATTCTAAGTAAGATTCCCAAAGGACCATTGAAAGACAAGAAAGTGGCCTAGGGATTCTGTGGTGGTGTTACTATACTCACATTGTCATGTGGCGAGTTGTGCTTCTTTTGTTTTTTTGTTTTTGTTTTTGTTTTTTGTTTTGTTTTGTTTGTGTGTCTGTGGGTGGGTGGGGGAGTTCTTGCAACTTGTACTCTGTTTGTTTGTTTGTTTTGTTTTTGTTTTTGTTTTTTTTTTTTCATTTTGTATGTGTGTGTGGAGTTGGGAGGGGGGAGAGTTCTTGCAACATGTTCTCACTTGGAATTTTGAGCCCATGCTTCTTGGTTATGTTTTAAAGGAACAGAATTCAATAATTTTGATTTATGTTATGTTTTAAAAGAATAATAGAATTCAATAATTTTGGTTAATGTACAAAAAGGTATTGCTTTTTAGTTGTATAAGTAAAGAAAATTTACAAAGAAATGAAGAATTTATAATATAAAAAATAAATAAAATTAAATTAAATTAAAGATATCAAATATATCTTAATTTTTTTATATATTATTTTCAATACTATCCTTCAAGTTGGGATAAAGATATCAATCAAATTCAACTTAATGATTGAAGATTTGAGCAGAAATGGTTCTACTAGCTTAGTGAATATGTCTGCATTGATTAGATGGAGAGACAAAATAGGAGATCACAGTGTTTGCTCGAATTTTTTCTTAGATAAAATGAATGTCCGCTTTTATATGTTTAGTTTGTTCATGAAAGACTGAATTTGAAACAAGCATAATGGTAGACTTGTTATCACAAAATAATAGAGACGATTCATTTTTTCAAAACTCAGCTCATCAAGAGTAAACTGAAGCCAAAGTATTTCACAAGTACTATGTGCCATAGCTCGATATTTTATCTCAGCTAAAGATCATGAGATAACTGTGTGTTTTTTACTTCCATGATATACGATGGTATCCATAAAAAGTAAATAAACCAGATGTAGAATGTCAGTCAATTTTAAATTAGTATAATTTGCATCAGTAAAACATAAAAGTTCAAATTGAGTACCAGCAGAGAAAAATAAATCAAAACCAGGATAGGTCTTGAGGTACTTTAAGATACAAAAGACTGTATGCAGATGAGCCTTACGAGGGGTATGTATAAACTGACTATGTACACTTACTGCAAAAGTCAGGTCTAGTTTAGTATTAGTTAAGTAAATCAATCATCTAACTAGACGTCGATATATAAATGGATTAGAAAGTAACTTTTCAAATTCAGCGAAAAGCTTAACATTAATGGTCTACAAACTAATATGCCGGTGTTCTAAAGGAGATCAAAAGTGTACTTTTTCTGTGATAGAGGTATCCCACTATAAGAATGGGCAACCTCAATACCGAGGAAGTACTCGAGATGGCCCAAATCCTTAATAAAAAAAACTTTGCCAAGGTCCTGTTTTACTTGAGCAATGCCTTGTGTACCATCTCTAGTAAGAATAATGTCATCGACATAAAATTAATAAAATAATACTTTGTTGATCAGGGTGTCTACGAATAAAACATGTATGGTCAGAGTGACATTGGGTAAAGTCCATAGACAATATAATATTACTGAACTGACTAAATCATGCCCTGAGTGATTATTTCAATCCATAAAGAGACTTACAGAAGCGACATACCTTCCTAGAATACTCTCTCTCAGCCCAAAAATTCGGCGGAGGATCCATATAGATTGTTTTAAATAGGTTACCATGAAGGAAGCATTCTTGACATCCAGTTGATGAAAAGGGCAAGAATGAGAAGCAGCCAAGTGAACAAGTAGACGAACAGTGTTCAAATTTGCAATAGGAGTAAAAGTAGCACCAAAATCTTTACTAGGCACCTGATCAAAGCCTTTAGCCATGAGACGAGCTTTATACCGATCGACAGAAACCATTCGCTAAATATTTCACACTGAAGACCCGCTTTCACCCCACAGTCTTCTCACCAGCCCGTAAAGGCACAGGGTCCCAAGTATAATTAGCTTCTAAAGTATCCATCTCTATTTTCATGACGGTGACCCACTAAGGATTCTGGATAGCTTCATACATAGATCGAGGAATTAGCACCGAAGCAATCTTTTCAAGGAATGTTCGGTAGAAAGATGAAAAACTATTATAAATATACTAGGAGATAAGATGGTTAGTATTGCTAAGCTAACCATAACGGGAAGGGGATTTGCGAGTATGAGGAGGATAACAAGAAAAAGGAGATAGAATACCTGAACCTGTGTCCAAAGAGATCTCTAGTAAAGGAGGCTGAGAGAGATAGAGTGGAAAAAGTACGTCTGCAAAGGGGTAGAAGGCCCTTGTACTGATGGAGATGTGGGTTTCGTCACCAAAGGGGAGTAAAAAATGGGAATTGAACAAGCACTCGGAAAAGAGGTCTAGCATGAAACTGGAAGGGTCCTATAAGGTGGACATAGGGCTATAAAAAGGGATATCCTCATAGAAAGTGATATTAAAGGAGTGAAACATATGGCGAGACACGAAATCATAATAACGATAACCTTTGGATATAGCAGAATAACCCAAAAAGATACATTTAATAGATTTATTATCCAATTTAGTACAAGTTGGATTTTGATTATGAGCAAAACAAGTACACCCAAATACCCTAGAGAGAAGAGAAAATAAAGGCCGATCGAATTGAAGAACTTGAAGAGGATCCGAACCATGTAAAGTTTGACTAGGAGTGTGATTAATGAGGTAAACTGGAGTATAAACAACCATACGCAGTAAGACTTACGTACATACATGCGATAGAAGAGGCAATGAACGACATACATAATATAGCGATTCTTACGTTCTGTGACGCTATTCTGTTTGGGAGTATAAGGATAGGTAAATTGTTGGAGGATACCCTGCTGACTAAGGTGGGAACAAAAAGCATCAGAAATGTACTTACCACTATTATCATATCGTATTTGGCAAACAACAATGTTAAATTAGGTTTTGACCATTTGAAGAAATTGAACAAATATGAGTAACACATCAGTTTTTCATTTTAGTAAATACACACATGTGCAACGAGAGTTTTCATCAATAAAAGTCATATAATAACGATGTCTAGATAAAGAAGCAACCAGGGATGGTCCCCATACATCCGAATAAATAAGATAAAAAATACCAAACATATGATGCATGCGAGAAAATATAAGTAGTACATGAATGTTTAGAACGTTCATACACCATATCGTGAAATTTATGGTCTTTACATGCTTATTGAAAGAACGAAAATAACAAACACAAATACTGAAAATTTGCATGTCCTAAACAGGCATGCCAAAGGTTTAGAGTTTAAAGAGAAAAAACGTAAGATGAGGAATCTGGCAAGACAGAGCTCTGAAGACTCGAGAGAGGTGGCTCCCCAAAGTAGTACAACCCATCACACTCAACTAAAAATCTTCTTTGAACTCAGGTCCTGAAGTAAATAATGTATTTGTAAGAAAATGACAGCACAATTAAGATTTTTAGCAAGACTACTAATAGATAGAAGATTAAAGGCAAAATTAGGAACATGAAGAACAGAGTCGAGGGTAATGTCAGGAGATAAGGACACACCACTCTTATGATAAATAGTCGAGGTGGAGCCATCATCAAGACAAACAGTGTGATTCGCAGAAATAACGTGTAGAAAATAAAGACAACTCACAAGTTATATGATCATTAGCTCCATAATCCAGAGCCCAAGTAGGTTATGAAAAGCAGTGGAAATACCTAAGGCCAAAGTAGTAGTGGAAGTGAAGGAGATGTGTTAGAATCAAGCACTGATTATCTCACTAAAACCTACAAGTGGTGGTGAATACGCAACTTTATTTTCTTATACTCGTGGCAGCGCAAAGCCCCGCGTCTATACGCGCTACGGGTGGGCTTAAGGGGCTTTGCAGTGCACACGTGACGCACCCGCAAGATAGGCTGTTAAGCACCGATAACACGTGGAGGGGGACCCCCCACGTACTAGCAAGTCCCTTAAGGGAGATTCTAACCACCATAAAGCTAACAAGATGCTATGAACCCGAGTAGTGAGGGAGCTAAGTTGCTCCTGAAGCTAACTAATCTTAATTTGGAGGTGACTAAAATTAGGTAGGATAGGAAGCTTAGGACTAACAGCATTCTCAGTAATGGCAGCAGCACGAGAGGACTTAGAGCTAGATGCACAATTCTAAGGAAGGCTTTGCTTTAATTCGGGGTGAAGCTTGAAGTAGCGAGCTTTAGTGTGTCCCACTTTGCTACAATGATATCAAACAACTTTTCTAGTCAAGGTACGAGATTCGAAACTAGTAGCAAGGGCCATCTGATCAAGTATAATTAGAGGTGCTGAGGCATGGCAAGAAGCAGACTGGAGTAACCAACGTCGACGCTCCTCACCATCAATAGTAGTAAAGGCTTCATATAAAGACGACATCGGTGAGGTATTCAAGATATGAATGTGGAGAGACTCAAATTTAGGTTTTAAATTCATCAAGAACTGATATGTATGCTGACGAGCATGTCGTTTAACCATCACAGAAGCTGCCTCATCTGAAAAATCAATTAATAGTACATATTGGGCCAATTCTTCCTACCAAGACTATAAGTACCCAAAGTATTCAGCCATGGAAAATCTTAAAGACTCTTGGAAAGCATGAGAAATATCTTGGTATAGCTAAAAAATACGAGCATCATTGCAGCCATGTGCATACATCTGTGTCAAGGTAATCCATAACTAGGGAGCCGTATCATGATACATGAACATATTGTAGACATGTTCCTCCATAGGATTGAAGATCCAACCCAAGATGGTGCAGTTATTAATATCTCACTGAACACCTTTAGGATCGGTCTCCAAATGTGGCTTCTCAGTTTTTAAAAACCAACTAAAATTTTCTTTTACCTCGAGGAAGAGACGAAGAGATTGGCTTCAAGCAACAAAAGTGTTCTCCATTCAGTAATACACTAGTAATATGATGAGCCATTATATGTTCGGAAAAAGAGAGATATGATAGGGATATCTGATAAACAACCTTATCATTGAAGTCAGTCATATTGTTCAATAAACAAATGCAAAGTAAATAGCCTAAAACCAAGAGCAATGCTACTAAAACAAACACAAAGCGGCAAAATCAAGAACAATGCTACTGAAACAAAAATAGTAGCCCCAAACAAGTATAAAGACAAAAAAATAAGAATTTACCACATTAGCAAATCACAGTCCGAATATGGCGTGCGAGACGACACCAAATCAAGCTGGAGAGCCAAAAAAAGATCAAAGTCAACAAACAAGTTTGCCGAACCAGAGATGTTGAACTAGTGGACATGACCCAACGAACTAAAGATCTCAAGTTGCGAATCAGAGGTGGGTCGACACAAAGGAGATCTTAGGTAAGGAAGCTATGGCGAACCAAAGGGATGCCAAAGTCAATGGTGATGGTGACTAGGTAGGTCAGGAGGGTTGGCAAAGGTGAGAATCGTTGGTGGCTATAGCGAGGGATGACGAAAGTGAGGTTTTGATGGTCGTTAATGGTGATGGCGAGGGATGATGACGACAACTACAAGGAATGACAACGACAACACCGAAGGTTGACGACAGCGACATTAAAGATGACGTTGACGGAGGACGAAGATAGCGACTGGAGCTAAGGTTGTGGTGGCTGTGACGGGATTAGAGTTTGGCTGCTACTGAATTTTTTTTTTAGATTTTGGCCTTGATATCAAAAATAATAACAAAATTCAATAATTTTAGTTTACTTACAAAGAGGGATAATTGTTTATTTATATAAGTAGGGAAGATTTACAAAAGAATATAGAATCTATAATATAAAAAAGAAATTAAATTAAATTAAATTAAGGATATCAAAAAAATTCTAATTTCCTAATATATGTTATTTTCAATAGTTTTCGGTATGCCTGGGTTCACAATTAAATAAATTTGGATTTTTTATGAGTTTCAAGTTTTGGATCTCTCTCCTTGTCTTTCGGCATTTACTAATAGAAACCCCAACCACGTGAACGAGGCCCATACCAAATTCCTACTTCTGATCATAATAGAGATTCATACCTCACATATTAAAGATAAATAATATGTAGGTTCTATATATATTTTTAGTTCCCACACAACAAATTTGTCATATATAGTTTTAGTAGCACATGGAGTCTTGGATGGTCATGCCAAGGATTGTATTATTGGAAAGGACAAATTGTAAAAAATTGTATACATGTAATCAAAAAATTATTAGTGCTATTTTTTTCCTCTTTTTTTAAGCCTCGGATACACACTCCCACACTATTCTAAAAAGAATGAAAATAGAACAGGAAGGACAAAAAATGACAATGGGGCAAAATGGGATGAAAATGTAGTATCCCATCTCTATCTCGTATTTTATTGGGACAAGAATGGAGAGAGAGAGAGAGAGAGGGGGGGGTGGGGCATAGACATATCATAATTTTTTTTGTAAAATAAGATAAAGTTTTTTTATTTTTTTTAATTTTAAATATAATATTGTAAGTAAAAAATGGTAGTTGATGAATGATTAAAATTAAAAAATATAAAAAAATAAGAAATATAGATGAAAAATAAGAAATAAATATAATATAGTTTTGCATTTAGTCTTTGTATTTTCAAAAATAAACTTTATCTATGTGTTTATATACATAATTATATTTATTTTAAATAATCAGGAATGAGACAAAAAAAATCATGCAAGAAAAGAAAATACTATATTTGCTCCATATGTTATCGAGAATAAAAAATAACACGTAAATAACATGGCAGGAATATGAGAGAGCGAGAACATGTAAATTTTTATCCCTCCTATTTTATGGCTATTCCAGATGCAATTCTTATAGTTTTTCACTCCATTTCTTGTTATACCGATAGAATAGTCTAGATAGCTACGTTTGGTTTTATTGAATGGTGATAATACGTATCAATCAATCAAGTAAGGATACAAGGCATATTCTTTCTATCTCTTTTCGTAGTTTAGGTGGATTAATTAGTGAATTGTTATTTAATCCTTGTCTAAATTTTTTTTATCACATTCACTTTGTAAAGTCTTGTAATGAAATATTATAGTCATTGAGTTAAAATATGTTCGAGGAGTGTAAACTCAATTATGTATATATTTAGAATTTTTTATATTCTAAGTAATGCAAGGGGCTAGTCCAGGATCATATGTACTATTCCTCTACAAAGACAATAAACATCCTCAACAGCAAGGCGCGACTCTCTTTCTAAGTTATTCCAGCTTCTTCATAATTTCGTGCCACGATGAATATACAAAACAAAAAAAGAGGACCATTTCAATGGAAGGAGAAGGACATGCAATGTTTAAGGTCACACGTCTTCGTGCATAGTGCACAAAGTATCACCTAGCTTTGTGTAGTCTATATGTTGGGGATTTAGAACCAAATACTCAATCTCACACATGGCCGAGATCACACAAACAATAATAAAGAAGAATGAAATCAAGAACGCAAGGACTCTCAAAAGCAATGTGGAAGGATTCTCAGAAGGGCAAATAGCAACGGCAACCCTAATGTCTATTATAAGTTTGTTCCATAACAAACCGAACGATTTATCCATCTGTCTTGCATAGCTCAAAGTATTTTGATAGATCATCAGACCGATCGATCTGTTTGACTACATAGGGAATTTTCTTCCCTTTCTTAACAATCTCTCACTTGAAATAAGTCAACTCTAAGCTTTCTGGTACCAAAAAATCGCCGTCACCACAAAATTGAACAAGCTAACCAGTGTGAGCCAATTCTCCCATCTTCTAAACATGAAGACCAACCGAATTAAGCTAAACAAGTGTAGGGACCCGGTCCCTTGTCATTTTTTGCTATTAATGAAAACGAGTATGTTATATTCAGTGGGAATGGTTAGAAGTGTAGATCATGAGTAAGAATTCAAATTTTAGCCTGTATATGTTTGCTAACGGCGATTAGATGTTGGGTAATGCATGAAAACATTGTTGCGAAGTGTTTGGCTTATGTTTGGTTTAGTTTTAGCTTTTGTTGGTTCGGGATTTCTACCTCAGTTTTGATCGCTTGGTGGAGGGTAGACCACTCGAGCGAACAGGTGGTCGAGTGTTTCTGGCCATAGGGCCCGCTCGAGTGGTAGGGGTTCCGCTCGAGCGGACCTATAACATACAACTTGTAAGTTACGAGTTTTAGCACTTCACCTTCATTCCTTTCATTTTTTTCTCTCTCTCTCTCTCTCTAGAATAGAAGTGAGAGCTAGGCTTTAGGTTTGGAGGGTTGTTTGGAGTTTCTTAGCTTCTCTTGGTGAGATATCTCGCATCCATCATAGTTGTTTACCCGTTCAAGGCTCGAGTTAGACATTGGAGACTCCCTTCTCACCTTTTGGTTGGAGATCCTCACGGTTGGAGCTTGTTTGAGCATTTTTTTTCTTGTTGATCTAGTATCCTAAAGGTAAGATCTATGACTATCATTGAATATCTATATGATATGCGTTGTATTTTTTATTTTACGAACCTAAAAGCATGAAAATGATATTTTTGAAGCCCTGGGTTAGGGTTTGAGGTTAATGAAGGTTAAATTTTAGATCTATGAATGATTTAATATGATTCTATCTTTACGTCGTTGTTGGATATGATTGGATTTGAAAAATAATGGGCTAGGGTTTGAATTTGAACTTAAACCATGAAATTTGGGGGTTTAGGGGTTAAGGGACCCATATGTTGCAATTGATGTAATTATTGGTTGAATTGAGAGTTGTAATAACCTATTGCATATATATTCCATGAATTTATGTGGCACATGACAATGTCGGGTGTTAAAGTTGGGAGGTTTTAGTGTAAAATAGGAAAATACATGTGGTGATTGAGTTTCAAATTGTAGTGATATGGATTTTGGCAAGAGGAACCGAATTGACGGTTGGATTCGTTGTGATTGTTAATGAAATGAAATAATTGAATAATTGAAGTACCGTGTGATGAAATCAAATGATTAAGTTTGGACACGAGTTGCTTCTTAGTGAAAGACTGAAAATTTGTGCAATGTAAGGTAAGCCATTTTTCAAGTTAATTCCTGTAAAAGCGTGCTCTTGGGTGGCTCACCCATCGATATTTTAAAAAAAAATTAAAAATATGTGCTCTCCGTGTCGAGCTATAGAATGAGTAATTATTCCTCGGACCTCGCGTGGCCCGGTGATGATAAATATGCTTGAGTCTATAGGCGTCGTCCAGCTTTGGTACTTGATTGAATTATTGAATAAATTGGGTTGGTAAAACCTTAATTGGATGAATGGATAAAATAATAGAATATGGGAATATGTTGAGTTGGTTTGAAAATGGTGAGATGATTGGTTATAATGGTTAATTTAACTTTAACTATGGAGCATTGAACGATAACTCTCTCGTTGAAAACTTGGTTATGTATTGAGAATTTGACTTGGAACAAATGATGTTGATTTTGGATAAATTTATGTGTGCATCCCGCATAACCATCTTCACATATCATGCATATGTTTATTGTTAGTCTTTTACTATGAGTTTCAGCTCATGTTGTTTAATAACATTTTAGGTGTTAATGAGAAGAAGGCTTTGGAGTAAAACGGATGGTCGATGGACCCTTTTTGAGTAGTTAATAGGATTACACTCTCATTCGTATTGTCTTTTGAGAAATAAAATTGTAAAAATGTAATTCTTAATTTCTTTTGGAGTACTTCGATTACTGTATCTTAGGTTAGAACATCCGTATTATAAGGCCCTAAAACCGTATATTCATGTTATGTATGCATATGAGGACATTTCGTTTGTTTGTTGGGTTGAAAGCTTTAATATTTACATGATATATCTTGATAGTGGCGTTAGATTTTGAGTTATTGAGTTGAAAGGTGATTGCTTTGTTCTCAAATGGATGCTTTACTTCTTAAGTTTGCCTATCAAAAACCATGTTCAATGGATGAGGGAAAATGGGTGATTTTTCCAACACTTTGAAAATTTTATAGTTTTTGGGCAGTGAACTCTCAGGTACCCTACCGCTCGAGCGGTGAGGTGTTTGCTCAAGCGGACTCTGCTGGGTGGTGTTTTATTGAAATTTTGTTTTCAAACGAGATTTTTCTTAAATGTTTTGGGGCTATACTTTGGGATATAAATTGACTGCTTTCAGGAGTCATTTACAAAAAGAAATGGTCACTTTTCTTGTATTTTCTAGACTTTTACTCATGTTTGATTATTTTGAAATTGGGGCGTTACAACAAGCCTCCAAATTCTTAATAGTCACCACCTTCGTGAATATGCTTATGAGGTTTTCCTTTGTATGGATATGCTCCAAACTAAGATATTCATCCTCCAACATCAAGTGTATAAAGTGGTGCTTTATGTCAATATGTTTTGTCCTAAAATAAAAGACTAAATTCATTGCTGAGTGGATAACATTCTAGCTGTCACTGAATAATAGGCAATTGTTCTACTATTTACCCAAATCTTTCACGAAACCTTTCAATCATATCAGCTCATTGCACGCCTTCGTGGCTGCAACATACTTTACCTCAATTGTGAAGATGGCCACAATTTTTTGCAACCATGAAACCAACTGATCGTCACACTCCTATTGTAAAAAGATACCCAGTGGTGCTCTTTCTATTGTCGATGTTCTTTGGTAGGTCTAAATTCACAAAGCCTTGCAATTGAATTTTTATTCCATCATAACACAAAGCTGGGTCAATAAAACCTCTAAGATACTACAAAATTCACTTATGATTTTTCAATACTCATTGCCTAGATTTGTTATAAATTTACTCACAACTCCTACTGCATGAGTAATGTCTGGCCTAGTATAGATAATAACATACATAAGGTTGCCTATGGCACCTTAGCTATGTGACTCATATTTTCCTTTGTGACAGCTCTTTGTTTATTTGAAAGTTTAAAATAACTTTTCAATTGCTAACAGACTTAGCACCTTCCATGTTTAGCTTACTATTCTTTCTATCCCTGTTAACTCTCATACCAAGGATTCGCTTTGTAGATCCCAAATCTTTCATGAAAAATCTCCTAGACATATGTGTCTTGAGATTAGAAATCTCATCCACACTTAATCCTACAATCAGCATGTCATATGCATATAAGAGAAGTATCAAATGTAAAGTAGCAAATTGTTTTACATAACAACAATGATCTCCATGACATCTACATGATCTTGTATCTGTCATAAAAATGTCAAACTTTTTGTACCACTCTTTAAGTGCCTATTTAACCCATACAGACCCCTCTTCAGTTTGCAGGCCATCTCTTTTTTCTTTTTAACTGAGTAACCCTATAGTTGGTGCATGTAGATCTCGATATCTAAATCCTAATGAAAGAATACGTTCTTGACATCTAGTTGCTCTAAATACAAGTCTTCTACTGCTACAATACTTAACACTACTCTAATGGTAGAAATTTTCACAACTAGTGAAAAGTTTTCTCTGTAGTCGATCCCTAGCTTCTACCAAAACCCTGTGACTATTAGTCTTACCTTATACCGCTTGCTTCTATCAATTCTTTCCTTTAACTTGTAAATCCACTTGCTTTGCAGTGTTGACTTTCTCTTGGACAACTGTACTAAGTCCCAAGTCTGGTTTGATGAGCGTGAGTCCATATCATCATTCATGGCATGCTCCCACTCCTTTTTTGACTCAACTTGTAAAGCCTTTTCAAAGTATTCTAAGTCACCACTGTCAGTCAATAACAAATAATACAATGAAAGAGAATAATGTTTTATAAACTTACTAATTCTGATAGACCTCGTGAGAATAAGAGTATGTGGTTCTGCATGTGGAGTAGACTATATGTTCTCATCTCGAGGTTCCAAGAATCTATCATATGAATGTTCAAACTCAACGTAGTTTGACTTATTTGTGGTCTCAATTTTTTGATCTTGTCAATTTTTAAACAAAATAGACTCATTAAACATTATGTCTATACTTCTAATATTCTTTCTATTTTCAGAATCTCATAGCTTATACCTATAGCTATCAATACCATAACCAACAAAAATCCACTTTCGAGATTTAGGGCAAAGCTTATCCCTATTCTATGGCTCAGTATAAACATAGACTATACAACTGAAAATATGTAAATGGAAAAGTTTGACCTCTTTTTCAGTTCACGCTTCCTCTGGCAATCTGCAGTTCAACGAAATTGAAATACCTCTATTGATCAAATCCATTGTAATGCTCACCGCATCAACCTAGAACTACTTTGCAACCCTGCATGAATCCTCATGCTTCTAGTACTTTTTAGGATCATCATATTCATGTTTTTTGCTACTTCGTTATGCCTTGTCTTCAACCTTCTGATCCCATTAGCTAAACAGGAAGTCTCAACTAGGGTCTTTTAGCTCTTAAATATGCCAAACACGTCAGATATATTATAGAAATAAATTCATAATTTTCTAGTAGCATTATTAATGAAAGTAACAACATACTGTGATCCACTACGAGAAAACACCTGAGATGGTCCCCATACGTTGGTATGAACCAGTTCCAACCATTTTGCTTTTGAAGTACCTGCTTCCTTTGTAAAGTTAACTTTCTTCTATTTTCAAAAGACACAGGCTTCACAAAAATCCAAATCAATCGATCAAATACCTGGTAGCTTTCTTTTCTGAACCATTACTTTCATACCTTTCTCGCTTATGTGATCGAGTGGTGTGTGACAGGTACCAGCATCAACCTCTGATCTTGCAACTGATATTCTACTGTAAGAACTTGGTGATACATACAAAGTACCTTCATTTTTATCTTGGACCAAAACTAGTGACTCATTTGCACATCTTCTATGAATCTCCTACAAACGACGTCACAATCCTAGATTTTTCCAGCTGGCCCACTAAGATTAAATTTATTATTAAACTATGAACGTGTCTAACATGATTTTGCTTTAATATTATACTATTGGCTTGAGTGATCTACACCTCACTCTTTTCAACAATATTACAAGCTTTGTTGTCACCCAAATAGACCTTTTTGAAATTCTCTTTCACATAATTATAAAGGATATCCATGTGGGGAGTAGCATGGAATAATACCCTTCAGTCAATAAAGCTTTCTGGCAAGTGACCTGTCGAGAACTTTTCAGTCAAAGACATTCAAGATTAAGTTCTGGACTACAAAGCATAAATCAAAGTATCAATATTTTCATCATCAGTAAGGTTCATCATAGCCTTACCCTTTGGTTTGCGTTGTCTCTTTATTTTCACAGAGCTTTGTAGTCTTTCTTGAAGTGACCCTTATGACTACAGTTCTAATAGTCACCAGATTTTTGCTCATCATCTCGCGACTGTGATCTTCTTCGTGACTTAGATCTGTAGTTCCTTAGGTCCTTGTAATTACCTCTTCCTTCGGCGTTAAGAACCGATCTTGATGTAGGCTGTGGCACTTTGATTTGGGTTGTCATCCCATTTTTTTTTGTTTGCAAAACATATGTTTGAATATCAACTTTTTTAGAAAAAAAAATAAAGAAGATTTTCCTTTTTAAAATAAAATAGGCAAGATATTCAAACATGTAGAAAAATAAAGTCGCCAATTGATTTTTGAGAAAAAACAAAAACAACAACAACAACAAAAAGCCACAGGTCTGCGTAACCATTGAAACATGGTTCAATAGCTAAGGTACGAAAAGAAAAGTGTTAGGCACATATTTCGCTCAACTGTTAGGTTGACCTTTACTTTATCATATTTGGCTCTTGTCAAAAGTTTTTTAAAAATAACAAATACAGAACGAGAAGTTAGAGTGAGCCCATGCAAAAGCAAGCAAGAAAGATAAAATTTTATCTAAAAAGAAAAGAAAAATCATATGGGTCATGCGATGTAGTTTTTGTATCTAACATGCACCATTTATCGTTTGAACAAAGTCAGATCGAATCTATAAAAAGAACTAAAGGATCCTATCAAGAAGAAAGGCAAAATCCTAAAAGGGACATGCTGTATAGTTTTCTGGTCTAATATGCTGCATATATGATCAAACAGAAGCTAAAAGAGTTCTAGAACATTATTTTTAGTACTGGACTAACAGAAAGCTCACGGTCATAGGAACTAGAGGTTGCAACCGTTATAAAATACAATCCAAACGTCACAACTGTGGCAGCCAGAGGTCACGACCGTTACAAATAGAAAACATTTATTGCGGCCATGGCAATCAAAGGTCACAGCCGTGGTAACCAAAAGTTGCAACCATGATAATCAATAACAACATAATGGTTTTCACAGTGTACAGTGTTTGAGTAGGTGTGAAAATACATAAAAGGCTTGGTTTACAAATTCAACAGAATAAATCAACATACTTCTTTTCACGAAATCACATGTATCTCTATTTTATTAGGATTTTACTCTATTCTATAACCTAATAAGGAATATACATGCTTAATATGAATGAATAAATAAATTACAAAAGAAAACTATAAATAAGTAAATAGTAACCCTAATCATAACGATCCCTGAGAGAGAGAGAGAGAAGAAATAGGGATTTTTGAAAGGTTACGATATCCTATGGTTACCTGAAATGATTATCCACCCACGAATATGTCCTCAAATATCGTGAGTTGAGATCGACAAGCCGGTCATACACCAAAGATCCTCCAAACGCGAACGGTATCTTGAACTCAAATCGAGAGGGGGGAATATGGTCTTAGAGAATAGGGTCGGGAAATATATAAAAAGGACACGGCCGTGAATAACGAACCTCGCGGCTATGAAGAAAAAGTACGAACCGTGATGATTGTGACATCCAAAGGTCACAACCATTTGCGAGATCGAAGAATCATGATAGTCGTGACATCCAAAGGTCATGGCCGGTTCTAAGATCGAAGAACTATGATGGCTGTGACATCCAAAGTTCACGGCCAATTGTAGGATCGAAGCACCAAAACGGTCACAACGTTCAAAGATAACATTCATGATGTTTTTGAAGCATTAAGTGTTTTATTAGGTTTTGAGTCGAGTTCTTGATTTCGTAATCGCTTGAAGGTATCCTTTAGCATAGCTACATATATCTTCGTCATCAGAGAACATTCGTGGGATGCCTAAGATACGGCTTGGTCAAGTTGGGGTGTCTACATAAATCCCTCTTGCATTGTTCTTCTATGTGACTCTTCCCCCGAAATGAACCCAGCGAGATCCTCCATCTTCAACTTTGCTAATCTGATGAATTGCTAACCATCGCAACCAAATCATTCCAACTTTTCGATAAACTAAATAAGAGGGGTAGAACCCTTATTTCATCATCAAAGTTAATACTCACTTATTCTAGCTGATTGATGATGGTATTAAATTTATTAAGATGCTCAGCAACAATAACATCATCCTCCATCTTTAGATTGCACTACTTTTTCGTCAAATATATCTTATTTGATGCCATTGAAATTTTGTACATCTTCTCAAGCGCCTTGAACAAATGCATTGTCGTCTTCTCATTTATGATATTAGACGTCACCGACAGTTAATGGTGCACAAGAGACCCGAGAAATTCGAAAATCGAACCAATTCGACATTTATGAGTTGAGTTGGTTCGATTTTTACAAATAATTGATTTATTCCTAGATTTCAAAAAAAATAAATCGATAATATTGTTTCGGTTCCTAGGTTAGTCTGGAATTAATCCGAATCAATCTGAGGACCGAACCGTATAGACCCGATTAATGTATATATATATATATATATATTAATCTATATATATATATATATACACACACACACACACACATATATAAAAGAAATAAAAAAATATTAATCATTAGATTACAAACATAATTATTGTGATATTCACATAGAAAAAATAAAAATCTTTCTAACTTCACAAATTAGAAAAAAATAAATCATTAGATTAGATAATTATTATTAATTGGTATTTATTTTTTATATGTCATTTATTTTTATGAATTTTTTTGTTAGATATTTGTCATTTTTTTCATTGAATAAATTATAAAATAATTATTTAAGATTTTATTTCATACTTTTATTATATTGTATGAATGTTAACTTTTATTTGTTATTCATTTTAAACTTTTAAAATTTATACATAGTGATTTTTTTTTTGCGCGTAAAGTAATTTTTAAAATTCATGGAACCGTAGTGTCAAACCGAACCAACCAGATTTTTATTGATTTAGTTTGTTTGGTTCTACAATATGATTGAGTTGATTTAGGTCTAAAAAATTGGAACTGATAAAAATTGGTTTGATCCTAAATTTAGTACGGAACCGAACCAAACAGACCCATGTGCACCGCTATTGACAGTGCCAAGCTTAATCACATGGTCTCTAGGGCTTTCCAATCTAGTATGTATCATTCGCCCTTTGGCATCTTCGGCTTCTTCTTGAGTAAGGGAAGATATAAATCTTTCTGATACAAATTATCTTTGATCTGCATCCTCTAGCAGGCAAAGTTCGAGCTATTGAACTTTTAAATCTTGATCTTACCTTCTTCTTCCATTGAGCAGTCTTTGATCTCTGTAACCGATGCTCTGCTACCAATTATTGAGGATTTGAAACCAAGCGTTCAATCCCAAACATGACCGAGATCACAAACAATAACAAAGAAGAACAAAATCAAGAATACATGCAAAAATCACAGTACAAGAATTTTACGTCATCAAATGGTGCCTACTTCTGAGGAGTTCATATTTTTCACTAGTTTTTTAAGAAGGATACAAGTACAACAAGTAACATCAAAGTCCTATGAAAGAACTCTAAAAAAATCACATGATAACTGCAACTCAAATACGAATTATAAATTTATCCCACAACAGACCGATTGATTTGTCTTGCATAACTCGCAGTAATTTGACAGACCGTTAGACAAATCAATTCAACTGAATGCAAAGGAATCTTTTTTTTTTTTCACTTTTTCAAGAATGAAGTAACTTCCATGACGTAGTTCACACACTATAAGATATAGGTCTTGCTTTAATGCCAATTATAATGCCTTCATCTCAAATTCTTAATTATGATTATCCTTCGGGGCTAGGTCTTTAAAGCTTTAAAATACATAGCTCATGAACGTTTTCTAATTGGGCAATATTAGGCGAAAAGTCACATTTTGATTGGGTAATTATGTAAATTTAGTCAATCTTTTATAATAACCATTCTATCAAGGAGGTGAGATTATAGAATAATAATTTTTTTGGATATTTTTCTAACGCGCAACAATAAAATTGTGTTACTCTTCCCTTGTAATTGTCCTTTTATCGTGTCACATAATACAAAGAAACTCCAACAATTCACAGACGAACTCGGATGAATTGCGGTACTGGAGTTCTTGCACAAAAAGAAGGTGCTGCTTTGATCCGCACCAATATTGATCCGTTTTGAGCATTGTACCAAAAATTTCTTATGAATAGTTCTGATCATAGAAGTGGTCCTAAAATGGGCCCAACTGAGGCACAATAGGGTTGATGTGCTCCAATGACCCGTGCTTAATTATAATCCATACCAATAAGCTAAAGTGTATGAGAGGTAATAAAGGAATACCATTAAAAGCACAATAATATCAAACCTTAAACAAGACCACTGTACAATGTGCTATTGAATGAAGTTCTTGTCCATCACCTACCCAATGAATGCTAAGCAACTCCCATACAAGTTCTCTCCCTATTTCTAGAAACCCACTTGCATTGCCAAACACCACAAACTGAACATAAAATATAACAGGGACAGTGGGATGAGGATTATTGAATTTTCTAATGAATACCGACAACCCTTGCTTCCTCAAACTTGATATACATGTGCCAAACAAATCATTTGAGAATTATACATCACACGGACAATTCGAGCTTTTCCAGACTTGTCGGGCTTTCTCAATTTGATGTGAGGATTAGGGGGATCTAGCTTTCTCAATACACTGCCTTACCGTTCTTTCTTGTGCTAGTTAGGTTTCAAGAAGTAGCCTTTTGGATTTCCAAACCTTCACAGTGTTTCACAAAGAATGGTGCTGAGATGAGGGTATAAAATGCCGCCAGTCCACAATCTAAAGGAAATAAGTTAACTGCTGCTTCTTCCTTGAACCTCCTTCTCCGTACAAATCATTCCACTGTTTTAGTTCACTCATTATAGATCCCTCTGCAGCAAAACTTGGTGCAACCTGCAGTAAAGAAAATCCCCTTTTTTTAGCTTTCGAATATAACACATCTATGGACAAAGGGAATCTGTCAGAAAATTGTAAGACAAAAGATCTAAATTCTATGCCATCATTCACCAATTATCAACTTAGGCCCAGGTAGTCTTTTATCATTACAATTAAGAACTGGAATACCGTACAAGTAAAGACAATTCAGTGGGAAGCCATTTTTTAACATAAGAAATACTTTACTAGTGAGATGTACAAGAGAAACCAGAGTGACCAGGGTAATGGAATTTGAGCTAAATATTAGCATGTTATAAGGTTACCAATTTAGAAGAAGAATCCATTCCCAAGGAGGGTTCAAGATTCCACTCATCACATATAAAACAGTAGAGGATTCAACTTATAAGAACAAAGCATACATGATTCCAGCAACAACGAAGACCAAGGTTGTCTCGGAAAATGAGGAACTGAACCAGCTAAAGATGAAATTAACTAAAAAGCCACTTCATACAAAATTTGGCATGATACAAGTTAAAGCAACCTATCGTAAAAGTGCCTGAACATTCAATATGATTAAATGGTAAGATCCATCTTGCTTTCCGTCTCTAGGTTAAATGGTGTAAAATGAAAATTTGACATCCTGGCTCTTATAGAAGTAGCAGTAAGGAACCATAATATTTTGATGGCTGGGAGACTCGTAGTAGTTAGTTTTGTTTCATTGTAGAAAAGGATTATCCTCAAATTTAATATATCAGAAAGGATTAATTTAGAGATGCCCTAGGGGCACTAACGGTATCAAAAGGGGGGAAACGAACAAAACAAGAACAAAAAAAAAAACAAGAAGGTTACCTGATTCTTTGCCTTCCTCATGTCTTCCATGTTTAAGGGCCTCAAAGTAATTACACTTTCGTCTTTACGTTCTTCTTTCAGATCTGAAGCATCCTCCGAGCTCTGCCCTTCGTCAGTTTTGTGCTTCTTCTTCTGTGTAGAGAAGTTAATAAAGAAAAGGATAAATGCAGAAATATACATTGTGAACAGTAATCAAAATCACGGAAGAAAAAATAAATTTTTAAAAGGGAATAAGATCTTAGTATGTAAGAAAATACCATATCCTTCAGTCTTTCTTGTTGTATTAGCTCCCTAACAGGTAGATAAGCTGCAGTGATGCACAAATTCTGCTTTCAAGTTTCAACAGTGTGGACAAACCTTTAGACATGGCCTTGATGTAGAAATCCAACTCAACAATGTCATTTAAAATGGTACAAACCTTAAGATCACTTCCGCTATATCCTTCTGTCATGGCTGCGAGCTCCTTGAAGTCTAGATTTTCTACTTTTTCCTTTGCCAAAAGAGTTTTCAAGATCATTTCCCGGCTCTCAACAGATGGGAGACCGAGCATTATTCTGTTCACCACAAATAACAATGCTCGGTAAAATTTATAATCTTTATGAGAGTTTATCCTTGAGTTTCTTATTTGTTCAACAAGATTCTAGAAAATCCAAAAAAAAAAAAAACAAATAGTTGTTAAGACTAGAACAGAAATATTAATTTGAACTTTATAAAGGTCATTTTGACATTTCATAAAATTGTAATTTAGGTTCGCATATTATTGACTAAGAAACTGTATTGATTTCCCAATCGATGATTTTAGTCACAAACAAATATTTAAAGTTGAAAGGCAATGAAGGATTTGCACAGACCATTATACCTAGGAATACCTAAAGTTCCATGCAGTTGCAGAAGATGTGAATTTTCCTAGCTATAGAATGCACTGGAAGATGGGAATGATGCTGATTATGACACTAAAATGCACATATACCTGCGCTCAAACCGCCTAATTATCGCTTCGTCAAGGTCAAATGGCCTGTTGGTTGCAGCAAGAACAAGGATGCGTTCACCTGGTTTTGTCATCAATCCATCCCAATGTGCCATGAACTCGTTCTTAATTTTCCGCATAGCCTCGTGCTCCCCAACTCTTGTCCGCTGTCCAAGCATGCTATCAACCTCATCTACAAAAATAATAGTCGGAGAAACCTTTGCTGCAAGTGTGAACAAAGCTCTGACATTCTTTTCATCTTCTCCAAACCATTTTGAAGTGATGGTTGACATTGAGACATTGATGAAGCTTGCACCTGCTTCATTGGCAATGGCCTTTGCCAGCATTGTTTTCCCAGTACCAGGAGGACCAAAAAGCAATATACCTCTACAAGGCTTAAGAAGCCCACCTTTGAAGAGGTCTGGTCTTCGAAGAGGGAGCATGACCAGCTCCTGAAGTGATTCTTTAGTCTCATCCAAGGCACCGATATCCGCAAACGTCACTCCAATCTCATTTGCTGGAATAACCTCCGGCCTTATGCGTTTCTCAAATTCATTGTCAGGAGGAACTTCCTGCAGGAAAGCCACAAAATGATTAGAAGTCGAGAAGGAAATGCAAGAACTTGAGTAAATTGTTAATTACGGAAAAATGTCCAACAAGAATTTCAAGATCAAGAATTGGAAACACAGGCTTATATGATAGCATAACATATACCAAATTTGTAAGATGGTAAAATAGTGAAACATATGACCACACATTATTAGGAAGTTACATTCTTCACGTACAAAATAAATCTTGACACTTCAGCAAAAGAAAAAATGAATCATTGAAACTGCATCTTAGTAAGAAAGGTTATAACATAATACACTTAAGACTTTCAGAAGATGGTGTGGAAGATCATGAATCTCAATTGCACCATACATTTAGCTGAAATAATCCCATCAGGATTTATTCTTTGCAGTTACCAAAATGTCAGTGTGCTAAGAATGATCTCTGCAGGGTTTGTTTTTTTTTGTCTTTCCACTTAGTCCTCATCTCCCTTTTCAATTAAATATTGTCAGAGATGGGCTTACCGGTGTTTTTGATGGAGGTGGATTCTCCCCATCTTTCTTTCCAGAAGGAAGTGATTTATCTGTCTCGCTTTTGTTTTCAGATGTCAGGTTCTCAGATTTTGCTTCAGGCTTTGATCCAGTTATCTCTTCCCCCTCAGCGTCCTAAAGTTCAGAAGACAAATGAAACACATTTCAGTCCTATTAAAATCATTTCCACTCTCCAGTTGTTGAAACCAGAATGTTGAGATGTAGAACAAACCTTGGAAGAATCAGCATTTGTTGCTAGTTTGAGTGTATCTTTCCCACACATTTTCCCCTCCTGGAAGATACTTAATCCATGGGACAAACTGTTCGAAAGCCAGAATTGCAACTACATAAAACTTGTTGAAAAAGAAAAAGAAAATGGAGAAAAAAGAAAAAAGAAAGAAAAAGAATGAAGCCGAAAATATCATAGTTACGGAAAACTAGTAGTCAACCTCTTAGATGATATAAGAAGCTTCCCATTCCGGTACTTTGGATCCTTGTTGTTCATCAAATGATAAGATATTGCTGATACTACAATCTCTTCTATGTAATTACTGAGAACCATTGTGTCTGCATGGCAGATTGAACCTAGATCATCACATTCAAGATCATTTGCTGCAAGTACCTCACCAATGTGATTTTTGTTGTCCTGAAACTGGATCGCCTTCATGTCCTCTTCCAGTTGGGATTTCCAGCTTACAAGATGAGTTTCATCTTCAGGAGGCTTGATATCAATATTATACGGAAATAAAAGAGCAAGTCTCTCCTCCATTTCGGCGCAATCATTGTCTGGGTCCACCATTCGGGAGCCAAGGATTAAGACTGATCCTGATAGTTTCTTTAACATTCTATCGAACAATTTGTACAGCCTTGGGGATTGGAGAAGAAACTTCTCAACATTTCTTATGTAAAGAATAATGGAATTGGTTTGAGAGACTGAAACCAAAACCTGCAAGAATCCTGCCTATTAGTGCCTTCCGAGATATCTAAAAGCAACATAATCAGGAGTCATCTAAATAAATTGTAGGGGAAAAAAGGTCAAGAAATCATTCACATAAGACCATGCATAAATCTAGTAAGATTTCAAGTTTTGAAACAACTCATCCATGGCTACACTACCTTGAAAAGCGACTGTAAGAAAAGTTTCTCATCAAAAGACCAGCTGCTCATGCGCTTGAGGGGACCTAAAATACCAACAACAAAAAATCGAAGGACCAGTAAGAATGGCAAAACCAAATAATTTACCATTTACTTGACAGTATCTATTAATCAACCATCTGCACAGAACAGAATATCAAGTTCAAGTAGACAATGTTCAAAGAATAAAAAACTAAATGACCAAATCACTTCAGATAAAATGAAATAGGAAAATTTACAAGTTTTAGGCTGAATATCTACTAATCATTTATCAATGGAATCCACAGCAGTGATTGTTATTGTACTAATCTCATGCTTAAGGAAATATTGGTTGGCAATGCCTTGTAGGCAAAATGGTATTTGGTTGGTTCTCAACCTTGATGTCTAGGGCTCAAGTCCTAGACATGCGCTTGGAATTAGGCTCTCAATATTCACTTTAAAATGAAACTCCCATAAGTCAAGGAACATGGTAGTAAAAGCAAACAAAATAAGTATAAATGATAAGCGATCCGGTAATGTTCTTCCATGCAGCCTGTGGCTTACTAGAAATGAAACACATTGGCTGGAAGAAACTACCCTATTTGCCGATTGACTTGGAAGTAACAACATAATTGAAACTTCTGCGAATGATAAAATGATAAATACACTTATTTATCCTATAAGTTCAGGCATGAATCTCAAGAAAGATAGTACGTGATAGGAAGCACAAGGATAGGTTAGCTTTTGAAATAACTTGAATTACTTCTGAACATTAAATAATGTTATCAGTGATACAAAAGACTGCTAAATTGGTTCAACGAAAACACAGAATTTCGATGGTAAATGTAAGAAAAAAGTAATGAGTTTTGATTCAATAAAAAAAAAATATTGAATAGCCTAAAATGTTTATATTTTCAGATAAATTTTCCAAAATGAATGTTTATGATGTAACCTGTATTACAAGAAGAGCACTGAGAACTGATGCTGCTCATGTCAGTAGAAGTAGATGCAACTCTACGATGCTTCGGGGGTTCATTAGCACCTTCCATACCCCTGCACAGTAGAGTATATATATTTTATGAGACAAAAAAAATGGTTTAATTCTGTTTTCTGATCCAGCTGTAACAACTTCCACCATACCTGGATGTTATATCCAAGGAGCTACTATGCCTGCACAATGTGCCTGTAGAATGTTTTTTAACCCAAAGCACAATAAAGAAAGTTGTCTCGAAAATATGATAAAAACAAATGAAAAATATGTCATGACAATATGACAAACAAAATGAAAAATAGGTAAACCGAAGTTTTAAGAAGTGATCATCTCATTCAACTACCACAATATGTAAAAATACTACAAGAGAGCAAATCAAACCCCATCAAGAACATTTAAATTTCTTGCCCCCCTGGTCAACATTGCATAACATTGTTTGTGTTCTATTTAAGTGGGAAATGAACATGGCAACAAGAAAAGGAAGAAAAGGACAGTTTGTTAGAAAGGAGGAAACAGACTCTTTGTGAAATTTCCCTTCGTATAATGCATCCACCATATTGTGATGAGTTCTTTAATGGCAAAAGAATTGTTCTTTCTTCTGTTTGCTTTGCTTACTAATGCATATATTTCTAGAATTCACTGTTTTACTAAAGGGAAAAAAAATCCCAACACTTTTTTTTCCTTGTTTTACAATAAAATCTATTTCATATAAAAATTGTGGACTGCCTTTTCCCTTCTTGTATTATTAGTATTCACCTCATTCTCTACTTCCGCCAATGTTCTCCTCACTAGCAAATAGATGAGGAAATCGTAGAGTTTCCAACAACATATCCCCTTGTACTAGGGAAAGAAAATAACATATTAATTCATTTCATCAAATCGAGAACAATAAACAGTTCATCATCTGTATTTAAATGTCCAGACCAAATGACTTTAAATCAGTAAGACACAATCCTAAAAAAAGGAAATTTATACTGCATGGTACATTGATTTGGTGAACCATAGTTACTCATTCCCCCCACAGATTAACTACCGAGATCAATACCACAAACATAATTGCAAGGAATAAAGCATTGAACAGTACTTCAGTTCCAAAAAAAAAAGCAGCCAACTAGACATCATAAAATTGTAATAAACCATCCGCTTAAATGTTGTGATAAATGTAAAGAGAATGGGCTGTTATTCTTCTCATACCTTTGGCATCCTCCCTCGAGGGAATGATTGAGATGGAACCAAGCAAACTGGATAGTCGCTCCAAAGTGACCTCCGAGATGGACCTCTTGAAAGACTATCAAAAGAATTTACCCAGAAATAAGGAAATACTCCTCTTGACACCACATGGGAATTTTTTTTTTCTTTTCTTTTTATCTTGTACAACATAAAAAATGTGTTTGCAGTGCAGAAAAAAAATAACATTATGTAGACATTGGTACCAAAGGTTATCTACAACCTTTTGGTCCACTTGAGAAATTTTCATCAGAAGCATTCATGACTGAAAGACAATTTCACATCTAGGAAACAAGGATGATAGTCAATCACTCAGGGTAAATGAACGAAGACTTACAGAATCTTTTTTTGAACTTCCATACTTGCTCTGCATCTGAGGAGAAAAAGCACAAAAAACATTAGAATGACAAATGAAAAGTTTACAATCAAAGAAGATCAGCATATTGCATAGGTACCTTGAGAGAAAAGTCAGTAACATCTAACAACAACAACTTCGCTTCAAAGTGATGTGCAAGAGCTTTTGCAAGCATTTGCTGGTACAGCTCTTCAAAACATATAATAGCAAAATAATAAAGTCAATTAGGCTGTGAAATGAATCAAAAGCTGCAATAGTTTCCTGCAAGACCAGATAATATACCTGCAGGCCCTGAGAGCAATATAGCTCTACTTGCAGGCGAAAGATTTCTGGTGTACTTGGAAACATCAAGGTGCCTCAAATGAACATATGCGGCACTAGTCAATAACACCTGTGTTCGCTCACTGTCATTGATGTCAAAGAACAAGAAAATCTCAATTATTATCCAACGGCACCAAGAAATATTCTTTCGTTGATATCTAATGCATCAAAAGTTAGACACTCGTAGCAAATGCAAATCTAGAAGATAAGATAGTCAGATTTTATTAGTTTCAGCAATTGATACAATTCTCCTTGAAGAAAAAAATCTTTTTATGATGATCAAATATCTGATGTATTGGAAACAACAAAGAACTAAATCCTTATTATCTCCACACAGGTACGCTTTGTGATTGTTGAAAAGAGGTCCCTTGAGAATGGAAATGGTTTTTAATAATATTTATAAATTACAATAACTGAACAGAAACCTATATCAAAAGTCAGTTGTCGAGTTTCCAACTCCTCAATGGAAGATTAACACAACTTTTAATTAACCAAGTAAAAATCTAATGACAAGAATCAAAGGTCAACAGAATCCTCAGATTAGAGTTGTACAAAGAATGCAATAACAATGCAAGAAGTGCAGGATTCATAGAATATAAATAAATTTCATAGTGCAACAGGATAATTTGTTCAAGCACTTGTCATTGGTAGATTAGCACTTACGGATTTCGTTAGCGGTCATACAACATTTTAATATTCTAGTGATTTGTTAATCGTTGGACACATGAAGTTGAATATACAAACTAAACATATTGGAATGCAAATTGCCAATGGCATAGCAGCTTCTAGTTGCCATAGTCTCGATTCAGAATTTCAATCCAATTTCTACCTTCAAAGGTCTCTTCAGTACCCAATGCTAAATATTGAGAAACTATAAAACAAAAGAGAACACCTCCAATATCCATTTCTGCAATGCCGTGAACAAGATGGAACTTTTTAAGTCTTCCACACATTTTAATCCATATTTCATTTTTGAACTAAAGTTCAGAAGCTTTCACTATAAGGTTGTCAATTATGTGCCCCTCTATGAAACTTTACTGTTATCCACAGTTAACCTATCATCTAAATAAATGACAGGCTGGTGCAATTTTTATCGATAGCAAGCCAGAACAAATGTTGTTTATATGACCTATAGAGAACTTTATCTAGTTATATAAGATCTATACAAAAAGCTGCATTAATCAAATATAAATATATAGAACTGGAGATGAGCAGATTACATGATCATTATTATTATTATTATTATTATTATTATTATTATAAAAGATCTTCCTATTGTTACTAAATGAGACCTGTATAAAAAAGCTGCAAGCTTTGTGAATGCATAATATAAATCTAGAAGAAAAAAAGAAAAAAGAACCGATTCTTTAATTTTTAAAAATAAAATAAAATAAAATCTCTCATTAATACCAAAAAAAAAATCCTCTTTAATACCCATTCTTCTAGTGATCCATAAAAGTATAGCCACCAATTGCAGCAGTAGAAAACACAAAATTACCGTTCTGTACCAGAAAAAAAAAATCTAATTAAATTTTCAAAACAATAAAAAAAAATGAAGAAAAACTGGGTGTAGATAATCATAAAGTTAAACTAATCCAAAGGTCTTAAAAGCATATGAAGGTGATGATCATCACACCGGAGCAATATTTGGGCAATTGTAACGTATATCAAAACAAAAACATCGGTATAATATAACATACCAATTTCCAACAAAAAAAGTCTAATAACTTCGTAGATTTCAACGACAGATTCAATCACATATTAGTTCTTATTGGTAAGAAAATGTTTTATTTAAACGAAAGATGTTCTTCCAGTAAGAACAAATAGTATTTTATTGATTATTATGTGTTTTAAATATGTGCAAAGAACTGTTTTTCAATCATTAAAATCAGCCTTCCCTATACCTGAGATAATAAGGGAACTCATCAAACGCGACCTCGCTTTCTTTTCCGTCGACGACGAGTCGGAGAAGCTCCTGCTCTATCTGATCGGCGGTGACGCCCTCGGCGGAAGAACTATAGCCGCCCCATTTGCTCCCTTTCTGTCCAGAGGCCAATCCAAGCCCCACCCCGACGCCAACCCCCACGCTCAATGCCGACAACAAAATCGACTTCTGTTCCATCACCTTCTCCTCCACCAATTCTTCCCTATCTTCGTCGCTTCTCGCCTACAATCTGCACTATTTTTCCAATCTCACGATCATTTCATGCTTTATCGAACAAGTTTTCTTCCAAAAACCAATCGTTCTAGTCTACCACAAACAAGAACAAAATCCATACTTGCAAACTTCAAATAACGTAGGAAAGGTGTAATCTAAGGAGTGTAATCAAGAAGAACCTAAATTATATAAAACTTTAACAATACATCTCTCTAAATGTGTATAGAACCGTGTATTTATTAATATATATAATCGTGGATATATACGGAGGTTGAAGAGGAGGCCAGAATCGTACGAAGAATGGAAGCGAATCGCTGAAGAAATCGAAATTTGAAACAGATAGGTGGAGAGAGAGAGTCGTTTCTTTGATTTTCAGACACGAGAAATGCGTATTTCCGAATAAGAAGTTGGTCGATTCTCCTTTGACAGATGAATAATCTATCTCCCTTTCTCTCCCCCTCATGTTCAGCTATATATAGGCGGATATCTAAAATCAAGATACTCTTTAATGCATTTTTTTTTTCAATCAATCAATTCAACAGTTCATAATAGTTTTGTTAATTCTGTTTGGATTAAATGTCAGAAATTTTATTTGTTTTTATTTTTTTAATTTTTTATTTTTTTATTAAATTTTTTTATTTTTTTTAATCGTCTTAATGAGATAAATTTTTAAAAATTATTTAATTAAAAAATAAAAAATTAACTAAAAATAAACATAAGTAACATAAAATTTAATTTATTATCTTATTAACAATGAACTTGTATTATGCATAGTTTAAAAATTTTATAATTAAATTTTTTTAAGCAATAATTTTTAAAAATAAAAAAATCATGTAAATTTTTAGGATTAGATAATATTCAATATTTATTAAGATTAGATTCTACGGGATAGATCTATAGTAATCAATTAATTTAAAATTTCATTAGAAATAAATTTAGAACTTATTAAGCTAAGACTATGTCAGGATAAATTTTAAAATTTAAAAGAATTTATATTATGATAAATATCAAAAATAATTTGAGAAAATAACAATTAATTTTATGATGGTAAGAACGTATCAATGTAAATTTTAAAAGATTAAAATGAGTCATATTAGGGTAAATTTTAAAATTAAATTTAAATAATAATAATTAAATTTATAAAGAATAAATTTGAGAATTTATTGAGATAAGACCATATCAAGATAAATTTCAAAATTTTAAAATAATGAGATTATCTCATGATAAATTTTTAAAAAGTATAGTAATTTGGATTAATCTGATTGGGCCACATAATTTTTTAATATAATATATTATAAATTTTAAAAAAATTAGGATAGTACTTAAAGAATTAAGATCCATTAATGATATGATATATTTTACATAATAGTATAGATATGTTATGTGTTATAATTCAATTAGTGTAAATTTTTATTTTAATTCTTTTAAAATTTAAACAAAAAAAAAATATTGAATTTATTGTTAGAGAAAAATAAGAAATAAATTTAGATATTAAAAGATAATATTGAATTTTCTCATCCGTTATCCTAATAAAACAAAATAAATGAGTTTAGATATTATTATTTTTATAGCCATATAATATAATATTGTACGTGTGAACGAAAATGAATATTGAACTATTTTTCCATAAATGCCAATCTCCTGTTGGCCAATGCCACTAAACAACAAATAATTAGATAGTGGACAAAGTTATAAAAAATTATTAGTAAAATAAATAACACATAAAATATATACACATTATAGTCTTGTTGAAAAAAATGAATGCTAAGCCCATGTTTGGCATATCAAAAAAGTTAATATATTTTTTTGTAAAAAAAATTAACTTTTAAGCTAAATTGTTTGGCATATCTAAAACGTTCGCTAATATTTTTTATTTATTTTCTTAAAAAAAATTATAGACATTTGAAACACTTAAACTATTTTGTGGAATGAAATAGTTACAATATTCTTAATTGAAAAGCCAACTCTATTTACAAAGAGAAAATTTCGTTTCAATATTTAAAACACTACACCTTCAAAGTATAAAAAGAAATGACAAATTAGACATTTAACATAAAATCAAAAAAAAAATCTACCATAACAGAATTATTCCAAATAATTTAATTTTTTTTTATTCTTTTTATTTTTAAAAAGCTAAACCTAAAGTCAAATATTTAATTTAGACATCTGGATAAAGAGTTTATACGACGATTAAAGTCTTTCAAATCCTAATTTAGTTGTGTTCTATCTCTTGAAAAACATAAATAAATAATAAAAAAATACAATTCACAGTTAAATAGAATAACTAAATTGAGAATGGAAGACCTGCCATTATACAACTGATTCAAAAAATTAAATAGATGAAAATATAATAATTTAACTAAAAGATAAAAAAATTTATTTAAAATAAAAATAAATTAAATTAAATTAAAAGATAAATAATTATCCCAAAGAGGACCAATGCATTGCACAAGACTTGGGTAAAATGAGCCCTTATATTGATGCATTCCACCAAAAAAATTTGTAAAGGATCCTGGTTCATCTATATGTAAGCCAAGTTTGGCTTAGTAGTGTAAATTTTTTTTTAAATTTTTCATTTAAAATTTTTAAAAATTGTGTGATTAACAATTTTCTTTATTTCTGTATTGATAATTGTGTCCCAATTTAAGATGTATAAAAAGCATAGGGTCCATTTAGTTCAATTTTCCGAACTCAATTTTAGGAGAATTCTACTTTCAAAATTTAAAAAATTCGTTCAACGGTTATTTTGACAAAAAAAAAATATGCTCAACAAAAAACAGACAATATTGAGTTAAAAAGTGGCTATTTTCAGTGAAAATTCAAAACATTGCACACTCCTCACCTACCACATGAGTTATCTTTTCTCCATCGTAGTCGTTGTTGTCGTGAGCTTCCCTTACCTCCAATGACTTGCCAAAAATCTCGTTCTTTGCCTCTTTTTTGAGCTATCTAAAAATCTTTTTTTTTTAAATTCACATTTTAAATTATAGCATTTGGTATATTTAAAAGACCTACAATTTTTTTTTTAATTTGTTTTAGAACAAAAGCCTATAAACATCCCAAATTTTTTAACTTTTTGTTTTTTTGAATGAAATGAATATAATATATTCTTAATTTCTACTTTTAAGCTATAAACTTGTAATGTTTGAAATATTAATACGGCTTTTTTATTGTTGATAGTATAATTATTTGTTTAATTAAATATATCATAACTATTTTTACAAAAAAAATTAATATATTTAAGATGCGTATAACTTTTTTCTTAAAAAATAATTAACTTTTTTGAAAATTTAAATAATAGAGCTTAAAAACTGTCATTTTAGTGATCTCAAAACGATGCCAAAAAATAATTTTAATTAAACTTATTTATTAAATTAAGGTTGTCATACAACACCATGGACGCCAATTAAACAAAAATAAAAAAGTAAATTACACTTACCTCTGTTGAAGTTTTGATAAAATACAGTCAATTTTATTTATATGGGCAAATTTGAATAGGACAAATTATACTGACATCTTTTATAGCTTGAATGTTATTACAGTCAACCCCAAATTTATTTATCACCATTACTAATTTTAAATTTTTACCCAGTTTGCTCTTCAAAATCCAACAACTGTTTTTTATTTTTTTTATATAAAGTTTATAAAACAATAAAATAGTAGTTTGAATTCGCCAGAGTAATTTACCAGTGATCGAATCTGTTCATTAGCTGTGTTAGGTTGTCAAAATGGTAATGAACGTTGTCGATCATTATTTTTTTATTTTTCCTCTCAACACAAATTTCTGTTTCTTCTTTTTTATTTTTTTATTTTTATAAAGTTTATATAATAACAATATTTTGGTTTTAATTTTTTAAAATAATTTATTTGTGATCGAAACCGTTCACTAGCAGCGTTAATTCGTCAAAAGAATAGTGAATATTGTCGATCAAAAAATAATTTATATTTTATAATTAATTGTGAGTGTAATAACTCAAACAAAAAAAAAGAAAGATGAAGAACAGTCCCTCCTCTCTCTCTCTCTCTCTGCCATTGGGTTTGGGGATTGGGTTGGGGGGGTGTCGTGGGAAGAGAGAGAGAGAGAGATCCGGAGGGATGAGAGAGAGAGATCCGGAGGGATGAGAGAGAGATTTATTATTATATATATTTTATAAAATAATTTTTTTATAGAAATTTTGATAATATAATTTTATTTAA